>JAWVWS010001035.1:0-25000 GCA_033807775.1 Saussurea involucrata | reverse complement strand
GGTACTGTGTCGCAGTAGTTGGTTGAGAGTTGGTGTAGTGTATTGCGACATAGAGTATTTCCATGGTTGATTGCGACTTGAGTCGAGGATTTCAGGATTTTAGAGATTTTAGTCTTTAAAAGAAATATTTGTATTTATGTGGTACAGATTCCGTAAAACGGGACTGAAGAATTTGGAGTGCTTGGTAATAGCGTGGGAAGATCTTGGAAATTAAACGAATCAAGTGAGTTTTTACTTAAAATGTTTTCAAATGGAATACATGTATGTGAATGAATGTAATATTGTGCATATGGTGTTTATATGAGTATTACATTGCATGGGTGCTAGTTGGCCGGGCTTAGGACCGGTGAAAGTTGGTTGTACAGAGGGACAATGGTGTTGGCTGTATTTAGTACATCGGTGTATATTAATTAATTGGCTTGCTACCAATTAATATGGCCAAGAGAAAGAGAAAGAGATGGAAAAATACATGATGCATGAATCATATTTGGTATTTTTATTATGTGTATTATGTGTATTGAATGTTTGTAAAAGATGATTTTTAACTAACGAGGATTTTCTCACTAGACCTCAAGGTCTAACCCTCATTTTTGTTTTAAAATATGTATTCCAGGTCGAGGAGCAAGTAAGGACAAATGATAGGTTTATCATGTCTAGCTTTTTGGAAGATAAATGATTATGAAGATTCAAGATGTGTTTTGTATCTGATATGACATTTTGTACTTTATTATAAAAGAAAAAGTTTGTAGTGGAAAGACCTATTTGGTTAAGCTAAGGGACCGTAAATGAAATATGATGTATTATTTTGTGGTGAAATATATGTTATTTGTATGTTGGGAATCCGGGTTGTTACAATTTTCTAAACATAACTAGCTCCTAAAATTAATGCAATTCCGAATGAGGCTTGATGATATGTATGTTAACATAAGAAGTAATATTCTGACTACTGATCCTTTACCCTCTGTTAAGACTGCTTTTTCTCTGGTATCAAGAGAGGAGTCACATCGTGGTGTTACTCGTTCCTCCTCTGATGCCAAGAGTCAGAATTCTGCTTTTTTTTAAAAACTTCTAATGTTAAGAAACAATTTGGAAAATCTCCACTTGTGTGCAAACATTGTGGGCTAACTGGGCATACCATTGAAAGATGTTTCAAATTAATTGGTTTTCCTAAGGACTTTCAGTTTACCAAGAATAAGCCTAATCAGTTTCCTAAGTCTTCGTCTAGTAATGTCTGCATTACTGACAGTTCTGGCCGTGGTCAGAATACTTCTTCTTCTCTCACTGAAGATCAAATAACCAAGCTGCTATCTCTTATTGATCAAAAACAAACTGAGGGCATTTCTAGTAATATGGCTGGTAAGTTTTCTGTCAATATGGCTAAAACTTTTAGTTTTTCTTCAACATTAAATAAATCTGGTTGGATTATTGATTCAGGTGCTAATCAGCACAAGGCTTCTTCTGTATCCCATTTAGAAAATGTTGTTGATATTTCAGATTTAATGTTAAAAGTCACTCAGCCTAATGGTGGTGAAGCTATAATAAATAAAATTGGAAATTTCAAACTCAATGATAAAGTCACTCTATTTAATGTATTGATTATTCCTGATTTTCATGTTAATTTGCTGTATGTGCATAAGATTGCTCGTGATAGCTAAATATTTGTGGGGTTTAATGAGTTTAAGTGCTTCCTAATTCAGGATTTTCATGCAATGAAAATTGCGGGGACTGGTAGTGAACAAGGAGGTCTTTACTTCTTTAATCAGGTTACCACTAGCAATTCCTGCAAATCTTTTGTTTCATGTTCTGATAATAGTGTAAATACTTCTCATACGTCTATTCTTTGTAATGTTTCTCATCAATTGTGGCATAGTCGCCTAGGTCATCCTGCTGATCAAGTCCTTAATGTCTTGAGGAAAAAATTGAACCTAGGGAAGAGTCATGAATCCGGTCCTTGTGAGATTTGTCATAAAGCTAAACAAGCTAGAGATAAGTTTAACCTTAGTGATCATACCACTAAGAGTCTTGGTGATTTAATTCATGTTGACTTGTGGGGACCATATAGGGTTGCTAGTAAGGAGGGATTCAAGTATTTTTTAACTGTTGTTGATGATTTTACATGCTCTGTGTGGGTTTACTTGTTAAAGCAAAAACATGAAGTTTATGATAATATTGTGGCTTTTCACAGCTTGATGTTTACACAATTTGGAAAGCATATAAAGGTGTTCAGAAGTGATAATGGGTCTGAATTTGTGATAATGATTCTTTTTAAAACAAAAAGAATCATTCATCAAACCTCTTGCGTGTATACACCTCAACAAAATGGGGTTGTAGAGCGTAAATATAGGCACTTGTTAAATGTAGCTAGGGCTTTAATGTTCCAAGAGGAAATTCCATTGAATATGTGGAGTGAGTGTATTCTCACAGCCAGTTATCTCATAAATGGAACTCCTTCATCTGTATTAAATGGAAAATCTCCTTATGATCTTGTCTATGGGTTTGCACCTGTTTTATCTCACTTAAGAAATTTTGGATGTTTATGTTTTGCTATTAAGCCGAATAATTCTGATAAATTTTCTTCTAGAAGTGAAAAAGTGTGTTTTACTGGGCTATTCTAATTCAAAAAAGGGATATAGATTGTATAGTTTAGATTCAAAACAAATAATTGTTTCTCGAGATGTGAAGTTTTATGAAACAATTTTTCCTTTTAAAATGAGTGCAACCAAGCAAGATGTTAGCTCTAGTGATTTAAATACTTTGAATTTCTTTGATTCAGTTTTTGTTCAGACTAATGATTTCAATTCTGATTTGCCCGATGATGATAGTAGGGAGAATACTCAAGATAAACCTAATTTTACAAATACTGATAACAATGTTAGCAATCATGATCATTCTGGAAGTCTGCATAGAGCTACCAGATCTCATGATCCAGGTAGTACTAATGAGATTACCAATGATCATGGTGAGGCTGAATTTAGTCCCTTACGTGTTCAACATCATGATGAAAACTTGAGTTCCCCTTCTGAGGGTTGTACTACTGAACCTATTGATACCTTAGTTAGAAAATCTAGTCGTCCTTCAAATTTGCCCCGCAGATTTAGTGACTATATTGTTGAGGGGAAGGTAAAATATGGGCTTGATAAGGTAGTTAACTATGCGTATCCTAGTCAAGAATTTTTTTTGTTTTGTTTCTACGTTAAATAAAGTTGTTGAACCTGAAACTTTTTTTGAAGCTAGTAAAGATAAAAATTAGGTCATTGCAATGAATTAGGAAATGGAAGCATTGTATAGGAATAGAACTTGGACCTTAACTGATTTGCCTCCCGGTCGTAAACCTATAGGGTGTAAGTGGGCTTATAAAATCAAGTATAAGTCTAGTGGTGAAATAGAGAGATACAAGGCTAGAATTGTAGGTAAGGGTTACTCTCAAAGGGAGGGTTTGGATTACGAGGAAACCTTTTCACCTGTAGTTAAAATGGTCACAGTTCGGTGTGATATTGCTTTGGCTGTTCAAAATCAGTGGCCTTTGTGCCAACTTGATGTGAACAACGCTTTCCTTTATGGTGACCTTGTTGAAGAGGTTTATATATCCTTACCTCCTGGATACTTTACACTTAATGATAAACAGGTTTGCAAGCTTATAAAGTCTCTTTACGGTTTAAAGCAGGCTCCAAGACAATGGTATGAAAAGTTGTCTTCGTGTCTGTCATATAATGGTTTTGTGCAATGTTCCAGTGATTATTCTATGTTCACTAAAAGTTCTAATTCTGTTTTTTTGGTTCTTTTAGTTTATGTTGATGATATAGTGTTGACTGGAAATAATATGTCTGAAATAAAAAAGGTAAAAGATCATTTACAGTCTAGTTTTAAAATAAAAGATCTTGGTGAGTTAAAATTCTTTTTGGGAATAGAAATTTTGAGAACTGAAAGTGGTATTTGCATGTCCCAAAGAAAATATTGTTTAGAATTATTGAACGATTTCGGGTATTTAGGAGTTAAACCAATTAGTACACCCATGGATATAAACCTTATAGTGACTGATACTCTTGGTTCTGACTCTAAAGACCTACCTTTAAAGGATTTTACCGGTTACCAAAGATTGATAGGAAGATTAATCTATCTTTTAGCTACTAGACCAGACATAGCTTTTGCTGTTCACTGTTTGAGTAAGTTTATGCACTATCCACCTTTATCACACTTAAAGTTGGCTCTTAGGGTGTTGCGGTATTTAAAGTCTTCACCAGGTAAAGGAGTTAATTTTTATGTTTCTTCTGAATTTAAACTGAATGTCTATGTTGATGCTGATTGGGGCAAGTGTTTCACAACTAGACGCTCAGTTACTACTGTCTTTTTTTGGGTAATTGTATGATATCGTGGAAAAGTAAGAAACATACTACTGTTTCTCGCTCTTCTGCGGAATCAGAATACAAAGCTATGGCTTCTGCTCTGTGTGAAATTATCTAGGTTTTCAGTGTTTTGACAGATTTGAAAATAACAAACTTACTTCCTATAAATTTACACTGTGACAACAAATCTGCTATTCAAATTACTAACAACCCAGTATTTCATGAGAGGACCAAACACATTGAGATTGATGTGCATCAAGTGAGGGAAAAGGTTGCTTCTGGAATGTTGAAAACTGTTAAAGTTGCTTCAACAGAAAATTCAGCAGATATTTTCACTAAGTCCCTTGGTGTTAACCAACACAACTATCTTTGTGGAAAATTAAAATTATTGGATCTATTCAGGTGTCAAGATTGAGGGAGAGTGTTAAAAGATAAAGTTATCTTAACCAATCTTGTCACTCATAATCTTATTTAGTGTGTTTATGTAATTTCAGGAAGTATGAGGGGTATTTTGGCTTAAATCTGAAAGATGAGGATAAGGAGGACTGCACCTTACTTCTTGTGAGTGTTCGAGGGTAGCGGAGATCTTTAACTAAAGGTGGAGGACTGGAGTGCAAATTTGGTGTTTATATATAAAGTGTATCATGCGTTGATTTTAGATTGAACCAATTCATTTTCAATTTCTCAGTATTTTAGAATAAGCTTACTTTCTCTCACTAGTTAGGGTTTCTTTCTTTTCTAGTTTAGGGTTTCATTATCGTCTTCAATCCTCTTGAATATTGATAACCTTTCATCTTGTAATCTTTTGTATTGTAATCTGTTGGTATTAAACTTTTCAATAGTCACGACAACTCTCTTACCTATGTCTATTCTATATATAGAATTTAAATGAATCTAAATTTTTTAAGAAACTAGTTAATTTGCTTGTTTGTTTATCAACGTACATCTAACAATCGGCTAACCAACACAAAATTTTGGATTTGGGTTGAACGTCTGAATAATAAAGTTCCAAACATTATAATAATCTTAACTAAAAAGACAAAAGTGTATCTAGTAAAGTAGACCTGTATTTTGAAACACACACAATGAATTTTTAAAAGGTAATTTACGAATTCCTAGAAACCATTAAGAACTAACTTCCAGGATGCATTACGAACCACAATACAGTTGTCCCTCGTGCACTTGATACCCACTTAACCTCAATGTGTGTGTGTGCATCACTTAAAAAATTAACTACCATTAATTTAATTACATTAGAAAATTCGATAAATACAAATCAAATACAAACCATGTATTTGTTGCACCCTTTACAAATCAATGTGCATATTTGAATAATGTGCTCATAATTTGAGATGCATATATACATTATCTCATATGAATGTATGTCGATTATATCATTATATGTATATTCTTGCAGGTATGCATATGTATATGTATATGCACATTATTCACATATACACACTGATTTATAAAGGATGCAACAAATACATGGTTTGCATTTTATGAAACTCTAAAATTCAACTTACAAGGATCCATCCTCATCATCATATACGTTCAAATCTTATATTTGTTTATCAAAAAATAAAAAATACCAATACATATATAAACGAGTTTGTCGACAAATTCGTACTCAATGATTATCATTAACTAATATGTTAAAGTTAATATAAATATTTTGGAAGCTTGGGAAGCAATTTGGAACACGAAAATTTTGAAATAAAATTGTAGAACGATCGAAGTTATGATTAATCAAGAGAGAATAATATAAATAATTACTTAATGATTAATTTTTCGGTTATATATAAAAGGCCAACGAAAATGAATAAAAGAAGTGAATGGTTATGGATATATATATATATATATTAAAAGAATTGAAGAGCATCTAATTAGCAGGTAGCTGTACTTACCGGACAGACACGAGTCGTCGTCGATAAGAAACAAACAAAACAAGTGTGGTGTTTATTTGTGAATATTGCTTCACAACAAAGTAACCTATCTTCCTTTCCAAATTAATTCAAGTACACTCATCCTTTTGGATAATAATCACAACCCTTTTTAACACTTCAATAAAATTGGATTTTTATATTCATAAAAATCCTAATAAACTTCTTTATAGCATTAATATTACAATAAGTTTACATTACATTTTAAAAAACAAATATATAAAACAATTTTGAAATACATTTAGAATTTTATTAAATTTTTATATGATATTATTTGAAAAAGTGTTATATGATAAAAAAAAAACTCATAAAAAAGTTAGTATAACATTTTATTTTAAAAGTACTATAAATAACTTGTTAAGAAGCCAAAAGTTTCATATAAACATATATAACACATTTTATCACACAATATATAGTTGTATAAATATGACATTTAATTGATTACCTGTAAACCCGATTTTATTACCGTATAATCAAGAATTCAATGAAATTAAGGCCATAAGATCCCTTCAACATACCGATTCGATCTATCACAAATATATACTCCAATATATCTACATTGAAACTTCCAAGGCTAAGATTAACAACTCGACATAATTGATCGATCGCAGGCGATTCAAGGCTTTTGGAATACATGTGACTTAATTTGCTAGATCAACATATCATGCACGAATCAACCGTCGTTATTGTTTATAGGATCATAAAATTAAGAACGAACAACATATATAATAAAACTGATTTGTGCTACTTATACAATTTTAAGAATAAACAACCCAATTACCCAACCTGTCAACAATAATGAAAATTAGCAAAACCTGTCTCTTACAAAGCAAATTAATACAACCATATATAGTTAATTATATATGTCATCTTAACATCAAACACAAATCAAGAAACCCTAAAAACAAACAAATTAATAACCAGAAAAAAGAGTGGACATAAATAAGAACAAAAGAGAAAGTGAAATGAAAGAATTGAAACCTGAAAATATGATCCTCAGTGACATTTTTAGAAGGAAGGACGACCACCACCATTGTTACCCCAATAAGCATCATTCGGTAACTGAATCGAGTTCAGCAAATTCGGTGGCATCCCTTGAAACAGCGACTGATCATTCAGCAGTTGTTGTTGCGAAGGCGGTGGCGGCGTAATAGCTCCCGGAGATCCAAGTGAACCACCACCTTGCATCGGCAAACCACTTTCTTCATCTTCAAGTGGAAGTCTTTCATAAGCCGCATTACTAAACGACGCCGCCATGATCACCACCGGCCCCGCCGCCAAAAGTGCACCCACAACACTCCCACCCACCACCTGCCCTTGTCCACCGGCTAAATAAATAGTCAAACCGGTTGCAGCCGGTGGAGCCGGTGGTGGTAAAAAAGAGCCTGATAAAGAAAGAATCTCAAATCTACCGTGTAATGTCACAACTGCCCCTGGTGAAGCCGGTTGCCGGAGAGTTACATTAGTGACGGTTCCAGTTCCACTTATGATACAAACGCCACGTTGGCGGCGGCGTGCGAAGGTGCTGATGCTATCCATGACGTCACATCCGTCGGAAACTTCCATGACGTGGGTGCGGAGTGCGTTGGCGCTGTCTCTGGTGATTATTATGGGTGGTTTTGGTTTGTTTTTGGAGCCTGATGGACGTCCACGTGGCCTTCTTCCCATTTCGCCGTCTTTGCCTTCACTGCTGCCGCCACCGCCGCTGTTGTTGTTGTTTAACATGTCGTCGTTGGATTTGTCTTCTCGCTCTCTTTTGTGGCCGCCCATGTTGAGACCACTTGTACCGCTTTGTTCGTCTTCGGAATTTTGTTGTTGAAATTGATGGAGGTTGAAGTTTCTTGTGTTGAACGGAGGTGGAAGTGAGTGGCCGTGTGCAGATGCTGATGTAGGATCCATCTCCGATCAGTTCTTTTGATGATGATTCAAGAACGAATTATGTATGTATAGGGCACAATTAACAAGAAGACCAAATTCAATTCTGAGCTGAATCAAAAGTGAGTAGATGGGATATATATGTGATCGATGAAGATAATCTAGCTAGGCTTCAATTTAAATGGGTTTTTATGAGTTGATCTTCAAACTACTTTGATCACATCTTATGTTAGGTTTAGGGTTTGTATGCAGTGGGTTTTTGGTATTCATGTGTGGAGAAGAGGATTTATGGGGTTAGGGTTAGGGTTAGATTCAGATCAGATAGGGGATTGTATGTATATATATATATATATGTGTGTGTGTATTTATATACACATAAAACAAGATTTGGACTATATATGATCATCCAAATCGATGATGCACTGATAGAAAAGTTTATCCCACTACAATAAAATTGAGTTTATAGAAAGTTTACAGGGTTTTATAGGACTAAAGTTTATTGGACCATACAAAATAACGTTTTGTCTAGAAGTGTTACAAAAAGTTTATAGGACACCTTTGGACGTCGTAACAAATGTTTAAGAACATTTTTTAAAGAAAGCGTCATATTAACTATTTTATAGGAACCTTTTATAAAATATGTCATATAAACACAAGTGTCTTCTAACTAATTAAAAAGATGGATTTATTGGACCTTTTACAAAAGCATCCTATAAAATTGGCTGACATGACACTTTATTTTGAAAATTTCTTAAAAACCTTGTTACGACGTTCAAATATGTTGTAATGTCGGGTGCCCATCTTCGTAAACGGGTTCTATCTCATAATGAAATGAATCACATATATTCCCTTTCATGACTAACAATTTTTTGAAGACTTATGATGACGATAAATATAAGTAAAAAATGTTTTGTTGGGTCATTAAGGGATATTTTTAATTCAGGTCATCAATATATCTTTTTTATAAAAATTTGCGGTTAATATTTTCATATAAGTATTATTCGAATTTGTTTTTAATGTTGTTAGTTTGGCAAGTTTTAGTAATTAATCATTTTCATTTTTCACTATCAATCATATTTAAGTTTAGATTTCGATTTTGTCACGTTTGATTATATTAATGTATAAATCGAAGGTCATGTATCATAAATAACGGAAAAACTATCACTCACTAATAACCTACGGTGGTTTGAATTGACTTTTATTCTTACCGATTAGTTTTTCTATGATTAATTATCCTCGTATGTCTAATTAGTCATTTATAAATCAACCCATGAATCTTATATATATATATATATATATAGGGTACAAATCAAATATAAACAATGTATTTGTTGTACCCCTTACAAACCACAGTCTGTATATGTGCAGACTGGTTCTGCATATATGCATTGTCTCATATGAATGTATGTCCATTATATGTATATTTTTGCACGTATTCATATGCATATATGCAGAATCAGTCTGCACATATGCAGACTGTGGTTTGTAAGTGGTGCAACAAATGCAAGGTTTGCATTTTACGGAGCCTCTATATATATATATATATATATATATATATAAGTTTCGTAAAGTGCAAATCTTGCATTTGTTGCATATCTTACAAACCACGGTGTGCATATGTGAATAATGTACATATAGATATGCATATGCATACATGCAAAAATATACATATAATAGACATAGATTCATACGGGATAATGCATATATTTATCTCAGATTATGCACACATTGTTTACATATAATTATTGGTTTATAAGGGGTGCAACAAATACATGGTTTGTATTTGATTTGTGGCTTATATATATATATATATATATATATAGGGAAAGGTTCAATAGAGAAGTGCAAATATTTAGAGAAGTAGAGAAGTAAAAAAACACGGGTCCGTTCATATATGAACGTTCATATATAAACAGTCATATATGACTGTTTATATATGAACGTTCATATATGAACGGACCCGTGTTTTTTTACTTCTCTACTTCTCTAAATATTTACAATTCTCTATTGAACCTAAGGCTATATATATATATATATATATATATATATATGTGTGTGTGTGTGTGTGTGTGGGGATAATTAGCATCACATTAATTTGATAAACCAAAAACATTTTTGGTTGACATTCTTGTTTGATAAAAATTACATATTTTGGTGAGGAATCTAATAAAATCAAGGTCTATTATTATGAATATGAAAACAAATTTATTTACTAATAGTTTAATGGGTGTTTATTCAAAATATGACGAAATGATTAAAAAAACAAACATCAGGGTGGCATGTAGTTGACAAAGGGTTAAAAACTCTAGAGGACCATTTTTGAATAACATCAATTATTAAACTTATTTAATCATATATATATATATAAATATTGTTCCATGATGAAAATGAGTACTTATTTCTTCTTAATCATATTTTTTTATGAATAATATATTTTAATAATATTCTTATTATTATTTCATTTTATGTTTCAATAGCTTTCCCTGGCATAACTAATTCTTTTCAACCGTGTGTGCAGGAATAACATTTTAACCAAGAAGGTAAATCTGTTGATTTTCTATGTGTTATACTTGATTTCGCCTTCTCTTTGTAACATTATCAAACTCCATTTGCGGGTAAATTTCATCCACTGAAACACCAATGAATTTAACCAACATAAATCTCTCAAGAAAATTTACATTGGTGATTACTGACGGATTATCCAGAAAATACCAATTATATTTTTAAAATGATGTTTTTAAAAAATAAACTAATAAATCCATGTCATGGATAATATATCTGTCACTGATTTGAGTTTTCTATCAGTAATTTATCCATACTTTTGAGACGATTTACCAGGGGAAATTCCGCAGTTAAAACACTTTCATTTTGTAGTGATTACTTTAAACAAAATAACTAATTTACGATTTTGTGACGTGTTTTTGCTTATCATAACACAAATTTTCATCAGAGATGAAAAGCATTTTTGTCGATAAAATGAAATTCTTAATGTTGCAAACACGTTTTAGCTATGAAAATTGTTGCAGGTGATGCTGGAAGGATATATACGTTGTATGTATGTGTATGCACGTGTAAGGACATGAGTGAAAGTTCAAACAATAACATCTTAATTTTGTGACAATGCGAAAGCACACATTTATCACATGTAATATAATATACGGGGACCTACTAGTGTACGACAATTTGGTCTGTATTCGCTAGCTTAATATCTAGATAAATTACCGTATCAATTGCGGCCGTCTATAATAAGAATTTGTTTTTATGTTTTCATGAAATAAATATATTTTTGCTCAAACATTTCCCTACATATATATATATATATATATATATATATTAAAAAAGTTGGGTAGTGTGGTTGATGTTTCCGAGATGTACGTATGCATCTCCAATAAACTCTTTATCTTTTTCTCTTTATGGCCTTTTTTCACCTTCAAGTGATCAAGTCGTTAACGTGTCGCTTTCCCCGCATTCCCTCCCTCTCTTTTTATCTCGGCAAAAATTTAACCAACTTAAAATAACTTAATTAAACCAATATCTATAATATATATACTAGAAGTCTACTAGTGCAATACAGCGCGATATATCTTGATTTTAATATTCTAATTTATTTTAATTTGTGGTTTTAAAAAAACGGTCAATGTTTTTTTTATAAATTTGTTTAAAAAATGATGTTTTTTGAAAAATTAATAATTTGAGGATTTGAAAGTGGTTAGAGATAAGGATTAATTAATAAGAGTCTACGATTTAAGGATTTGAAGGTTGTTAGAGATAAGTATTAATCAAGTAATTAACATTAAAAGCGGTACATAAAGCTTCATTAGTTGTTTTTAAGAGATTTTAAGTAATGAGCATTAAATAGCGGTACATGAAGCTTCAAGGGTTATTTTTAAGAGTTTTTTTATAAATGTTTTATAATATAGTATAGATAAGCATGAAACGTAGTTAATGTTGAAATTTAAGTCGTATAATTTTTGATGTTATATGTACAACTCTCACAACTACTAACCTCTCACGTCCCCAATCATAGAAAGCACCGAGTTACACTTTATACTCTTAGAATTAGTTATCCAATTTACTTTTAATCTTTTTCTTTTTCATTTTTTATTTTACACCCTTATCATATTCACATAAATAATCGTATATGATCAAGAATGCATTAAAAATACATTTCTTTTTTTACAAATTACACCATTGTAATCGAAATGAGCTCAATATTGAATATTTTTGGATTTAATAATATTATTAAATATAATGAACATGTACGAATTAATTTGTTTTATATCCCTTACATTATCATTTTCATTTTACACCCTTATAATATTAAAAATACATAATCATAGTTTAACTAAAACATATTAATAAATGCATTTTTTACAAATTATATTATTACAATATTCTCGTCAATAATTTCAAAATAAGTTTATTATTGAATATTTTTTTAACTTAATAATATTGTGAAATATCATAAATATGTATCAAGATGATTCAAGAATGACGTACCGAGATTTTTTTAAACTTGTACATTTTACACTCTTATCTATATTTATCTATTATACTCCTTTAAAAATAATTCCATTTACAATTATTCTTGAATTTTTAAGAAGTACAAATCTCAATACATCATGTACACGTTTAAAAAGTTTAAAACCTCCAACGTTCAACATGATAATTAAAAATAAAATTATGTGTTATTTTTAAATTACACTTTATACCATTATAATTTTTTTGAAGAGCAAAGACAATTTTATTAAAAACCACACCACCAAGTTACAGAAAATTATTCAAAACCACACGAGCCTCAACCAAAGACAATAATCCGAACGCGATTTCTTCACGCCGGTTTGCCAGGAATAAACCTGCGTGGGCAAGAAAACGCAAACGTGCATGAATGAGGTGCTTATGAATATCCTACCGGGGACAGCAGCAACTTAAGCCGCAGCCGCTGCCCCCAACAGCAGCTGAATGGTAGTCGCTGCCCCCAACAGCAGCTGAATGGTATTGCTTTTTTCCACAGCAACAACAGTCCCCATTTGATGCCAACGATCAGGTTCCATCTCGAGCAGAACACATTCGACTACTCTCGCAACAGGCTTTTCGGTTCCGTGAGCCATACCTTCCACTCCAACTTCCTGCTCCGGCATCTTCGCTCGATCCATTCGAAACTTTTTCTTTGAAATTCGAGGAACCTCTCATTCAGTCGCTTCTTTTCGCCTTTGAAGACTATATCGTTTCGATTTCCCCAAATTAGATATAAAATGGACCAAACCGCATATGTCCATAGATTCGAACGGAAGCCATTTGTACCTGCAGAATTTGGTTGCACTAACACGTCATTAGTAGTCACAAAGTTAGACTTGTCGACTCTCCACCATCTAAACACCTCCCGCCAAATCCTGTGAACTTCTACACACGAAACCAATGCATGATCAATAGTCTCCACCTCCTTCTCTCACCTAGGACATAGAACGGATGGGATGTCTATCCCCAACTTATCTATAACCTCTCTACACGGAATGCGTCCTAGTCTCACTCGCCACACAAAAATTCCAACCTTTTTCGGATTCGCTTTAGACCATCGTGTTTCCTCCGGCATACTACCCCTCCTCGCCTCTTTCTCTTCGATTAAAGCTTTCAATTTCTGCATGGAGAACACGCCCTCCTCTCCCAAATCCCATTTCGCTCGATCCTTCCTGTCCACAGTCGGTTTCCAGCCTTGAAGGGCACACATAAGATCCCCCAACTTACCTGATTCTCTCCCTCGTGGCTCCCTCCTCCACTCCCAACTCCAAACCCACTCGTTCCCAACCCAACTCCCCCTATCGGAGATTTTGACATCCTTGTTGGTTTCAAGTTGGTATAGCCTTTTGAATGACTTTTCCAACTCCATCCCTCCTAGCCATCTATCCTTCCATAGTCTCGTTTCGTTACCGTTGCCCACTTCTATCCCAAAAGAATTTGTGAACCCTATACCCACTTTGTCCAAGGCTTGTCCTAATTTAACTATATTAGACCAAACCGATGATTTTCCGATCGAACTACCCCCTCTCCCTTTAGCCCCCCCTCGACACCGTGAATACTTTTGACCACATTAACCCACAAAGCTTCATTTTCTAACCCGAACCACCACCACCACCACTTACTCAACAATGCCCAATTAGACCTTTGAAGGATTCCCACGTTTAACCCTCTAAATTTATGATCTCTCACCACACGTTCCCATTTCACCCAAGACACGCCCCTCTTCGACTCGGCCCCTTTCCCCCCTCCAAAAAAAACGAACTTCTCACCCGCTCTAACTCACGAATCACTCCACTCGGGGCTTTAAAAAGAGAGAAATAATACAAGGATAAGGACCCAAGAACTGATTTAACCAACGTTAATTTTCCTCCGAAAGAAATGAGTTTAGCTTTCCAATCGGCCAATTTATTCTTCACTTTTTCGATGACCACCTTCCAATTCTAGATTCTTGCCATTTTGCTCTTACCGGTAACCCAAGATACGTGAAAGGCAAGAGCCCCGAGCCACAACCCAATCCTCTCTCCATTCTTTGTACCTCTTCCTCGCGTACGCCCACCCCAAAAAGCTTACTTTTTGTCATGTTGATCTTTAGACCCGAAACCTCGTAGAAGCAATGTAAAATCCTCGTTAAGTTTTTTATATTTGACGGACTCCATCTTCCGAAGAAAATCACATCGTCTGCGTATTGGAGGTGAGTCACCACGACCTCGTTTTTCCCAACCTTTATACCTTCAAACAAACCATTTTCCCGAGCTTCCAACAACATGATATTCAAATCTTCCACAACTGCCAAGAAAAGGAACGGCGCAAGCGGATCACCTTGTCGTAGTCCTCTCATCATCTTGAACTCCTTTGTCGGTGCGCCATTTACCAAAACCGACACTGAAGCTGATTGTAAACATGCCTTAACCCATTCGCACCATCTAGATCTGAAGCCTATTGCTCTTAAGATGTCCAACAAAAATCCCCACTCGACACTGTCGTATGCCTTTTCGAAATCAACCTTGAATACCATTCCTTTCTTTTTTGAACGTCGAATATCATCCACTACCTCGTTTGCAACAAGTACTCCATCCAATATGAGTCTACCTTTTAGAAATGCCGATTGTGTTTCTCCAATGATTCTTCCCATTACTTTTTTACTTCTCTTCGCCAACACTTTTGCAAGGATCTTGTAGTAAGCGCCAATAAGACTAATTGGTCTAAACTCATTAAGACCAATCGGGTTGGGATTCTTGGGAATTAACGTCAAGAAGGAAGCGTTACAACCCCTTCTTATTTCACCTACTTCCCAAAAATACGCCAATGCCGACATGAGTTCTCCTTTTATAACATCCCAGAACCTTTTTATGAAAGTAAAAATTATGCCATCCGGGCCCGGCGATTTTTTGCTTCCACACATTTTGATCGCCTCTTTCACTTCTTCCTCCGAGAATGGCCTTTCAAGGCTTTCGGCTTCTACTATCAACAACCTTTTGAATTTGTCGCTTCTTAGTCTTGGCCCTTCGACTTTTTGATCAGCAAATTTATTTTTAAAAAATTGGAATACTGCTTCTTTTATTTCCTCGGGTTCCTCCGTCCATCTCGAATTTATGTTCAAACCACGGATTCCATTAACTCTTACCCTCTTCCTTATTACTGAATGAAAAAGTTTGGAGTTCTCGTCTCCCTCCTTGGCCCACTTGATTTTCGCTTTTTGACTAGCCATCTCCACTTTCTTGCGCTCTCCATCCAACCAATTATTTCTACATTCGATCCAACGGTCTTTTTCACTAATGCTCAATTGTCCCCTCACGGCTTCGGCTTCCAGTCTACTTGCCTCTTCCTTGTTCCTTGCGATATCATCTTCTAAGTTCCCAAACTTTTCAAAGCTCCGTCTTTTTAAAGGTAACTTTACATTCTTCAACTTATCTTTGAAAATCTCATCCGATTTTCTTGCAGTTACGACTTTGCTCCATGTTTCTTTGACCAACGAATCTATTTTCGGTTCTTCTAACCATATATCGAAAATTTTAAATGGTTTAGGCCCGAAGTCTTGCCTTTTGTCCTCAAGCACAATCGGGAAATGATCTGACCACAATCTTTCGAGCGCCTTTACTCCCATATTGTTCCATGCTTCGTAAAATGAACTAGATACCAAAAACCGATCCAGTTTACTGTATTTGATACCATCATCGCTTACTCGCGTAAATTTTTGGCCCCCCATCGAAACTTCCACCAACCGATTGTCTCTTATAAACTTCTTGAATTCCTCCACGCCTCTTTCGTTTGTAATTGAATTGAGTCGCTCTTGTTTGTTTCTTACTTTGTTAAAGTCCCTAAACAAATACCACCTTACCTCCTCCTTATCAAACAACTTTTCTAATTGATTCTATACCTCCACCCTCTCTTTAACATCGTTTGGCCCGTAAACATTCACCATCCCGACTTGCCCGTTTTTACCTCTCCACTTTCCAATTGCGGCCACGAAGTTCTTTTCCGCAATAAAATATTCACACTTAAATTCGTTACTATCCCAAATTAGAAGTAGGCCACCCGAATTCCCCACTGCTTCTGCTTGTACATAATCGAATTCATCAAAACCCCATAGATTTCTGACCTGCCTTTCGTCCCAACGCTTTTGTTTCGTTTCTTCAATACCAATAGCGCTTAACCTCTCTTTTACACATATATTACGGATCCAATCTCTTTTTACAGTTCCTCCTAGTCCTCTGATATTGATAGATGCAATCTTCATAAAACCCAATTTAGATCGAACAGGATTACTTACCGTACTTACTTCCGTCCGCTTCTGACTTCTTCCTACTCTTCCCAGACCAGCCCTAATTTCCTCCCAAAATCAGCCACACTTTCTGAACCGTCAACACTTTTCATCTCATTCATGATTGATTTCTAGAGTTCCGCGCTACCAGATGATTTTCCTTTCTTTCTTCCTTTTTCCGTCTTGCTCGCACCTACCGCATTCGCCTTTAATTTATGTAAACTTCGCTGCGAATTTGATCTGGCCATTTTTTATGAGATGAGAACTCATCTTGCCCCTACCTAGATTGTTTGAGTCGCCTTTCTTCGTCTGCTGCTTCTCTCCTTCATTAGGACGTGCTTTCCTCCCCATATCTTTTCTATTCGGTTTTGCCTTCACGCAATGATCTGGACTCCCCTTATCTTTTGATATCGCATCTGATCCTTCTTTGTTTACAGTTGGAATATTATTAGATTTAATTTTTGGACTGGACTGAGGCTTAACATTCTCCATTCCTGTTGGATTCTCTATCGTATTGGGCTTGTTACTTAGCGGCCCATCATTCCTTTCCTCCAGATTTTTCCTTTGGGCTTCACCCTGCCCTGGCCCAGACTTTTGTTTGGAATTTGCTCCCTCGTTGGACTTCACAGCCGCCTCTATCGGAATACGTACCGCCACCGGAGTCTCTTCGACTACTGTTTGATTGTCGTTGTCGCCGGCGCCTGACTTCGTCTCCGACGGAAATTCCGGTAGCACTCCCCCACCACCGTCTCCCACCGTGTTCTCTCCACCAATCTCAGTATTTGCATGTTTTCCTTCTCCTCGTGTCAACCTGTCGTTTACATTCTGGTCACCGTAATCTCCCATCATCCCTTCCACCCAACTCTCCTGTACCCCATCTTCTTCTTCCCCATCCTCCTCCGACCATTCCGAAGGAATTGAAGATTCCTCTCCTTCCCAATCTTCGTCTCTTAATTCTTCCGCTAAGTATTTTGTCACATCGATTTCTTCCTCCCGAATGTTGATCCTATAGAACAAGGAATCTATCTTGATACAACTGAGGTCGTCAATAATGCTCCTTATCGACGTAGCAATGAGAACTTTACCGAATTCCAGATTGTATCCCCCTTCCAAGTCGCAGTTCGCCACCTTGAGCACCTTACCCCATCTCATTGCAATATTGGAAAACACCTCCTGATTCCAGGCGTGTAGTGGCACGCCATGGATCTTCACCCAGATTGTCCTTTCTGTCGAACGGAAACCTTCGGTCCACCTTCTTAAATCCTTCACCCATACGTGAATGCCATGAGTTTTGTTACTTAACAACTTAAGCATCGTGTCTTCTTTCTCAAAAGTTAGCAATATATTTCTTCCCCCTAACATCCTGATTGAGCATTCTGATAGCTCCTCAGATTTGCAAAGTGCTATTATTGAATCGACGTCTTCTAAAATCTTGACATTACCTATTAGGCTTTTTCTTAGTGACATTTTTGAGCTTTCCTTTGATTTCCAATTCAGGATGACCTCTTCCTGTACATTTCTTTCTCCATTATTAGTTGCCGAAATGTTTTTACATCCTTTGACTACTTCGCTATACGATCGATCTTTGTTTACCCCTGCGTTTCTTACGTGGCCTTTTCTGACTTCGTCTCTCAACGTTGTCGCCGTCTGCAGCCCGCTGTTACCCTCCGACTTAGCAAGAAATACCCGAAGCTTGTAAGATCCGATCCACAACTCGTTCAGCCTCTTCTCCAGTTCTTCAACATTATACACATTTATGAATCTAACAAACCCGAATCTTTTGTTGTTACGTGTTCTTTTCCTTGCCATGTATATATCCCCTACCTCACCCATTCTTTTGAACGTACGCCATATTTGAGGGACTTCCCAACCTTCCGGGAAGTTGTGAAACATGAACGAGACCAATTTTCGCCTGTCAAATTTGTTCCTATCCAGTTCCTTGTAGTCGTTCTCTCTCTTCCTAGCCCCCTCACCAGGTCTGCCGCACACTCTCTCGTTGGAACTCTCGCACCACCTCACCGACTCTCCCCCTCTCGCCGGATTTCTCTCTCTAAACCCTAGACCCATCTCTTATACCATTATAATTAGTTATTTAATTTACGTTATATCATTTCTCCTTTTATTTTTCATTTTAAATCCTTATCATATCAACATACATAAACTAAGGGGGTGTTTGGTTGGGGGTATTGAGGGGTAATGAATGAGAATGATAATGAAAACTGTTGTTTGCTTTGATATAATATAATGGAATCATTATCCCAAACCCATTAATTTCCATTTCTGACCAAATTGGGGGAATGAAATTTTATTCCGCTTAGTCATTTTTACTCATACGTCCCCCAATTTCTCGACGTTGAATGAAAAATATTTTTTATTTTCATGTTGGAAGTCAAATATTTGTATTAAAAAGTTGATATAAAATATATTTTATTAATTATATTGGTTTAACCAAACAACATCAATGAAATGCTCATTCCTATTCCCATTCATTTTCATTTTCATTTTCATTTTCATTCTCATTCTCATTCTCATTTCTTATACCATTATAACCGTTCATCAAAACCTTCAAAATGAGCACAAATGTTATGAGTTTGAAGACCCCACTATCGAACGAATATTTTTAAATTTTTTGACCAATTAACCATATTGACCTTTAATTTTATACATCTGATATGCGATTTAAAATCGAATAAATATGAACACTAAACAAAATTATTTTTTCGAATTCCCGGCTCTAGATTCGAGATACTTAGCGCCGCATCGCGCACGGGTACGTATCTAGTTTGTTATATATACTAGAAGTCTACTCGCGCAATGCAGCGCGATATATCTCGATTTTAATGTTTTAAATTTATTTTAATGTGTGGTTTTGAGAAAACAGTCATGTTTTTTTAAAATTTGTTTAAAGAATGACTTTTTTAAAGAGTTCATGATTTGAGAATTTTAAAGTGGCCAAAGATAAAGATTAATTAATAAAAGTCCACGATTTGAAGGTTGTTAGAGATTAGTATTAATCAAGTAATTAGAATTAAAAGTTGTACATAAAGCTTCATTAGTTGTTTTTAAGAGATTTTAAGTAATTAGCATTAAATAACGGTACATGAAGCTTAAGGGGATGTTTTTAAGAGTTTTTCATAAATAGTTTATAATATAATGTAGATATTCAAAAGGGAATTTAATTAAAATACCCCAAGTTTGACATTGACTTACCAAAATACCCAAAAAATGAAAAGTTTACAAAATGCCATTTTTTTCCGCGAAAGAAGCCCGCTATCGCGGGCAGGGACCAATTGTGAAAATTTTTGCAAGATATATTTACACTTTCAGTCCCTAGCCCGCGAACGAGGCCCGCAATCGAGGCCCGCGATGGGGACTGAAAGTGTAAATAATCTTGCAAAAAATTTCACAATTGGTCCCTGCCCGCTATAGAGGGCTCCCTACTATGAAAAAAAGGCATTTTGGTAAACTTTTCATTTTTTGGGGTATTTTGGTAAGTCAATTTCAAACTTTGGGTATTTTAATTAATTTTCCTATTCAAAACTACTTTATATCAATTAATTGGCCTTTAAAAAATTATTAATCAATTACACGGACATGTATTTTTTTACACAAGTTTTTCTATGATGTGTTGATATAAGGGAAGAATAAGACATGTGTGATCGTTAAGACTGGAACAAGATAGCATCTGAGTAGAATAGAGATGATTTAATTTACTCAAAAATACTCACTTCATTAAAATCATAAATCTTGCAGAATTCTTTCCCATCTTTATTTTTGGTATATCAAATGCACTCTTTAGGTGGAAAGGAAAAGACATATGCATATCAGCTACCTTAAAGAGAGTATTCTTATACTTTGTTGCAAACAAATAATCATGTATATTAAAATCTAAATTATTTTTGATAAGAATCTGTAATACGGCAAAAATAAACATAAGTGGAGTGTGCTATGTGTCTAACCTCGTTGAAAGAGAGTGAGGGGTTACTTACTTCATCAATTCTGTGTATAAGCGTTGAATGATGAAGGAATGGTTGTTTGCCTGAGCTCATTAAAAATTTATCAAACATATATACATTTGTGATTTGACTTGTCTTTTAATCGAACATACTGGTTGATTGAGAGGTTTCAAACAACGTTGATAGAGGTAACATGTAATAACCGGGATCCTATTGTTCAAAAGAAAAGGAAGTTCAGTGGAACTTTAAAGAAAACTGAAAGTTAAAGGGCTAAGTGGTAAATAGTGGGATTGGGGTTAAAACCCTAAAACCTTTATTTCCTAAACATAACCTATTGTGGAGGTTGGGAAGAGAACGCAAGGAAAGGTGTGTGTGTATTTGGTCCGTGCAATTGAGAAGGAGAAATTGGAAGAGTTCTTGAGTTAGAGGAGGAGTCGGCATCAATCTTCACAAAAGTAAGCTCTAATGCTCAATCTCTACTCATTTTAGATAAAGAAATCTAGAAATGGGTTTTGGTGGCAAAGGTATTGATCGATTACTTATTTTGGGTTTGGATTTTTCGGTGTTGAGTTAATTGGCACCCTTATGGGGTAAAGAACAATTGGGACTTTAACCTTATTGTATTTGGAGCATTAAAACTATTGTATACCGCGAGTTGAGTGTTTTGGCAAAAATCGAATTCGATGCAGAACCCTGAGTGTTCGGATGCGAGTTCCGGAATGTTGTCCGGATATCGCGTTTTACCGGAAGGACCCGGTATGGTGTTTTCCGGAAGAATCCGGACTTGGTAGGATCCGGATTGTATGTTCCGAACTTGTGTGTTCTGGATTGTGTGTTCCGGATCGGACTTGTGTGTTCCGGATTTGGTAGGTTCCGGATTTGTGTATTTCGGATTCGATAGTTCCGGATAAGAGTCCGAATAGGGTTTTCGGACAAGTGATCGGATAGAGTTCCCGGGAACCGTTTTGGGGACACTCCTGTGTCTTCGGGGTGTATTGGAGGGGTAATTAAGAGGAACTTCAAAGGACTAATTCCCACTTTTACTCTTAATTTTTAGGAGACTGAATCGCAAGCCCGAAGCAAAGTAAGGAGTAGTGACCAGGATGACAGGTGAGTTTTTCTAACTAAATACGTGTTTTTTTAAACATGGTTTCAGAAGTAAGGAATGAATATGAAATGATATGTTTATATTACATGAAAGCGTGTGTTCGGAAAGTTAATTTAAACTGTATGCATACATTTGTTGATAGAGGTGTAATGGCTAAGTCGGGGGGGTGTCCTGCCAGTGCTCATACCGGGGGGTGTCCCATTTATGCATTGGGAGGAGTGACCCAGTAAGGCAGTGTGAGACTGACACGTTGTCGTCATTGCGGGACTTCAGTGTGCCACTTACATGTGCAATTTATGTGAAAGCTTATTGTTTAAAGTGTGTTTATAATGGTTATGAATGTTTTATACTTGTTGATGAAACTGTTGTACTAGAGGGAGCTCACTAGACCTCATAGTCTAACCCTCGCTTTTTCAAAAACTAAACTGTTTTCAGGAAAGTGCTTAGTAGGAGATACTGGTAAGGGCAAGGAGAAGGCGTGAGCGTGAAGCTTGGAAATCTCAGGTGTGTATTGGGTTGTTTTCCGCAAACCTTGTTATGTACTCGCATGTTTATGCTTGTATTCCGGGGCCTTTTCGGCGAGTTGTTTAATTTATGTTGTTTAAGCGTTATCTTTGAGTTGGGTTGTTACATAACACCTAAAGATTAACTAAGGAAACCACTCAATCTATCATATGATTAATTATATAGATAAAAATATTGTAGGACCTCGTATATTTTTAATTCCACTTATTGATATACCGTTGATAATTCAAGATCAAACGATATATGCACTACTAGAAAACAAACTTTCAATAATAATTTTTAAAAGGCTATGACCTAAGTGTTAATATATTTGTCATTCTATCTAAGGACATAATTTTGATATATTTTATTAAACAACATATTAACTCTAACCACAATTTCTTTAAATTAGAGTATACAACTTATTTACATCAGTTAAAAAACCCCAACTTACCAATGAGTGTTGGCTAGGTATTTTACACTCAACTTTTGTAGACATATATGGTATGGGGTAAAAGTGTCACATATAAAAAATTTGGAATGAAAACCAAAGAAACAATTGCATGGTTTTGGAACCAAAGCTTTAATTCGTTTGATAGTTAGAACAGTTGTAAAATTACCTTTTGGTCCCCACGCTAGCTGCTTGGCAAAAACTAGGAAAAATTAAAGAAAATAAATTTAAGGCATGCTAGTGAGCATGTGGATAGGTGAATTGAAGGGCACAGGGTTTGAGACGTAATATTGTAGTTTAGAGTTGCTGCATATGCACCAAGATGGGGGGTTTGACCAACCTAAGCATATATATTTCAAATTCACCTTAATTGGTTTGATTACAAGTGAAACAATACTTTAGGTTTAATTTTATTAGTTATTATTAAGTTTTCTAACACATCATACTTAATTCACATAAAATGGAACTTGAGCCATTTGCTTATATGACGAAGGTATAGGGAAAAACCTTAAAAAATCTAAAAACTGAAGAACACTCTCGTGGTCTTTTATCTGGACGGTATGTCCTTGTGCATAAAGGTAAATGAGACTCTCTCTCCCTCGATCCCTCTCTCTCTCTCTCTCTCTATATATATATATATATATATATATATATATACTAGTCTTTGGCTCGTCCGTTGTGCGACGATCAAATTTGTACTTTAAGTTAATTATTTGATGTTTAATAGTTGTTGAATAATTTTGTGACACATACAGTAATTGATAAAAAGAAAAAACAAAAATTCCACAAATAGGGAATATTATCTTGAAGATAAAAATATGTCTATTAAGTTTGATACCTATTATAAATGTCGTTACTAAATGAATTTATCAAACGAATACACAATAATTGCATATATATATTTTTGAAAAAAGTTCGAACTCATAATCCAAAAGTCAGTTGATAAGTGATATCTTTTTATTTCCAAGTAATTAAATCTCTTATGATAATTCTAAGGGTGTTTCGTTGACAGAATGAAATTTGATAGAATTGTAATTCGTCGAAAGAATTCGACTTTGAAGTAAAAATTGATATGAAATTGCAAAAAGAAAATCACGACAACTTAGTGATTATTTGAATCAAATCTCATATTAATTTCAACAAATCTCATACTAATTACGACACATTAATTCGTATATATTTATGATATTTAATAATATAATTACATCCAAAAATATTCAATATTGGGCTCATTTCGAAGGTATTGACGAAGCGATTACAATGATATAATTTGTAAAAAATAGAAATGTTATTTTAATGCATTTTAGTTCATATACATTATTTATGTTTATATGATAAGAGTCTAAAATGAAAAAAAGTAAGGGATTAAAAATAAACTACATACCTAATTATAAGGGTAGTAAATGTAACGTATAAATTAAAAAATTGAATTAAGGAGAGATTTAAGGAGGAGTGAATGTGGGTGTGCTAATTGAACTTATAATGTAAACTGCGTCCAGATACATGTTTAGGCGGGAAAATACTGAAGTCGACTCACCAGAAGACGACACGTGACATGATAGTTACTTATTTATTATATGTATAGATATAGAATACATTTATTTTACGAAAATACGAGAACGCTATCGTAAATAGTCAATCACATCTGATACTAAATTGAGTTGACGGCACACCACGAGGTCCCCTCAACTGTATTATCACTTGCGTTAAGGATGTTTTTGTGTTTTCGTAAAATAGAAATGTATTTGTTGAACCTACACCTATATATATATATATAGGCTTCGTAAAATGCAAACCTTACAAACCACAGTCTGCATATGTGCAGACTGGTTCTGCATATATGCATATGAATACGTGCAATAATATACATATAATGGACATACATTCATATGGGACAATGCATATATGCAGAACCAGTCTGCACATATGTAGACTGTGGTTTGTAAGGGATGCAACAAATACATAGTTTGTATTTGATTTGTACCATATATATATATATATATGGTTGGGTTCCGTTAAAAATAAAGTTATGGTGAGAAAC
>JAWVWS010001034.1:0-25000 GCA_033807775.1 Saussurea involucrata | reverse complement strand
TCGAAAGCTTTTGACGCTCACACCTAACCCTTATAAAATTCCTCACTTCAACCTATCTTGCAGAAAGGCCAAACCTCAAGAAAGGACACTATTCAAAACAACACAGTCGGACTTCCCGGATGCCCACTCCCGGATACCGACTTCCAGATACTGTCTTACCGGGTTCCGACTTCCCGGGTACCAAGTTACCGGGTCACTCACCGGACACCACTTTCCGGATACAACTGTCCGGATTCCACTTTCCGGATACAACTGTCCGGACACTACTTACCGGATACTGCTGTCCGGACATCACTTACCGGATACTACTGTCCGCACACCACTTAATGGTACAGGTCCGGAAACCTGCACTAAACCAGCAGATGGCGACTTACCGGATGCGGGTTCTCGGATGCAGAAACCTCTACTAAACCACGTCAAAGCTCGATTTCACAACTTTAATGGATTAATACTAGGACTTAATCATTTCTTATCAATCCCTTTACTGTTAAACTAATCGATAATACCCAAAAACCCATTAATAACATCATTATCAAATATTCTTCCACAAGGAACCCAAATAGCCTAAATCTTTCTATACAATCAAATAATAAGGTTGAGGACATGAGTTTACCTGGAATGATTAATGCAACAACTAGCTTCCTATTCTCACCTCTTTGATTTTCTTCCGATTTGGGTGCGATCAAGTTCCACAAGAATTTCTCCGAGTTCTTCCAGCCTCCACACACACACATGTAATGAATTTAGGGTAAATGAAGGGTTTTATACCTTTCACTAATTGCACAAAGGCCCTCTTTCTTTTATTTATTTTTAGACCCTCCAACTTGAAATCTTCCCGAAATCTCCTTTATTCTTGTCATCTTGGAAAATAAGATTAAGGTTATTACAATGCAAAGCCTAGATTTCGACGCGTTTTAAAATCACAGGTCCAAATGTGTTGTCAAAACAGACAACATCTGATACGGTCAACATGAGATGTTACTAGTACATGTCACGAATTATCTGGGATACGAGAGTAGTAGTTAGTTGAGGGATGATTTAGAGGGACATCATGCATTTATGATTTTAATCAAAATTGTGCGGCGAAAATGTAATAATTTATTGGTATACGTTCTGTTGTTTGAAGGATTATTCAAAGTAGGAAAAAAGGATCTTTATGGAGAAACGAAGAGGTTCGTCATGTGTAGTTCTATAGAGATGGCCCAAAGGTAAGGACATATCTTGGGAAGTGGAATCGGATATGAGGTCCAAATTTCATGAAACTTTTCGACAATAGAATTTCGGGAACAAAATTCTTTTAAGGGGGAGGTATTGTAATAACCTTAATCCCTAGTTTCGAGGAATTATAGAAGTCTAAGGGTGTGCATGCAAATTCTTTCATCTCCGGGGACCTTATTGTAATTACGTCGCTAAAAGAGGGTAAACCTTCTTTTCACCCTCATTTGTGTTGATCGGTTTTGAGAGAAAGGTGAGGAAGGGTGCATAGAGAGAAAATGGAGGCTTTGCTAATATTAAATGTCCATTGAAGCGATGGTGAAGGTTTGTAGCTTAAAGAACAAATATAACCAGCATCCTCAAGATAAGCTTCCTTATCTCAAGCCCAAGGTATTCATTAACGGAGTCTTGGATTTTTAGATGTGGGTTCATCATTTCTTTGAGACATTTGGCAAAAATCATGGGAGTTATTATGTTGATTTGGTTTTGATGGTTTCCAAATGATTTGCTTTGAGAAAACTGACCATTGTTAATGATTTCAATAAGGGTTTCAAGCATTCAAGTTTTTTAGGGCAACATCATGATTTATGGATGGATTGACTTATGTTTTGAAACTAGATTGATGATTAAAATGGTTTTAGACACTGATTCTCTTAATTTTATCCCATAAAATCGATTTGGGAAAGATTGGACAAGTGTGGCTATTGGTTTTGGGGGTGAAAAACTCATATTGTGTAGATCAGGACGGAATGCGACTTCCATGCGACCTGGTTCGCATGAAACTCGCTATGGTCGCTGCACATTGTGTTTTTGATTTTGCTTCGTTTCTCGTTTTAGGCTAGGTTTGAGGAATCGATTAGGGGATTGTCTTGGGGATTGAAATGGATGATTTTGATGGTTTAACATCATTCTTATGTCGCCTAATTCAGGTGTTCGGTTTGATCCTAAGTGACTTATATGACGCGTGATGGTGTACCGGACGTTAAGTGAGTTCCCTTAACCCTTCTTATGCATGTGAAATGTTTATAAATGTTTTAAACCACTAAATATGGTTTTCATCATTTTGGCATGATTACAACTCATGAATTCTTGGATCAGCTATGGCTTGAATTTGTTTATTATTGCGCATACATTGTTGTGATTTTCATGAATTGTGAATTGGTTTTGGTGCTGGGTTGCACAGTGGGATTATGGTACCTTGGTATTGTGGAAATCCCTTGGGTATTATCTTATATCGTGTGCCTTGAATTTGTTTCTTGTGTATATGGGAATGACATCTACTAGGGGCCATGGGATCTAGTGGGGCCCCGAATACGGACGTTACGGGGGAGTGATGGGTGGCTATGAATAGGGTGTAAATGATGCGAGTCGATCTCGAGTATCATTATACTCGACTCGAACTCGAAAGCCAATACTTGAGCTCGAACTCGACTCGAAAACTCGTGAGTAGTGAAAATCCAAACTCAAACTCGACTAGAAAGCCAATTTCCGTGCTCGAATCAAGCTCGAACTCGAACTCGAATCAAGCTCGAACTCAAAAAAATGATAAACAAACGTAAACAAAAATCTTAAAAGAACTAAAAGTGAACCGCTCCCTAGGGTACACCATATAGAATAAGCGTTATGGTTCAAGCCCTTCGGTTCAAGCCACTAAGCAAGTTAAATGGTATAGAATAGAAGGGTAAAAGCCTATATATACTTACTTAAAGGGTTTTAAGGTGAATCCCACAAATGTGGGATAGGAATTTCTCACCAAAGTTATTACTAATTTTTCTTTCTTTATTTCCCCATCTTTTGGAATATATATAATTATAATCATTGTCTTTTTATTATTTACATAATTATATAATATAATAAAATAATAATTTTTTTGATTATATTTTATAAATTATAATATAAATGTAACAACCCAATTTCCAATAAAACATAATTACAAGAAATACGACCAAAACGGTCCCAACAATGGACAATTAACATTAGTTATACTCTAAGTTCGCAGCGGATAACACCTTCACAACTGAGATGCTACAGGAAGTCCAACGGTAAGCTACGAGCCTCTAAGAAGCTATGCCCCTCCTACATCTCCATATCTTTCCATCATCACCAGATGAAACCCCAAGAACGACTCTAACCTGGAAATGGTTTTGGTTTTTGAAAAGCGAGGGTTAGACCATGAGGTCTAGTGAATTCCCTCATTAAAACAGTTCCACATATATAAACAGTAGTTTAAAACATTCAACCATTATAACAATAAACGGAAATCCAGTTTAAATGCTCGACTCCACATAAGGGTATTGCACAGTGGTCTCAACTACCATCACCTCTCATGCGAGGTCAACACTCGGGGCATCCATAGTAGATCCCCTCGGCACTCGGTCAATGCCGTATCCGTGTGCACACGAAACGGATTCGAGGCACACGGTCTAACTCGTTCACCAAAGATTCCAAAAAATCCATGTCCAACACCACTTTGCAACCCGATTCCACACATAGCAACAATTCACAAGAACGTGCAACCAGCACTTTCGTAACGACGAACGTATAAACAACTTGCATACATTAGTAAACATTTCCATGTCATGGGAAATAAAACCTTTCAAAATGTTTAATCATGCTATCATGCTCGAAACCATAATCAGTTATGAAAGCTTTAGCAAAACATTTCATTTGCACGAAGAAGTTAAGGAAATTCACCTGAGCTTTAGCAAATCGACACGCGCTCCGATACTCACTTTAGCTCAACCGAACACCTGAATTAGACGTCACAATAGTGGAGTTAACCCATCTAATTAAATCCCAAAACATCCTTAATAGACCCCAAAACAACCCTTAGATGATACCACAAACATATCCTCAAACGGCACGCGAACGAAACCCAAAAACGCGAAACAGTGCCCGACGCTACTACCCGCGCTAGCCAACTCGCGCCATAAAGGGCGCGGGGCATTGGACAGAAAATGGCGCCACTTCTCGCGCTAGTTCACTAGCGCCAAACTAGCGCGAAGCGCCTGCACTCGAATTTCAGCCGAAATCTCACCCTTTCTCAATCCCAACTCATCCCAAATCGATTTTAAGCCTCCAACTTGAGGTTATCGATGTTCTAAACCTTTCCCCGCAATTCCCAAACACCAAAACATCATTTAATCTAACAAAATCCATCCAAAAACCTACCATTGATTCATGATTTAAAACTCAAAAGCTCAAAACTCAATCCATAGAAAGAATGGAGATTACCAAGCAAAAGGATGAAGTTTCTTAATGATTTGATCAACACTCATAAGGAAATCAATCCCCAAAAACATTTGTTTCCTTTTTCTATTGATTAGAACTCCAAATCTCATGGTTTACAAAACTCCAAGCTACAAATCAAACACACCCAACTAAGAAGAAGAAGGGATATAGTTCATACCTTGAAGAAGATGAAGTCTTCACTCCCATTGATGTTATCCTTCTTCCTCACCTCCTACAATGGCTGAGCTCTCATCTCTTCTTCTAAATTCTCAGCCGACACAATGAAGAAATGAGGGTTTTCAGCTTATTTATTTTCCTGATTTCACACCCTTGAGCACTTAAGTTCCAAGTTTCACACTTTGGCCCCAAAATTTTATTTATTCTAACATTGGCAAGAAGAAGAAGATGTGAGGTGTTACAATAAAGTTAATTATATAAAAAATATATTCGAGTATCTCATGAGCTTATCGAGTCGAGTATCATATGGCTCGACTCGACTCGTTAGTATGTCGAGTCGAGCTCGAGTTCGAATCGAGCCTTTTCGAGTGTTGACTAAGTTTTGACCGAGTCGATCTCGAGTAGCTTGCGAGTTGTCTCGTCTCATTTACACTCCTAGCTATGAACACTGTGCAAATACCCATCGTATGTGTTGAAATGTTTAATTGTTATTGTTGGGCCTTTATGGCGGTTTTTATGTTTTATTGGAACTGTTAAAACTGTCTTTGAGCGGGAACTCATTAGACCTTATGGTATAACCCTCACTTTTCAAAATTAAAACCATTTTCGAGTGAGTATATGGTTTGGGGTTCATCCAAGCGGGAAAGAGAAGAGGTGATGCCGTAAAAGAGACATGGCTTAGCGGAGACTTGTAGTTCACCATTAGATTTTGTAAATCTTAGTTGTGGATGTGTATAACGGTTGCGAACCTTGAGTTAATATTAATGTATTTTAGTATGTCTCGGGACCATTTTGGTTTTAATGCTATGTTTATGCTATTTTTGGATTTGAGTTGTTACATTTATAAAATAAAAGACGTTATTAAAATTAAAATAACATTTATGATGTTATTAATCTATTAAATCAATATATTCACGTGTACGATATAAAGATAAAGTTTTACATATTTATGATATTTAATAATATAATTACATTAAAAATATTCAATATTGTGCTCGTTTTAAAAATATTGACTAACTTATTCTAATGATGTAATTTGTTAAAAAAACGTATTTGTTATAGATATTTTGGTTGATACATTAATATGTATGTTAATATGATAATAGTGTAAAATAATAAATAAAGGGATGTAAAACAAAAATTTTAAATGAAAAACTCTGGATTAAAGTTAAGGAACTTTCTTGTTTTGAATGATCAAGTCACTGAACTTCTAATTTTGAATTATATTAAATCCTAACTTTAGTTTTTGAATAAATAAACCATTTAACTTTTAGAAATTGTTTACTTACATATCTTCAACCACCAAAGCTATATGTAATCGGCTAGGAATATTTTGAAGTACCAAAAACATAAACTAATTTTACTGTTCCGAAACCCTACGTCATTCAAGCCCTCGCACCTGACAACATTGCTCTCCATTGTTGCCGCATTGTCACCGACTCTCCATCACCGTCATCAGTTCTTGGTTGTTGTTGTTTTTTGTTAAAAAGACGTAGGTAGCCATTTTTAAAAAGTTTGATGGTTTATTTATTCAAAAGAAATGTTCATGGACTTAATTATTTAAAATGAAAAAGTTCGTTAGATTTTTTTGAACTTTTCTCTTCTTTAAATAACTATAAGGGTATAAAATATAAGTATTAAAAGTTATGTAGATATTGTTTACAGATTTATGTTGATTAATAATGTAACTAGTTTAAAAATATATTCAATATTGGGTTTCTTTTGAATGTATCTAGGAAATTATTCAAAGATGTAATTTGTAAAACAAATACCTATTTTGAAAGTATCTATGAAATGATTCAAAGATGTAATTTATAAAAAAACAGTAAAAAGTTAGGAAAAAATCAAATATTGAATTACGAAAATTGCGTCATGGCCTTAACGTGACGTGAGACACAAGCCTTGGTGTCATGGTGCATCATGACGAATGTGCGACGAGTTTTTTAGAACATTGAGTATAACCCAAATTTAATACTCACTTTGTTTCCGCATATAAGAGTTACATATAACCTTTAACCTTGGGTAAAGTTGTCAAAGATCATTATTTTCTCTGCAATTCAATGCTCTATTTTTTTAAATAATTTTGTAACTATAAATATATTGGTTGAAAATTCAATATTAAATGCATTTTAACCATTATATTTGTAGTAATTTTTTAAAATGATCATTGTATTTGCTAAAATGCTAAAGTATGTGAAAGTGAATGGTTTTAGCTCTTCTACAATAGTTAATTGTAATAATCTGTTCCACAATGATGAAGACTAAAAAATGTGAGCAGTGAGCTCATTTAAGTGGGCTAAGGGTTGTAAAAGTCTATCTCACATAAATAAATAAAAATGATTTATGAGTTCTTTAGAGCATTCACACACGTCTTGCAAGAGCTATTGCACGTGTGAAAGGTGTTATTACAAAGCTGATGTGGCACTTGTGAAAGGAGTAAGGTCTTGCAGGTGTGTGGATGGTCTTATAATCTCTGAGTTTTGAGTTATAATAATTTTTTTCATAATTTTAATTAATTTGAAGAAATTAAGTCGGCTTGTACTAAGAATTTACATTAATTTATAACAAAATTACATGCTTAATTTTTTTTTGAAAGGCAATTGCATTTCGGGGGTATCCTGGACTTAGTCCAGACTAATCCCCCTTCGACCCGACCACGATTCGGCCCACGATCCGGCCCAAACAACAGGCCCACGAACAGCCCCTTGATTCGGGGATACCTCCGCGTGATCACCACGGGATTCGAACCCGGATAGTAAGGGCTTCCACCACTTACCCCCCAGGATGTTACCGAACCACTAGGCTACAACAACTTTCGTAAAATTACATGCTTAATGCTACAACAAATAAAACTAAACAAAGATAGTTAACATAGATAGGAGTCTATCTCCGGTAAGCACCGGAGTAAATCTTCACTAAACAAAGCGAAATGATAAGGCCATCCACAGCGCATAGATAAAAGCCCTCAAGCCCTCAATGCCACATCAGCTAAGCCCTCAAGCCCTAAAGACCCCCAACGCATAACTAAAAGCCCTCTTGCCACCTCATTTTTTTTAATTCTTTTATTTATACATTTAATTAAATTTTTTATAAAAAGTAGCCGTTGTTGTTGGGAGTTATTTATTTTTAAGATTTTTTTTTTTGAGAAAATAGCTTCGGGTTCATCGGGTTTGAAAGCCCGGAGGCCGAGCCCGCAGCCGAAGCCCGAGCCAGCCCCACCGCTACCCGAGGGAGTCCGCAGCGAACCCGTGGCCGAACCCGCGGGCGCTGCGGATGGCCTAATGACTTATTCTTAGATATTTTAGTATTTTTTTTACATTTCAACAATAATTGTTACTTTTCAACAACTTTATAATTAAGATACTTGTTCATTCAAATTGATTTCAACATACAGAGTTAACCTTTTTTCTTTACAAAAAATTATTATCAAGGGGATAAAGAATCACATAATTGCTTAAGAAGGCAAATTTCAAAATTTGAAGTTAAATCCTAATAAGTGGAAACATATCCACACTACAATAATTAAATACATTTATCATTCTTCATGACAACATCTAATTGTGTATATGAGATTAGAGAATAATACAAAATCACTTCTTGATGGCAAAGATAATAAGACTTGCAATGCATAAATTTTAAATTTACATTTAAAAAATTATGCAACTGTACCGGTGTGTCTGTATATGTCTTGTATTTTGTGATGATTCAAACTTACATTGATGGAAAATGGGATATGAACTCACTTCGTGAACTTTCTATAAATTTTAAGTTATATTATGTCAGAGAGTTCGGGAACTCCTACTTTCTCCATTTAGGATATAGTTTTGCGAAAGCTGTTGGAGCAAAGTTATAACTTAATATCCCTATTTTTTCAGTTTCTCCATTTTGAAGAAGTTGTTGGAGATGGTGTAATGGTATCTATCTCTTTATTTCTGTAATCTATATATCTATATTTAAGAAAATGCAATTAATATACATGTGAACCATGTTAATGAGTATATTGTATTATTTGTATATTTCTTTGCAAGTCTTTCTATAAATGAATGGAGTTAGTCAAAATGATCTCACAAGATTTTTATAATTTAATTTTTGAGTAAAAATTCCACATTACAGAAAATATATATAAAATAATAGTTTTTATAAAGCGTCAAAATAATGCACCTAAGTAAACCAAACATAATTCATGTATCTACTATTATGAAATATATATTGTTTTTTAATTCATTAGGCCATCCGTACCCCAAGCGAGATGGCCCTCGGGATGGCTGCGGGGATGCGGGGATGGGCTACGGAGGTTGCGGGGATGGCGGTAAGGGATGGAATCCGGGGATGGGATCCCGATCCATCCCGAAGGGTTTTTAAAAAAAAAAATTAATTAAATTTTTTAAAATTCATGCCGTTGAACGGCTATTACTAAAAAAAATTATTTTTCTCAATTTAATCCCACTATATATTTAACCCTCAACCTCTTATTTCTCACACCTCTCAACCTCTTATTTCTCACACCTCTCAAATTCTCTCAACCTCTTATTTCTCACACCTCTCAAACTCTCTCAAATTCTCTCAACCTCTTATTTTTCACACCTCTCTCATCATGAATTCAAACAGAACACCTACATCCCGTCGTAACCGACCGAATACACCACAATCGCAAGAAGATCAAGAGCTTGGTTTCCAAGCGTTTACACAACAAGGTTATCATCCGCAATTTTCGCAACAAATTCCGCCACAATGGTCGCAACAAAATCCGCAACAATTTCCCCAACAATTTCACCAACAATTTCACCAACAAATTCCTTACCAATTTACACGTCCCGGGTTGATTGAACAAGGTTTGAGGGTTACTTTAACGAGAAAAGAGCAAATTCAAAAATTTCATGATTGGTAGTGTTTTGTATTTTGTAATTTTTATTTTTAATGAATGGTATGAATTTTTATTTTTATTTTTTATCTTATTTTTATTTATTAAAAAATATATAAATATTTTTATTTTGTTAAATAATTAAATGTATAAATAAAAGAATTAAAATAAATGAGGTGGCAAAAGGGTTTGAGGGAATGTGGTACGGGTGTTTAGGGATTGTTAGGGATGGAGTGAGGGATGGGAGAAAAGCTGATGTGGCGCTGATGTGGAGTGGAATATTTGAAAGATTCTTTCCATGGGGTACTGATGGCCTTATGATAAAATGAGAGAAAAAGGTAGAGAGAGAAAGAGTGAGAGAGAGAAGTTTTCTGTATATTGAAATAGAAAGGTACAACTCAATATGTACATTTACAAAGACAAATTAAAAGAGTAAAAACTTCTCTAACTACACTATTGACTAGAATAACAAAATAACAGAAATAATAATAACTCTAATACCCCCTTCAAGCTGGTTGGTGATTAACTAATCCCAGCTTGGAAATAATATCAGAGTGCTTAGGCCCATGTAAAGACTTAGTGAACACATCTGCAAGTTAAGACTTTGTTGGTGTAAATTCCACACCAATAACTCCTGCTTGCAATTGTTCTCTTACATAATAGCAATCCAGTTCAATATGTTTTGTCCTCTCGTGGAAAACTGGGTTGTTTGCTATATGTATACTTCCTAGATTGTCACATCTTAGAGCAATTGGGGTAATGTTTTCTACTCTTAAATCTACCAAGAGTCTGCTCAACCAGGTAAGTTCACTAGTAATTCTTCTCATGGATCTGAACTCTATCTCAGCTGAAGATAAGAAAACTATTACTTGTTTCTTTGACTTCCATGATATGGGACTCCCCCTGAAAGAAACAAAGTAACCACTAATAGATCTTCTGGAGAAAGGACAGGATGCCCAATCTGACTCACAATATGCACACAAAGAGAAATCAGGTTTGTCGTTGAAAAACAAACCAAAAGATCCAAAAACTTTTAAATACTTCGGGACATGTAAAGCAACATCCCAATGAGCCATGAAGTATTATGATTGAACCGACTTAGAAACTGTACACCGAATGCCAAATCATGTCGTGTATGAACCAGAAAATTGAGTTTCCCCACCAGTTGTCTATATCTGCTCGGATCATCTAAAGGATTAGGCATGTCTGCCATAAGCTTCAAATTGCAAGGTAAAAGAGTAGTGACATTTTCAGAAGCTGTAATACCATACTCCTCTAACAGTTCAGTAAGATATTTCTTTTGGGTTAAGAAAATTCCTTCATCACTTCGTAGAAGTTCCAAACCTAGAAAGTAATTAAGATGGCCCTATTCCTTGATCTGAAAAGTTTCATGCAAAAACTTCTTCAACTCATTAATTTCTGAAACACTATCACCAGTCACTATGACATCATCGACATATACAACCACAATAGTAAAAGAGTCCTTTGTCTTCTTGAGAAATAAGGAGTAGTCATTTTGTGAATGATGAAAACCTCTTGCCTTCAATGCTTCAGACAACTTAGAGTACCATTGTCTTGAAGCCTGTTTCAAACCATACAAGGATTTCATAAGCTTACAAACATAGCTATTATTTGTGCAAACCATACCTTTGGGCCTTTTCATGTAAACCTCTTCATGCAAATCTCCATGCAAGAAGGCATTGTTGATGTCTAACTGATGAATGGGTCAGTGTTGCTTGACAGCAAGTGCCACAATGCATCTGATTGTTGTAAACTTGACAACTAGGGAGAAAGTCTCATAATAATCTTCATTTGCTCTTTGCGTGAATCCCCGTGCTACCAATCGTGCTTTATGTCTCTCAATTGTACCATCTTGATTGAACTTGGTTTTGTAAACCCATTTGCATCCTATAGCACGTTTTCCTTCAGGTAAAGAAACTAGTTTCCAGGTGCTTTTTGCTTCTAATGGTGCAAATTCCTTTGTCATAGCTTCTTGCCAGAAAGGATTAGAAGCTGCTTCTTCATATGATTTGGGATCCACAACAGATACAATATTTGCAACAAAAGATTGATTATAACTATTTAAAGCAATTAGATTAAGATTTTTAGATGAAATACATAGGTTAGTCACAGTATGAGGAAAAATCTCAATATAAGGTGTGGAAGTATCTGAAGAAACATGATTACAGACAAAAGCATCAAAATAAGAAGGAGGTTTAGAGACTCTTGAAGATATGCATAACATAGGAGAAGAAACTGACTCATCATGATTAGGATGTGAAGATTGTTGTTCAAACTCTTATTCTGTGACTTGATTATTCGGCCAATGTGCTAAGTGTTCACGTATAGCAGGTGATGGTGAAACATAATGATTAGGGTTAGGATTGATAGATTCAGTAAAAACAGATGATGGTGGAACAAAATGATTTGGATCAGAATGAATGGGTTCAACAGAAACAGGTGATGATGGAACAAAATGGTTAGAATCAAAATTGTTAGGCTCAACAGAATCAATAGGGCTAATATCAAGAATAGGAAAAGGTAAATCATTTATACCAAATGAAGAAGATGATTTGATGAATGGAAACTCACATACATTGAACTCAATATTTCGTGAGTATGAAATTTTCATGGTTACAAGATGCATTACTTTGTATGCCTTCATATGAAAAGGATATCCTAAAAAGATATGAGGATCTGCTCTTGATTGAAGTTTATGTCTTTTTACAGGATTTGTGGATACAAAGCACAAACAACCAAAAGATCGTAATGATCATACTTAGGCTTAGTTTTGAATAAGAGTTCAAAGGGAGTAAGATGATTTAACATTTTTGAAGGCATTATTTTTATGAGATAGGTTGCAGTTAAGATACTATCCCCCCAAAAAAAATTAGGGGTGGTCCAGATTGAATCATTAAGGATATGCTGTTTCCAAAAGATGTTTATGTTTCAGCTCTTCCATTTTGCTGAGGTTTATAAGGACAAGCTAACTTGTGAATGATACCTTTGGAAGAGAAGAATGTTTTACCTTCAATGCTATTACCTAACTCTTTTGCATTATTAGTCCGAATCACTCTAATTGTTTTATGAAAACTGAGTTTGAACAAATAGAACAAATGCCTTTATGAAATGAAAAGCTAACTTTTGTATTTCAACAAATGAATCCAAGTTGATCTACTATGATCATCAACCTTAGTGATGAAATATTGATATCCATCATATGTAGGAGTATCAAAAGGACCCCAAACATCAACATGTAACAAATCAAAGAAAGAATCAGAATTAAATTGAGTGACAGGAAAAGGTAACTTGTGTTTTCTTGCTTTATTACATAAAGTACATGAATGGAATAGATCTTTATTACAAGCATTTAGAGCAAGATTTATTTGTCTTAGCTTGTACAAAGGAAGATGACCAAAAAGTAAATGCCACAAGGAAACAATCTTGTTACATTTGTCTAGCATAACAACACTAAAAGCAAAAAAACTAGTAGGATCACAGTACTTGATTTGGTTAGAGTTCAACAAGAAAAAGATTTCCATCCCTTTTACCAAGTACCAAGAGCTTCTTGGTGAGAGGGTCCTGCATACAACACTGTGTATCAGAGAACAAAACAGAGACTTATATGCAGAACACAATTTTGCTACATAAAGAAGATTGAAATGGAATGAAGGAACATACAAGACATTATAGAGAGTTAAAGAATTTGTTAAAATGATATTTCCAACAAATTCAACAAACAGAATGTTTCCATTTGGTAAAGAAATTTTGTGTGGCTTAGAGAGTTTTGTATGAATGGAAAACATAGATTTATGACTACACATATGGCTAGATGCCCCAGAATCAATAATTCAAATACTAGAAATAGGAATAGTCAAAGTTTTACTTGCACAAGCTGCAAAACCACTTCCTTCATTTACTGTAGGAGGATCACATGTACCGCTTCAACTATTTTGTCCAGAATTTGATATGACAAACTTTGCAGTTGTTGATAAAGTTCATGATCTATTGATAATCATGACCAGAGATCTCAGTAGATCCTTCAACAACATTTGCAGATGAGAAAGATCTCCTTGGAGTGTTGAACTTAAAATTCTTTGGAAAACCATGCAACTTGTAACACTCGGCTTTGACATTCCCTTTCTTCTTACAATAGTTACAAATAAGATTTCTCCTTGTTTTAGCATTCATGAACGGCTTTTGCTCCTATAGAATTTTGTTGATCCAAACCCTTTCAGTGATTTGATGATGACCCTTAGAATTACTTAGTGAAAATTATAAGTAACATTGTATGTATAAGTGTTTCACCATCAGTGATAAAATACTGAGTTTGTTCAGTATCGCTGATGGGTAACCACTGCTCTTTATTATCTTTCTGTGATACATGTACATCATAGATAAACTAAGTTTGTTCAGTTTCGCTGATGATCACTGATTGTTCATTTGTAATCAATGTTTGCTTGTAATCTCTAAAGACAAGTATCGCGACAAAGGAGTTCATCGCTGAATCGAAGACAAAGCTGATGAACAAGTGACAAGTCTACTAATGATCTGATGTCGATATCAGCAAAACCAGGACAAGTCCAACACGCGATATTTCAAGTAGAATACTTCAGCGATAGCTGACTTGCATCAGGTCTCACTGATGGAAGATCAACTCAGCGATTGTTGACCATGAAGCATGTTCTACAAGAAATGTTTGTCTTATCCTCTTGCACACTTTTGTACGATTTGTCAGAAGGACATACCTTTGTCCAAGATCGTACAAACTACTCTGCCACTACACTGTTCACCATGCGACCAAAAGTATGTTTACAAAAGTCAGAAGCATGCGCCCAACCAAATGATGACACATGTAAAGTCCTCCTGACATGCATTAAATGCATGTAGTATAAATAGGAGGAATGCACCTTCATTTCGAAGGTGGTCATCCCTGAACCTACTTAGTGCCTTAGAAAATTATCCTTAATTTTCTTTGTTTTTTTTCTCTCTATTTCTTAGTGCAAAAAACCTGTGTGATTCTCATAGTTTGTTTAGATTAGGTCTTGTACATAGTCTTATTCCGCAACAAACTATAAATTGTTTGATTTATCAATAAACAATTTAGAAAGATAAAATTCTTGTGTGTTTGTATTCACCCCCCCCTTCTATAAACTTAATATTTGTATAACCTTTCGGGACCAACAAGTGGTATCAGAGCAGATTGTTTAATCTGCATAAACAAGATCTTGCTTATACTAATCTCTTCCTTGGTATTTTCTAAATGGATCAAAACACAAACACTAACTACATTGATAATGGTTCTCTTGCCAAACTTCCTCGATTTAGCATAAACAACTTCAATCTCTGGAAGAATCGAATGATGCTTTTCCTAGAAGGTATAGATCCTACTATACCTCACTATGTGGAAAATGGACCCTATATCCCATTCATCATCGATGTTGTTGTTCCTGCCACTGCCACCACTCCCTTCATTCCTGAGAGACAACTTGTCAAAGAAGTTTCTCAATGGACTGAAAAGACAAGAAAAAGGTGGCCATCGATACATAGGCCATATCAATCATTTCTATGGCCCTACCTGATGAGGTCTATCATCCCATGATGAACCTCAAAAGCTCCAAAGCCATGTGGGACACAATCTGTGTTCAATATGAAGGTACTGCTAACGTACACGAGTCCAGAAGAATAAATCTGGTAAGACATTACGAAAGTTCTATTTGTGGTAAGAATGAAACTCTATCTGAAGTTCACCAACGTTTTAACTGCTTACTCATTGACTTGAAAACTGTTGGTAAGATCTATTCTAACTCCGAGACTCTAACAAAGTTCTTGGAATGTCTTCCTGAAAGTTGGGACAACTATACCATGTGTCTTAAACTATCAAAGGATCTTAAATATATGACTTTATGTACTTTTTTTGGTACTATGCTCAATCATGAGCAGTCGTGTCAACTTAAGAAGAATCTTGTAAAAGATTCAAAAAGCACATGTGTTGCTTTACTCTCTTCAGAGTTAATGCCCACTCAGCGATCCTCTGTCATGACCACTAAAATGGAATCTAACTCAGATGATTCATCGGAAACTGATCCTTCAGAACTTGATGAATCTCTAGCACTCCTGACTAACTCTTTCAAGAGATTCGCTAGAAAGAGTAACTTCAAAAGAATTAAACCTCTCACTATCACTTACAAGCCCAAATCATCTCCTATTGATAAGGCTACTGCCACTTGCTATAACTGTGAAAAGATTGGTCACTTTGCTAGCGAGTGCAGGTCAAAGAAAGTATTCAAACTTCTTCATCCTTTAAGAAATTTTCTATTTCTAAGACTAGAGATGGCAAATACCTCAAACTCAAAGAAAAGTATGAAAAGCTGAATAGCTACAAGAGAAAAGGAAAAGTTCTTATCGCTGAAGAACACGATTGGGCTGAATCTGATGAAGAATCAGATTCTGATGAAGAAGATGAGGCCAATCTCTGTCTTATGTCCGAAATCCAAGAAGTAAAGGAAGAACCAACTGAAATTCCCTCTACTTCTACGTCTCAGGTATCTACTTCTCCTTCTCCAGCTATTACTGACGCCGATAGACGTCGTGCTATCGAAGTACTGACTATTGATTTATATGACGCCCTGAATGGCAAGACCAAAGCTGAACAACAAAATCTAGATTTATCTGAACAACTTAAAATTTGTCATTTAAAAATCCAAGAGCTTTCTAAAATAGAAGAAGTTCTGAAAGACCAGGTCTATGTAAATCAAGTAATCAACATTGAACGCAAGCAAGCTATCGCTGAACTAAAAGCTGAGAAATCTACTGTTTAAGGATGGTGTAAATCCTTAGCAAAGATCACTGAGATAATTGATGCTCAGATTCCTGTCAATGACAGAAGTGGTCTTAGTTATAATGCTAACGCTGAAGAACCAACCAAGGATCGTTCCATGCTTAAGTTTGGAATGTTCGTTTCCTCTATCTTGACACATCATCATCTCAGTGCTCTTATTCTAATAACTCTATCCCTGAGGAAAAATCCACTTTAATCCCCAAACTAAAAGATAAAGGAAAAAATGTTTTAGAAAAACCTCAGAAGGGTACCAAAGTGCCAAAGCTGAAGAAGTCTACACCTTCAGCTAATCAACGCTCTACTTCAAAGAACAAGATCCCTGAACATGTTCAGCGATCAACTCCAAGAATAAGGGTTGATGTTTTAGGTAAGAAATCTGAAGAACCTAAGGTACTCCGATCTCTGATGATAAAGGCATTCTTGGTATAGGCCCTGCTCATTTAAAATTATAAAATTCTTATGCCTATGGTCCTAAAGCTACTTTCAGCTATAGGAAACACTATCACTGCGGAATTATTGATCATATTGCTAGTAAGTGCCCTACAGCCACCAAAGCTGAGAAATCAGCTAAGGTGAAGATGAATGCCTCCAAGGCAAAGAAGATCACCCTAGGTGAAAACCAATCTAAGGTGAAAAATACCACTAAGGTTAAGAAATTAACCAAAGTGAAGGTTACCACTGACGTTGAGTCATCAGATGCTGTGAAGACTGCTGATCCTTCCACTTCCTTTTCCACTGACAAGTGTGGACCCATTGTAAAGTGGGTACCAGTTTCAACCTAATCTTCCTTTTGTTTGCAGGTCTCGAAGGGTATCTGGTATCTCGATGGTGGATGCTCTCGACACATGACTGAAAAAAAAACATGCTCACTGAATACAAGGAGGAGAAAGGTCCCTCAATGACCTTTGGTGGAAATGGAAATTGATACACCCGAGGGTTTGGTGTACTTTCTAATGGTAGAACTACCTTCAGAAGAGTCGCTTACGTAGAAGGACTGAAGCACAATCTTCTTAGCATTAGTCAGCTATGTGATAAAGACTACAAAGTTTGCTTCACTAAGGAAGCATGCTTTGTCACTGATAAGAAAGAAAAGATTGCTCTCAGCGGCTATCATTTGGAAAATGTTTATGTAATAAACATGGACTCAACAACCACTGAGAACATCTGTTTTCTATCCAAAGCCTCTTCAGATGTCAACTGGCTATGGCATAAAAGGCTCTTTCATCTAAACTTCAAAACACTAAATACTCTCTCCTCCAAAGAATTGGTCACTGGCTTGCCTCAACACCCATACGCTAAGGAGTCTCTCTGCTCAGCGTGTGAAAAAGGAAAACAAACGAAGGCTAGTTTTAAGTTAAAGCAAGTATCTTCAGTGACTAACCCTCTTCATCTCCTCCATGTGGATTTATTTGACCCTGTCAACATACAATCCATCGCTGGAAAGAAATACACTCTTGTCATAGTAGATGAATTCTCTCTCTATACATGGGTTATGTTTCTCCGTGCAAAGAGTGACACCTTCGAAGAACTCATCTCATTTGTCCGGAAAATGGAAGTCCTGAACAAATTGGTTGTTCGCTTAATAAGGAGTGATCATAGAGCTGAATTCAAAAACAGTTCCCTTGATAACTTCTTTGAAAGTAAGGGAATTTCTCACAACTTCTGAATGGTGAGAACATCTCAGCAAAATGGAGTCGCTGAAAGAAGAAACAGAACGATCATCGAAGCTGCTCGATCTATGCTCATCGATTCTCATCTTCCAACTCAACTCTGGGCAGAAGCTGTAAACACTGCATGTTTTACGCAAAATAGGTCGCTGATCGTCAAAAGATTCAACAAAACTACCTATGAACTTTTCCATGGAATAAAGCCATCTATCAGCTTTCTTCATATCTTTGGTTGTCAATGCTTCATCTTAAACAATATGGATTCTCTTGGAAAGTTTGATCCCAAAGTTGACGATGGAATCTTTTTAGGATACTCTTCAGTATCCAAAGCCTTCAGAGTCTTCAATAAAAGAAGACAAACTGTAGAATAAACCATTCATGTCACCTTTGATGAATCCCGTTCAGCAAATTCAAGACCTACTACTGATAATGAAGAACTGAACCAGTGGATGTTTTCTCATTATGGGGAATCAGAAGCTAACCTCAACCCTGAACCTCAGGTCAGCAACCCAATCGCTGATGATGACTCTATCATCATTCCTAGCATGCAGACAAGTGAAGCTGAATCCTCTTCTTGGGTATCAGTTATTCCATTAACCACTTTGCCTCCTTCAGAACCCTCAATCTCAGAAAATCCATCTACTTCTCAACAATCAGTAAATGAAATTTTATCTGACCCTCAACCTATCTTGCCTGGTATACCTGAATCCACTTCTGCTGAAGCTTCTTCTTCAGCACCTACAGAAGTTCTATCTGAGTCAGTGATTCAAGTTCCTGCTCAGAGATGGACTTTAAATCAGCCAATTGATCAAATTCTTGGTGATCCAAACGCAGGTGTTCAGACTCGACGAAGTTCAGGTAATATTTGTTTATTTGTTAACTTTATTTCACTGATTGAACCAAAGAAAACAAATGATGCCCTCAGAGATCCAAACTGGGTCAGTGCTATGCAAGAAGAGCTGACAGAATTTGAAAGAAACAAAGTTTGGAATCTTGTTCCCAGACCTACTAACAAAACTGTGATAGGTACCAAATGGGTATATCGCAATAAGTTAGATAAATTTGAAAGAACAACTAAGAGGTTGCGACATAAGGAAGTGGTCATGGTGAAAGTACAATGGAAACATCACAGAGGTGCTAACGTGACGTGGGAAGCTGAAGAGGATATGAAGAATAGATATCCTCATCTAGTTACCTAACTTTGATTTCGGGGACGAAATCATTTTCAAGTTGGGGAGATATGTAACACCTCGAATTTTCATTGTATTATATTTAATATGAATGGGGTCGAAATGTAATTTAGTCTAAGATTTGGACTACTTGTAAATATAAAACTTAAGGGTCGAAATTGTAATTGACCAAAGTTTAAGTTAATTATGGAATCTTGAAACTTCAGGGTTGATTTGGTCAATTAGTGATAGTTGATTTGGTATTAAAAGAGTAGGTCGGCTGAATTGTGATTATCAGAATCACTTTTTGTTTGAAGTTGGTCTAGAAGAAGAAGCAGAGAGAAATCCTAAATCGATTCGATTGAAGGGTGAAATCAATTGGAATTGCAGGTTGTGTTCAAATTTAAATCCCAGGTGAGTTCATCTCTTTCCAAATGATTTTATTTGAAATTGAATGAGATATTTGGTAGCAAACTATCTAAATGACTTGATAAACATGTATTGAAATGAAATCGACCAAGAAATTGAACTTAGATGAGTTTTTAGAGTAAAATCGACGTGCCAATCGAAGTCCCGTTATCGAAGATCCGGAATGGGATCCGGATTTGGCGAGATCCGGTATTGGATCCGGATTTGATGAGATCCGGAATGGGATCCGGTATTGGATCCGGACTTGGTGAGACCCGGTATGAGATCCGGATTCGGTGAGTCCCGGTATTGGGGTCCGGTTTCGATGAAGATCCGGTTTAGGATCCGGTTTCAATAGGATCCAGTTTCGGTTTGAGTCCCGATTCCGGACAGTTCCAGACTTGGTAATGGATTCCGGATGGTTTCAGACTTTGAGTCCGAAATACTCTTTCGGTTGAGTTTTTGGATAGTTCCGGATTTGGATTACGGATAAGGGATCTTTCCGGATATAGTTTCCGGATGTGTTATCTGGTTAAGCTTTTCTAAAAAAATTCTAGGGGCGCTGCCTCCAGACCCCGCAAGGGCGTTGCCCCTTGACCCCATCCGCTAACCGAGTAGCGGAACCCCCGTGCTAAGTCGCCGAAGATGGACAATTGAGAATAAGGATATGATATTATTTAGAATTCTCAGCTTTGAGAAAATAATATGAAATGTTTGTGCATTCGAGTAAATAAGCACGTATGCTAGCAAGTGTAATCGATCTATAGGCATTAATTTTTAATTGATAACTTAGAATAGGCAATGTATAATTGCTATTCTCGTTTGTATTTGAGGACGAGGAATAGACAAGGTATAATTTTTATTCCTTTTATCAGGATATTGAAACATGGAATAGGCAAAGTAGAATTGATATTTATGTTGAAATGATTGAATAGGCAAAGTAGAATTGCTATTCATATTGAAATGATTGAATAGGCAAAGTAGAATTGCTATTCATGTTGAAATGATTGAATAGGCAAAGTAGAATTGCTATTCATATTGAAATGATTGAATAGGCAAAGTAGAATTGCTATTCATGTTGAAATGATTGAATAGGCAAAGTAGAATTGCTATTCATATTGAAATGATTGAATAAGCAAAGTAGAATTGCTATTCATGTCGAAACGATTGAATAGGCAAAGTAGAATTGCTATTCATATTGTAACAACGGAATAGACAAGGTATAATTTCTATGACATACTTAGTGTTGTCATGTTCATGGAATCTGGTATGATTCCCGTCATCAAAAGATGCTATTGGGTTCGGTAAGAAAGTTGGATCAGGTTACTTTATACGCTTTGTTTACAATTTTGGTTTTCAAAGCTTATAGGGTTTTAATTTGAAAAGTAGATGTTCTCACTAGGCGTAAGCCTAATCATTTCAAATCAAATTTTCTTACCAGGTACGAACTCCGGGAAATAGCGGGAAGAAGGGACAAGAGAGTTATGGTATTCAACTTTTGGTGATAAGTGGAGAAGTTAGCATATACGAGAATGTTTTGGAGAATGGTCTAAACAACTAGAATAATCTAATCTTAGGGGCTGTTTACTAACTGCTGACCAGGCTGACCCGGTCAGCAAATCTGACTCGGTCAGCAGTCAGCGTGTTTACCAAATCCCGAATCTGACCGAGATCTGACCGATTTTCTGACCGACATCTGACCGAACCCGATTAAAAATAATGCTGACCCGGGTCAGTTTCTTTTTTTCCATGGTTGCCCCTTTTTTGCGCTTAGGTCATAGGGTTCGTTGTCTCTCCACAGCCTAAAAACCAAAATTCACCATGAAACACAAGAAAACACAGAATTTTAACATAAACCCACGAAAGAAATCGAAAATTTAACAAGGGTTTTATATGGGTTCGTCAAGAAACAGTGAAAGAAATCGATTTCAAGATTTCAACCAAGAAAAAAGTAAAAGAAACTAGAAAAGATTACAACTTTTTGCCCCAAAAGATCGAAGCTTTTTACGAGGTCTACTCAAACCCACAAAATTATAAACGAAAAATAGGGTTTTGAATTGAAAGAATGTAGAAAAGGAGAAGCAACTAGAGGATGCAAAGGGTGTGTGTGTTTGTGTGTGTTCGTAACGTATGTTTGTGGGTGTGAAAAGAAAAAAACCCTAGATTTGAAATTGTAGATGAAAAAGGATAAAGAGAAAAAATGAGTTTTTGGAAAGAGAGAGGAGGGATGATAAAGAGAAAAGTGAAACGGTTTTGTGCTCTTTTGAATTACAAGTACTACTCTAAATATTACTCTTTTAGTCCCTATAGTTTGTTAAATATCATATAAAAGAGAGTATATTTTTGTTAAACAATTATTTAAAGTATGAAAAAAAATCTTCCATTAAATGATTTGTAATAGAAATAACTACATTTAATTTTGCATATAATTACAAAAAGGTTAAAATGGTCATTTTTTTGTCGATAAGCACTTACCAAAAAACACTTGGTAAACAGTCTTACCCAGACAGCACTTACCCGGGACAACACTTACCCGGGACATCACTCTTACCCGGACAGCACTTACCCGAAAAAATTGATAAACAGCCCCTTAATGTTCGGGATTAGATTAATAGGTTGTTTTGATAAGCTCAATTTGTATATGTGAATCCTCACAGCTAATTCTCCATTTATATATAAAAGTTTGGATGAAATTATGTATAACTTTGATAAATTTTAAGGTTTAAATTTATCATGATTTTGGATGTTTCACTAGTCGTACCAAACACCAGACAAACATTTGTCATGTCTTGTCTAGTCCAATCCAGTCTTGCCCTATTGTCCTCTTATCCTATCCGGTTCTCGTCATGTCTCGCCACTCCAATTTTGTCTGTATGCCAAACGCTGCCTAAATATAATTTTTTCATACATATATAAGTATCATAAATAATCAAGTTCCCAGTTTACTATAAAATTTCCAAAAATAGGACTTGAGATCTCATATTAATCCGTATAATGTGGCTTACCATACTACCATGTAGTTTGGGCGGGAGCTAGCCGACCCTTACCATTGGATACTCGTAATCCACACCCAACAACTCTATATATAGTGAAAGCATATCTTATTTTATGCACCAAGTACTGTTTATTGATGTATATTATTTACAATTCAAGATTACAAGTAAATGGTAGATAAAGTAAAAATTTATAAAACTAACCGATAAACATAATAAAAAACTGGCTAAACATTTCATTTTAAATATAAAGAATCTAAAATATAATTAGGATGATCATTGAGCTCTAGAAGAATACTTAATTATTATCTTTGTGAAAAAATATTACATTATTAAACCTAAATTAAATTATAATGAAAACATTAAATTAAACAAAAAAACCGAACTTTTAAATTGTTAATTTGATAATACTATTGATATATATTTTGAATTTTTATGGAGTCTTCAAATTTATATTATATTATACTAAAACATAAAATGTTATTGTTTTCTTAAAACCATAGAAAATTGAATTATAAAATCAACAAAAACAAAATACTAAAAAAAATATTAACGAGATATGTTGCACTGCATTGCACGAGTACACTTCTAGTATACTTTTCATATCATCTACTACTCGATTAATCCTCATGTTTTATGTTTATGCTAACCGAATTAAATGCTTTAAGCCACAAAGAATATTTGTCTCCGAAGACTAACCATAAATATGAAGTATGAATGACATATCTACATCATACGTTTCCTTTCTCGTTATCATGTATCACATAACATGAAATAAAACATGTACATGCACATACATACAAAAAAATCGTACATGAAACTCACCTAATTGTGTAGGTTGATTAATTACTCGTCAATATACACTAGGATGTCTCATTAAAGGTCCACTATGTGAATAAGAATCAATAAAAGTCAACAATGGTCAAATGTGACCCAAGCTAAGTCAACATCACATTTAAGTCTTCTAACTAATCTCTAAATACTCATCTGAATCCAACAACATGATCCACTTAGGACAACGGATCAAACATACTAACTTAGCTAACCTCGATCAACCCTATTCAAACTTGGTCCGCCTAGTCTACCCTAGTCAAACTAGGTTAAATATGGGTCAAATAGGTCAAATATATATGAGATCTCGTGAGCGATCTTCGAGCTCAATGCGAGATCCTACGTGAACTTTCCCTCAGCCTTACTACCTCTCCTAATGATCTTGTACGCTAGGTCTGAGCTCACGCCCAAACTCACATTCAGCTTTCTATGTGATCAGGTTCGATTATATTTCACACACATTCATGTCACCTTCCAATTAACTCTATCCTCTCTCACATTTAGACATTCTTTTTACATACTGGCTACTATTAACATCTATATTTAATCATTATAACACAATAACATCAATTGACCATCCCGAATTTAAAACCAACTCCAATCTTTATCCTCTTTTGAGAAAAGAAATAGCTTCTTCCTTCTAATTTTTCTAACCATCAAATTGCCTTTTTAAGCATTGCAAGATGAGTTCTATCATTCCTAACACATGAGCTATTGACCCACTTTGAACTTAACAAAGCTTAGTGAAGGCCTTATACCTCAATTTGCTTGGTACAATCTTTTAGGAGACTTTTACCTTTTTATTAAGAACTTATATCATGATTTTAAGTTGATTGGAGATAATTGAATCACCTTGTTGCTTTGCGCTCGGTGCGTTACAAATGATATCAGGATGGTTTATTTTATCATGGGGATGAGGTAACAAATCTTATCGAGCATGATAAGTCAGGGGTGGGGTGTTTGGTATGAATTGTTACAAATTGTATTAAAGCCGATCTTTGTACCATTGGGAATTTGGGATAAAGAACAAACCTCATAACAACAATAAATCCCTAATAAGATATTTGTAAATTTTTGGATGAATCACACACCACCAACGTACATCGATGATGCTAGGTAGGCCTCGAGGACAATAGGATTTTATGTCATCATTGGAAAGCAGATTTATGAGCTCGGTAAAGCAAGGTTGTAATACCCGTCCTATATAGATTAGGAAACAAGACTTATGAGCTATTAAGTCAACAATTGCTTTGTGCTTAGAAGTTACACATAAAAAAAACAATTTGGTTTTTAATAACATGTACAAAAGCGTAAGTTGGTATACTAACCTTACCCAAAAAATATGTTACATATACATATAGGTCCTTTGTTAAAAGTTAATAGTATTTCTAATCTAACATGTACTTTATTATGAATGAAAAAAAATTTATCCACTAAAATGAAAGTTAGGGGTCGTTTACAAAACGCTTACTCGGGTAAGTGCTTACCAAGTTACATTAGCTTACCGGATGGATATCGCAAGGACTAAGAATCTTACTCGGTAAGAGCGGAAGCAAGGACCGATAGTCGAAAGCAAGGACCGAGAGTCTTACCCGGTAAGTGTGTGC
>JAWVWS010001033.1:0-25000 GCA_033807775.1 Saussurea involucrata | reverse complement strand
TCTTCACAAAATCCAACCACCCATGCATATGAGAAATTGCATTAAAGTTCGGAATGTCTAAGTTCCACCAATAGCCAATATTTTTCTAAATGCCCCAGGCCATTTGACATCCAAAGAGCAGATGGTCCACTGATTCACTTTCAGAGTTGCAGATTGGACATAAAATGAAGGGCACGTCAAGCCCTCTTTTTTTTCAGATTGTCTCTAGTAGGAACTTTATTCAAGCCTAAGCCCCACATTAGAATATTATCCTTATCTGGAACCAAAGTACTCCATCTCGTAGAATGAAGATCTGTCTCCAGAATTTTAGAGTCAATAAACTTTCGTGTAGAAGCCACCGCAAACTCCCCCGAGCTTTCAATGTTCTAGTACCATATGTCTCTCTGATTCGACAAAGTTACATTGTCTAAGAGCACCTTCAAATCTTATCATCTGGGACGATTCTGCCCCTCCTCTTGGCATCCTCCTCAAAATTTGGCCCCAGTCTCCCAAATCCACGCGATCTTTGACTAAAGCCGATTTGTCACGATCTAGCGTATGCATCCTTGGAAATTTTAGTTTAAGAGAAGACTCGCCCAACCAAACATCTTCTCAAAAGGAAGTGGAACTCCCATCTCACACCTTTTTTCTTACAGAGCGAAAGGAGGTAGATACTTTTAGCATCCAATTGATACACTACATTCCCAAATGCAGATTTGTATCTCGTTTTGGTCAATTTCCTAGTTTTAGGTTTTAATTCCATATTTATTATGTTTATGAAAAGAAAATGCAATAAAAAACTTCCACACAAGTCCTATGCATACAAGAAATAAGGAACTAACTAACATACCAATAATAGTTTTTCGAAAAATATCCATATATTTGTCTCTTATAATCAAATGGAGCTACAATCATATGTCTGCTTTTTGCTGTATCATCTAATTATTGAGGAGAAAGAATAAGATATAAATTAAATAAATTTATATTAAATACAATGTTAATGTGACTTTACATAATTAATGGATTAAGTAATGGATTAAGAAATTTGGGAAAACATATTTTATTAAGTAAAAGAGCTACAGCATTTCCATATGTTCTTTTGATGTTATCATCTCGTGATTTCAAATATTAAATAAGTTGATTTTGTTTGAAATGATATAATATGTTCATGTTTGAGGATACATAAATGTTAAAAATATTGATATTGATGATAAAAGCCCATAGATATAATTACAACGTTTAATTTAATATTTAATTTGATAGATAAACTAGATAGTTGTAAGTTGTAACACCTCATGTCCATTAATCTGAATCTTTTGGAAATTTCAGGGCTAAAGTGTGAAGGATGCAACTTTCAGAACTTAATGGCAAATTTGAAAATTTATTTAAGGGGTAAAACCCCTAAACCCTCATTTGATGTTTCTCTCAAACGTATTGTTGGTGGCTATAGAGGGATTTGAAGAGTTCTTGAAATTTCTTGAAGAGAGCTTGGATTTGGAAGCTGAAAGTGGTGTTTATTCTTCATCTTCTTCAAGGTAACCATTCCCTCTCTTGTTTTCTTTATTTGAAGGGATTGATGGGAAGAGTTTGGTGTAGGAATCTCTATTCTTTTAGTGTTTTGGGTGAATGCTTCAAGGGAGGTCGTTTTGTTTGGGTTTTTGTTTAGTTTCCACTCAGGTATTGTTCAAGAATCACCATGGTTGGGGTTTTCCTTGTTTTCTTTCTTGTTTGAGGTTTTGGTGGGTTTTGTGGGAAAATAATCAAGGATTAGATGGGTTTTGTTGGATTAAATGATGTTTTGATGTTTGGGGAGTGTGGGGAAAGGCTTAGAACATCGACTACCTCAAGTAGAAGGCTTAAAATCGATTTGGGACGAGTTGGGAGTGAGAAAGAGCAGTTTTCGACTGAAAATCGAGTGCATGTGCTCTGCGCGGGTTTTGGCACGAGTTAACTAACGCGAGAAGTAGCGCCAAAGGCTGTCCAGTGCTCCGTGCGAGTCTTGGCGCGAGTTAACTAGCGCGGGAAGCAGCGCCAAGCCTGTCGCGCGTTTTCGGTTCTTGTTTCGCGTACTGTTTTAGGCTAGGATTGTGGTATCATTTAAGAGTTGTCTTAGGGATGTTTTGGGATATAACTAGAGGGTTTAACACCACTTTTGCGACGTCCAATTCAGGTGTTCGGTTTGAGCTAATGTGAGTTTCGGAGCGTGTGTCGATTTGCTAAAGCTCAGGTGAGTTCCCTTAACTCTTTTGTGCAAATGAAATGTTTTGCTAAAGTTTTCATAACTGAATATGGTATTGAGCATGATGGCATGATTAAACACTTTGAAAAGCTTTATTATTACATGATGTGGAAATGTTTATTAGCGCATGCACGTTATGAAAATGTTTATAAATGTGCATGTTTGTCTTATGCGTTGTTATCCATGACTTGACATGGTGTTTTGGAGTCGGGTTGCACAGCGGGAGTAGTGTACCTTGGGATATCATATATCCCTTGGGAGTTGATTTATACACTCCGTATGCTTGGAATCTGTTTCCTGTATATGTGGGAATGGAGAGTCTGCTTGGGCCCCGTAGGCGAAAGGGGAGTCGGCTTGGGTCCCAATCGTGGATACTACCGGGTGGTAGAGATTGTATATGAACACTGTGCAAATACCCAAGTGTGATGTTTCTTGGTTGAAATATTTTGATGGGCCTTTATGGCGGTTTGCATATTGATGTATGTGGTTTGTTAAACTGTTTTCGGGAGGGAATTCACTAGACCTCATGGTCTAACCCTCGCTTTTCCAAAACTAAAACCTTTTTCGGATAGAGTCTTGTTTGGGGTTTCATCTGGAGAAGATGGAAAGAAGTGACGTTGTAGAAGAGGCATCGTCTAATGGAGGCTTGTAGTTCACCGTCGGGCTTCTTGTAGCATCTTAGTTGTGAAGGTGTTATCCGCTGTGTATTAAGAGTAGAGATCGATGTATTATGTTTTATCGAATTGGGTTGTTACAATAGTCGCTTTGAATCGTATATGGATCACTTTTTAAATACAATAACTCCATCCTTTTAAGCTTTGGTATCAAGAATTTCGTATTGGAATAATCCAAGTGTTCATTTCGAAGTTAAAGACTTGTAAATTCGAAATCATCATATATTTATAGGTGAGTTGGACGATTATAGGGCAGTTAAGCAGTTAACTAATAACTACAAGCGGTTACAACCGTTTATGGATAAGATCGAAAATGGATCAGAAGAGGCCTTAGAGCATCTCCAACAGATTTTCTATAATTTTTCAAAAATGGGGATTTAAAAGTCAAAATCTTTAAAATGAATTAGATTTAGCTCCAACATTCTCTATTTTAGAGAACTCAACATCCATGATATTATTAAAATATTATTTAAATTTATCATCCCAATACATTTTTTAAAAAGAATTTATATAAAATAATGATAACTCAATCTTATAGGTGGAAATGAATAAAAAATTACTTTCTTTTTCTATCTAGCTAGGAAGTTTTAGAGAATTCTCTAAACTTGGAGTTTTCTCTATTTTAGAGAACAATATAGAGAACAAAAATGCAATTTTCTCTATTTTAAAGAAGTTGTTAGATATGCTCTTTAAGAAGTTGCTCTTCAGAAAGACCAAAAGTAGCACCCGCTTCAGAAGCTCTATCATAAGGATCATAAGCTCTATCATAAGGATCATAAGCTCTTATCCACCTTCTAATGCAACACCTTTTCAAAATCGACCAACTTTCTAGATTAAGTCAAGAGGAATTCCAACCTTATGTTTTTACTTGGATTTTTCAAAACTCTCAAAATTTGCAAACATCATTCTTCACAAAATTTGTAGAGATCAGTGAGACCCGGCGAGGGCGGGCCCTCTTGGACGCCGTCTTATGGCGATCTAAGGTGATATATGCAACATTTGTGAATATGCACTTCACACCTCTAAACTCACTTTATGTTTGCCTTAATGCCTTAGGCCATCAGTACCCCATGAGAGAATCTTTCAAAGATTCCAGCTCCACATCAGCTTTTCTCCCATCCCTCACTCAATCCCTAACAATCCCTAAACACCCTTACTTCATTCCCTCAAACCCTTTTGCCACCTCATTTATTTTAATTCTTTTATTTATACATTTAATTATTTAACAAAATAAAAATATTTATATATTTTTTAATAAATAAAAATAAGATAAATAATAAAAATAAAAATTCATATCATTCATTAAAAATAAAAATTACAAAATAAATTTAAAAATCTACTCGTCGTCATTGTTGGGAACTTGGATACGCCAAATATGTTCGACCAAATCCGACCGAAGGTTATTATGAGTGTCCCGGTTTATGACTTCTTGAACATTTGCCGCGCGTTGTGTCTCACTGATTTGGCTTTCGATATCATTCGTGAAAAAGTCGTTTCCACGTCACCACAAATAGCATGGTTTTCGTCTTCGAGTATCATATTGTGTAATATGACACAAGCGTACATAATGTTTCTCAATATTGTCGGTTCCCATCCGCGTGCCGGGTTATGAAGTATATGCCAACGTTGTTTAAGCACGCCAAAAGCTCGTTCAACATCTTTACGTGCGGATTCTTGCGCGGACTTGAACTTTTGTCGTTTAAGGTCTTGTGGGCACATAAATGATTTTACGAAAGTAGCCCATTCCGGATATATCCCATCCGTTAGATAATATCCGTGCTTGTAGGTGGCTCCATTCACCTCAAAAGGGCACTCGGGTGCTTTTCCATCATATACATCGTTGAAGATGGGCGACTGATTGAGAACATTGATGTCGTTGTTGGAACCGGCAACACCAAAGTATGTGTGCCAGATCCATAGATCTTGAGAGGCCACTGCTTCTTGCATGATTGTCGGGTGCTCATGATCACCTCTCATGAATTGACCTCGCCATGCATTCGGACAATTTGCCCACACCCAATGAGTACAGTCTATGCTGCCGAGCATGCCGGGAAATCCGTGTTTAGCTTCATGCGCGGCGTACAACTTCTGAATATCAATAAAAGTAGGCTTGCGTAAATATTTTTGACCATACAGTTCAATAATACCTGTGCAGAATTTGTACAGACAATCTCGTGACGTTTTCTCTCCCATACGGATGTACTCGTCAAGTGCGTCAGCAGCTACTCCATACGCCAATTGCCGAATAGCGGAAGTACACTTTTGTATCGGAGAAAAACCTTGTTTGCCTAACCCGTCAAACCGAAGTCTAAAATACCGATACCCTACTTCTAAATCTTCAACTATTCGTTCGAATAGTTGTCTGCTCATCCTGAACCGCCGCCTAAACATATCCGGTGTATAAATCGGGTTGACGCTAAAGTAGTCCCGCATAAGCCGCTCGTTTGCAGTTACTCGACCTCTTTCAATGTTTGCGGCCCTCTCTCTTGTTGACGATGAGGCGGTGCTACCATACAGCGATTGTGCAGTCTGTTGAAAAATTTCCCTTTGTAGATTCAACAACTCGTTGGTGTCTACGGATGATGATGATGCGGTTGGTGAACCGGGTTGTGGCGAATCCATATTGTTTAAAATAAGAGGTTGAGAGGATTTGAGAGAGTTTGAGAGGTGTGAAAAATAAGAGGTTGAGAGGATTTGAGAGAGTTTGAGAGGTGTGAAAAATAAGAGGTTGAGGGTTAAATATATAGTGGGATTAAATTGAGAATTTTTTTTTTACAAAGAGCCGTTCAACGGCATTATTTTTAAAAATTAAATAATTTTTTTTTAATAAAGCTTCGGGATGAATCGGGACCCCATCCCCGGAATCCATCCCGCCCCGCTGAACCCGCACCCGCCGTAGCCCATTCCCGCTGAACCCGCATCCCATCCCGAGCCGGGTACGGATGGCCTTATCACTTAGTAGATCCCTTGTAAATCACAATCACACTAAATGATTAATGACACTAAAATCAGTAACATAATACTTATTTACCGTTATTTTACAACTCTTAGACGATTTATAAAAAAAACCCAATGAACTCCTTAGTACAACGGATGATGCAACACATACATAGTGACATATTGTGATAACAAATACACCAACATAACCATTGGTCAACAATTTAAATTGATTATATAGTAAACACAAGTTGAAAGAGATTTGCAAATCAAATAAATGTTAACAACGTCTTGTAATTACAACAAACACTATTAGCTCTATTGAGCCATGTTTGTTTGCTTAAAGATTTTATTAAAATTTATTCAATTTATATAAAAAGATGTTTTGCATAAATCATCAAATGTGTAGATACATCAATCACGGAAAACATTTATGTATTGTCTGGCAATCATAACCTACCTTGTTTTTTTCTTTTAATTTATGTAAAGCCCTTTTTAGATGGTCATAACTTAACTAATAAGCTAATTTATTGAATACATTTTAGAGTAACGTTTCAATAAGTTATATGAAATTTTTTTGTCAAAATTTTCAATTATACATCTAATTATTATTAATTTATATTATCACTTTTTATATTATTTTATCACCTTATTATTTATTATTTAATATTTAATATTTAATATTTAATATTAAAGTATTAGTTTTTTATTAGTATTAAAATCTTAATTTTTAGCTATTAAGTAATATTAAATTATCAATTAATATTCATTCTTAATTAATATTAGTTCAAATTTATTTTGAATTAATAAATCTCATTATTATTATTTAATTAGTGGCTAAAAATTAAATATAACAAGGTTGAAAATATTTTCTTATAAGTTATATAAATATTAAAGTTATGTATTTCTTTTTATAGATATTTTTATAGATAGTAAAACTTTAACAAATGGTTTTAAAATTAATTTTTAAGAAATTACTAATTAATTAAGATGTATACAATTGATAAAGTTTGTTTTTATTTATATCATGTGTAATGATTATTTAAATTTATCATTAATATAACTTTTTTAAATTCGTATTTGGTTATACAAGTACATGTCATTAACAACCAAATTGATATTATATTAATAAATATATTAAATTATTTAATTTTTTAAAACATATTTATATTAGTTAAATATTATATAATATTAGAACCGACTAGTTTCTAAAAATGTCCTTTTTAGTCAGTTTTTCAACATGATTTGTTTATCGATTAATTTATCAACTATCATTTAACAACTTGCTTATAAATAACATAAACAATTAACTATAGCTATTTTGAGAGCATCATTTTTGTTGTTATACGTTTTAACTCCTATATTTAGTACCTTGATAAGATTCTCACCCATAAATAATATTGTACTTTTAATGATTCCGTTCAAAACAATTTTTATATCAATTATTAATCATATATATATATATATATATATATAGGCATGAAAATTAGATCCAAAATTACAACGGTCATTTTTTTAGAAAATTAAAAAAAATCAAACATAAGTAACCTTATTGACCTATCATTTATGTTCTAAGTTTCTGGTTTAAACCCAAAAATGGCATCTAAGGATAAGAACCTCCCAAATACTATGTAAATCATACTTGTGCCGAGAGTAAACATTAAAACCAACAAAATCTTGATACTAGTTCGACTAAGTGACTTCGTAAAGGAAACCTACTTTATTTTTACTGTAGCATAGGCTTTCGCCACTTCAAATGGGTGTTTGGGTCAATGTTAAGTTACGATTCATCGGTATTTTTGCATAGAGATTGAACATGAAACTTACACTCTTCAACAATAAAAATGACACACATAACATAAGTCGACGACCTTTGTTGTATTTATTTTAAAACAATCCAAAAATATCCATGTACTCTTAAGAAAACAAATGCATGCTTGATTTGAAGAAAAAAGAAGTTAGGTAATCATGAGTACCTGTTCGGATCAACTTATACACACCTCAATAAATCTCACAAAGTTGAAAGTTAACAACCAGATAAATGTGAAGTGAAGCTGATGGACTCAAAACAAGTGACCAACTGTATCAAACATAAATATCCTATATCTTATTACTTAGATATACTCGTCCCAAGTAGAGGTGGCCAAATCGACCCGACCCGACCCGACGGGCTGGCCCGAACCGAAACCGGTCAAGAACCGGTTCTGGCCCGACCCGGTCAAGAACCGGTTTCAAGCCCGAGAGCCGGGACCGGTTCGTGACCCGACCCGGCACGACCCGATTTTTTTCAAAAAAATTATAGCCGTTATGTGACCGTTTATGACCGTTGGGAAGCCTCTTTTGACCGTTTTTCACCCCAAAAAACTCCCCTCCAACCCCATATAAATACTAGGGGTGTTATGGAGTGATCACCACCTTACAATTGCTTACAAAACGCAAAAAACGCTTACAATTCTCATTTCTCGGCTCTCGTTATATTCGTTTCTCGCAAAAACGCATACAATTCTCATTTCTCGGCTCTCGCTATATTCGTTTCTCGCAAAAAACGCATACATTTCTCTAGTCTTTATGTATTGTAACTTGTAACTTGTAAGTTTGTAACTTAAAATTATATATAAATTATAAAACGTAAAAGTGTATTTTAGTGATATATATTATAAATAAAACGTATTTTTAAAGTGTATTTTACTTATCCAATGATTCCAATCCAATTTTTCTTTGTTAAAGTTTAGTAATTAATTATTATACAAAGAAAGCAGTTAAAAAACAAAAAAATCCCCGACCCTACTCCGACCCGGTTCTTGGCCCGGCCCGGCCCGGTTTTCCCGAAACCGGTTCTACATACAAGTAAACGGGTCAGGGGATTTCGGTTTAAACCCGGCCCGACCCGACCCGGTTCTCACCTGACCCGGTTCTCACGGTTACTGTGTGGAACCGGGTTGTCCCCCGACCCGACCCGGCCCGGCCCGGCCCGAACCCGAATTTTGGCCACCTCTAGTCCCAAGTGTTAAATAAAACAAAGAGTAAACTATGATTTTCATCCTTGTGGTTTGTTAATAGCTACGACTTCCATTTTGTGTGTTTACGTTTTTCGTTCATGTGATCTACAATTTATTGTTGCTTTCACCATTGAAACAACCTCTGTCAGTGTGTTATCTTTAAGCATGAAAGTCGAAAACAACAATGAATTGTAAACCACATGAGCAAAAAAAAACAGTTAAAATTGTAAACAACAGGGACTAAAACCGTAGTTTAGAAATCACAGGGATGAAAACATAAAATCTTAACAAACCACAGGGGCGAAAAATGTAGTTTTACTAAAAAACCAAAACAAAAAAAGGTATAAATCAGTTAGCAATAGAATTCTAGAAACCCCCATTACCATTGCCGCTCACATTGATCACGCACCCATCGGTCGAACGCAGTTTAACCAAGTCTCTGAAACCCCCAAACTCACTACTATAAATTCAATCTATCTCGTTCTAATATCTCAATTCTGCTATTCGTCATACAAATCGTTCAATTTCCGCGAAAGGTATCTCTCTAGGGTTTAAATTCGAGTTACGACGATGCTTCCTGTATGCTTTTATGCCGATTCTGAATCGTGTGATTTTAGATTTTTACTGGATTTCAGTTTTTTGTAGTAAACGAGATTGAGATTGGATTATTATGCTTTTTGGGGTTTTACTGCTTTTTTAGGTGATTGAATAAGTGAATTATATGGTGGTTTTCGTGTTTATGGCTTTCGTGTTGATGAAATATGGGAATCTAGGTTTAGATTTTTAATTTTTGTAAACCAGGATCTGGTAAAGTGTTACCCTTTTTAATCATCAAATCTACTTGTTCATTTTGCTTAATTGTAGAGCTCCTGATAAAGTTAGAACCTCGATGGTGAATGTTCATAGCTTATTGATCTTAGAAATTGTTTTTTTATAGCAACAGTTGGGCATTTGAACAATTTTCTAAGGTGAAGGGTTATGTTTGAGTGCTTCGATTTCTGTTAGGTGTTTTTATTGTTTAGTTGGAGAATCTTGAATGTAACCCATAATTCCATGAGGGCATACTATTATTGTTAAGAATGACCGTACCACTTTGTATCCAGATGTTTATTAATAGCTTACGGCGTCCTAAGGTAGCTGAGGTATGTTAACACTAGCTGACGAGTTAGTATGCGGCAAAGAAGATATGCATGACCTGGTGTTATATCTAAATACCAATCTTTTACATGCTATACAATTTATTTTACTTTCCGTTCTCCAACATAGGAAATGATTCTGAAGGAAAAAAGATGAGAGACATACTATGCAAGGCCAAAAGGAAAAGGGTATCTTTTTGGTGACTAAATATATGGTGGTTTTTGTGTTTATGACTTTCATGTTGATGAATTAGGAAACAGAGGTTTAGGTTTTAATTTTGTAACGCAAGGTCTGGTAAAGTATTACCTTTTTTAATAATCAAATATGCTTATTGGTTTTGCTTAATTGCAGAGCTCCTGATAAGGTTAGAACCTTGATATGAACGCTCATAGCTAATTCATCTTCTAAATGGTTTCTGTGTATAGCAGCAGTAGGACATTCCAATGTCTTTCTAAGTTGAATGTTTATGTGGCAAAGAGGATATGCATGACCTGGCGTTACAATCAAAGTCTTTTTACCCGCTGTAGAATTTATTCCACTTTCCCTTTCCAATAGAGGAAATGAGTCCAAAGAAAAAAAAATATGAAAGACAAATGGTATGAAAGGCCAATAGAAAAAGATGTGAGAAAAAGGTATCTTTTTGGTGACTAAATTATAAGGTGGTTTTCGTGTTTATGACTTTCATGTTGATGAATTATAGGAAATGGAGGTTTAGGTTTCAATTTTATAAGCTAAGATATGGTGAAGTGTTACTTTTTTTAATCATCAAATCTGTTTGTTCGTTTTGTGTAATTGCTGAGCTCCTGATAAGATTAGAACCTCAACCGTGCGCTCGTACCTAATTGATCTTTTAATGGTTTCTTTGTATAGCAACAGACATTTGAAAAAAAAATCTAAGGTGAATGGTTATGTTTGAGTACTTCGATTTCAATGTAGGTGTTTTTGTTCTTTAGTTGGACTCTCGGAGCATCTTAAATGTAACACATAATCCCGTGAGGACATGTTATTGTTAATATTAAGCTTAACACATGACGAAAAAACTTTATATTCAGATGTTTATCAATAACTTACGAGGTCCTATTTTAGCTAAGGTACGCTAAAATACTATCTGACGAGTTAGTTTGTGGCAAAGAGGATATGCAAGACCTGACTTTACATCTAAATTAAATTCTTTTTGAGTTTTTTCCTGCTATAGAATATATTCCACTTTTCCTTCTCCAATTATGGGAATCATCCCAGAGGAAAAATATGAGAGACAAATGGTAAGCAAAGTCAAAAGAAAAAGATGGGAGAAAAAGGATATCCTTTTGTGAGCTTATGGCGTATATTAGTAAAATATTTTTCGACCTTCGAACCATCAACATTCATTTTGAAGTGCAATTAGACGCAGTTACTCTTGTTCCAGAATCTGGATTCTTATATAATCATACTGCCACATTCTCTTGTTGTACATATGTGTAATATATGTTTCTGAAATGACTTTTTGGGTTTCTATTTCAACCGCTATTGAACTTATTTGAATTGTTCTGATACTTTTCAGGGAGAGAGTCTGAAGAAGATGCAGGGTGGGAGAGGACGTGGTAATCCTTTCTTTGGTTTTGGTGATCCTTTTGCTGGTTTTGGGGGTATGCCTAGTCTCTTTGGAGGAAGGGACCCATTTGATGACCCTTTCTTCACACGCCCATTTGGTGGAATGTTCCCTCCTGGCCCTGTCGGGAGTCCTTTCATGGGCTTAAATCCATTTGGATCAAGCTTATTTGGTCCAAGTGCCGCTAGTCCTTTCATGGTTGAACAAGCACCTACTAGAATTAATGAAAGTAGGCCTTCACTACCAAATAATTCAAGGGGCCCAATAATTGAGGAACTCAACTCGGATGATGAAGAAGAGCAACCTGACGAGGGAGAGAATAAGAAAGACAATCCTCAAAATCATGGTAGATCTGAGGTACAACCTTATATTGAGCATCCAGATGATGAATCAGAAGGTAAAATGTGTTTTACTTGTTACATTTGTGACTCTCCATGTTGAAAAAGCTGCAAATGCAATATATATATACATATATACTTAACAACGATGCTAATGAATACCAGTTTCCTTGTTGCAGGTAGAGTGCGAAGGCAGACACAATTCGGGGATGACTTTGGTATGATGAATAATAGACGCTCATTTCCGCAAGCTCATAGCTTCACCTTTCAAAGCTCTACTGTTACATATGGGGGTTCTAATGGAGCATATTATACTAACTCAATGACTAGAAGGAGTGGCAGTGATGGAGTGGGTGACAAACTTGTTTTTTGGAAAATTTCTTATATATATATATTGTCATGATTCTAAAGGTGTGCTATGTGGGATTTCAGCTGAGATTTGAAGAATATAAGGAGGCTGATTCAACGACAGGCCAGGCGGCTCATAGGCTTTTGAGGGGAATTCACGACAAGGTATTTTGCTACCTTCATGAACAAAATCTTTTGTGATGGTCAATGACTATATTCATCAATGAATGGTTATTAGGGTCATGCTGTCACAAGGAATCTGAAATCAGATGGTCAAGTGGAAACAATGCAAGTGTTGCACAACATCAATGAAGGTATTATTACCTAATTTTATATTGTAATTAATGCATTCAGAAGAATATATATATATATATACTATATTATAACGCATTTATGAAAAACTCTTAAAAACAACCCCTAAAGCTTCATGTACCGCTATTTAATGCTAATTACTTAAAATCTCTTAAAAACAACTAATGAAGCTTTATGTACCGCTTTTAATGCTAATTACTTGATTAATACTTATCTCTAACAACCTTCAAATCCTTAAATCGTGTACTCTTATTAATTAATCCTTATCTCTAACCACTTTCAAATCCTCAAGTCATGAACTCCTCAAAAAACGTTATTCTTTAAACAAATTTATAAAAAAAACTGACCGTTTTCTCAAAACCACACATTAAAATAAATTAGAACATTAAAATCGAGATATATCGCGCTGCATTGCGCGAGTAGACTTCTAGTATATATATATATATAACATCAAGTAACTATATGTGTTGGTATTGGGCCTGTGTCAGATGAGCTTGCTGGCTTTGACGAGACTTGGAAAGGAAAAGCTAGGAACCATCTGCCTGGTTTGACTGGTGGAGTTAGTACTCATGAAGGTAATAGAAGCTGAAAATTCTTGTGTTTGATATAATATAGGGGAGGGTTCATGTGAGAACACAAATAATTTGAGAACTACGGAACTAATTTTATAGTGTGTATTCATTGATAAGTATACACTATTAAAATTTCATTAAAATATGTATACAATCAATGAGTATATTCATCAATGAATATATCTATAATCTTCATTGATAAAAATATTCACTTGTATTTGTATATATAGTTATATACTAAAAGTTAGTTCTACGGTTCTCAAAATATTTACGGTTGTCATTTGAGCGGGGCTTTAATATATGGTCGGATTCAAGGGAAAACCACAAAAAATGTAAAATTGAGGAACACCCTCATAACCATTCATTTGTCCGGTATGCCATGTACATAAAAGTAATTGAAAATGTTCCATGGTTTCTATGCATGTGTGCATTTTATGCACTTGTGCATATCATACAAATGAATGGCTGTTAGGTTGTTTTTCCATTTTCCGTGGTTTTCCCCTGAAGCCAACTTTATATACACACACGGAGGATCAAACGAGAGCATGGTCAAAATAATATATATACACACACACACACGAAGGATCAAACGAGAACATGGTCAAAACAATATATATATATATATATATAAATACACACACACACACACGGAGGATCAAACAAGAACATGGTCAAAATAAGATATATATACACACACACACGGAGGATCAAATGAGAACAATGGTCAAAATAAGATATATATATATATATACACACACACACACATAGGATCAAATGAGAACATGGTCAAAATAAGATATATATATACACACACACATGGAGGATCAAACAAGAATATGGTCAAAATAAGAGAACAAGAAAACAACCAAATCACATGTGATGTTACATGCGATTACGGAACACTGTTAATGCGAGAGTGAGTGGGTGACCTGAAGTCGCATGAATCACATGTGATTTTACACATGATTCTAGTTTAAAATCACATTTGATTAAGCCGTTTTCATGTTCTTCTCTTATTTGGTTATTGTTCTCGTATGAACATGAGTCTTCATATATCTTCTAATATATGGGGAATTTGGATTTCACAGATGCTTTTATGATAGTCTAGTGGATGTATTGATATGGTGTAGGAATGTTATTTGTTGAATAGAGATAAGCATATGGTGTAATTGATTGATTGATGTTTTTATTAGGGTTGGGTGAGGCAAGCAGCAGGAGGGGTGGGTGGGCACTGCCTTCAACTGAAAGCAGTCCTCCTTCACACATAGGTGTGAGAAGGAGAGCAGATGGTGGGGAGCATGGTCAATCATCATCGAAGCAGCTCAGGAGACGTTGAGACTCTCTTGGTGCCTCAATCTTTAAATGTTTTGGAGATGAATCAATGAATGAATTGAAGAAAGAATATGTTCTTTGGTAAAGTGTTATATTCTGCAGTTATTTATGTCAGGGTTTTCAGTTCAGTAGCTTTGTACACTGTTAATAAATAAGGATCTAAATGTTGGTAGCTTTAATTCATAGATCACAAAGATATTTCAAAAGCTGGAACCAACCTAAGGTTATTATCAGTTTGTTTTTATTCAAAAAATATCAATAGATTCTGTTTTTTCATCAACAAAATCATCCTTCTTGTAATTTCAAAAAAAAACTGATTACCAACTTTCCTCTTGTTAGGTATAGGTGTTTCTCTTCTAGTATTCAAGGCTCTTTATTTCGGTGGCCGATTTCTCTTCTATTGCAATCAGTTTCGCTACAGCATCCGCTGCGTTAGCTAATTGTTCACCGTACCGGACGTGAGGGTCTCCCCTCATCTGGCTCTCCGCAGTAGTAATTGTATCGTTTAGGTATATTTTTCGTTGGTTTGCTTATAAAATTGTCATATGTACCACCCTCTTTAAGAAAAACATTTTTGAATGTTTAGTCAATGTTAATCGGATTACTTAAACTGCTTCATATACCATCTTTGTCAAACGTAAACGCTAGTCGTTGAGGCCTTACTCCCTTTAGCCATTTTTTTGGGTAAATGATGGTTTTTGAGCCAGCTACCACGCACCAACATATCCCCGGGACGATCACGAATGGCGTGGAGTACATCACAAATGAAACTCTATATACGTTTTGTTGCTTCAACCGGATGATGTTCATCTTTATATTTTTTTTGTGGGTTCATCTAACCCTAGGAAAACAACCTCAAAAAGCCTCCTTTGCTATTACCCTTGTTTGAGAAAGACTAGAAAAGATGAAAATGACCCGTTCACTTAATTGTTCCTTTAGGGTATTTGAAACTGATTCAGTCACTTTTTCTGGATAGTTGTGGACTGTCAAATTGCGTAGTCGGGTGACTCGCCAGCAGGCTAATATTAAAAGAGTAGAGGGGACCGGAAATAAATTGAATTAAATAGTTCAATACGGTATCAGACATTTCACTCTTTTATATTGTTTTTTCTTCTATTAGCTATTCTCTGTCAGTTGGTTTCTCATTTTCAGTTGATGTGGAATAGCCATGTGGGGACCCCATCAGGGGATTATTGCTATGTTTGTCCGAAAATCTTTATCTATGCAATGACCAATGCCCAATAGACTGAAATGAAGGAAAATCCACCCCTTCCCTTAAGCTAAGCCACCCACCGAAAACATAAATAACGAAACACATATAAAATCAGACATTTTTTTTAACCTATAAAATCAACCAAACATATTATATATTAAAAACAAAATGCATCACACAAAATTACAAAATTAAAGCTTATTTTTAATATTGAATTTAGTACCAATGAAAATACAACTTCATTATTTATGTTATATAATGATATCTCAAATTATTCAAGGTAAAATATGTTATATAAAATTGAAATTAGACCAAAATATGTCATATTTTATGTATTAATAGCTTAAATACCAAAATTAATGTTTTTGAATCTCATTACACAAAATAAAAATAACAATAAATCATGGAAAAATACAGGTAATCGATCTGCTCGTGTGCGTTCCATGAAAAGGATTGCGTTTGATTCGGGTACTTGGACGTTTCTAGTTGAGCTTCCTCCACAAGCATTCGATGGCGGCAATCAGAACCACCGCAACAATCTTCGGTAGAGAGATCTTCCGATCATCGACGTCATTAACCTTCATCCGCAAGAATGCTCTTCGCATCCCTACTTCTTTTTGCTTCATTTCCCGCTCAATCAGCTACACGCCGGTCCGATGTGCGGCAGGAACAGATTCCGGCGGCGGCGGCGGCCGTAACAAGTCTTCGGCACGGATGTCTCAGGTTCAGCAACTCTTGCACGACGCTAAGGAGAGATCTGCCGGCCGCGATGAACCTATTCCAAAGATTACTCTAGGTATAACTAAACAAAACGTCGCAAGTTCTAAATTCAGTTCACAATGAAATGAATTGTTTCTGCCTTTTCTATTTATGCTGTTAATTTAGTTGAGTTTGTAAACAAATTTGTAGGTCGAGTATGTTGTAATGTCGAACCTGCTTATCATGGAATTTTGCCTTATGAAATTTAATTGTGCAATGATGCGTAGACTTAAATTGACAACCTGCTAGTTGGACCGAATTGGATGTCTGCTTTAATAAGTAAACTCGAAATGAAAAGAACGTTTTCTTCCTTCTATTTCTTTTTATTAATCTGGATGGAGTTTTTAATGGCAAATGTTGCCAGACTGACATACCTCCTTTTCAATGATTTGTCTTCAATTAGCTCTTGTGCTAGAGTAAGTTTGCTATGGCTCAAGCCTCAAAGAACTACAAAATACGTATATACATATGACAGAAGATTTGGAGGGCATAATTGCTGCATTATGTGGAGAATTAGGTAAGAGGTGACCCCAAGGCTCCTTAACTTTGTGAATTTCGGATGGGAAGTTTCTGTACATAGATTTTATGTTGCATTTTGCAAAGAGGTTACAGGAACCAGTGACCCGTTGGGGATTAGATCAGCTGAAGTACTTGTTTATGACAGTGTAACCTCATCTATGTGATTGATCTCACATGATCTACTGTATGACCAAGCATGGAGTGGATGTGTCATATGTATGACACATAAGTTCTGCTAAAGGTTTTTATGCCTTTAGCATCCATATGTCAATGGTTAGTTGCCCTGATGGAGCTATTCAGGTGTACATTTTCTTTGAATTTTGACCCCAGACAGAAATCTTTTTGTAGTCTAATTTTTTTTTTGCGTTCATATAGCTGCTTCTCTATGTTCTATAGACCTCTAACAGGCAAAAAAAGATATTTTTATGGGAAGTATATGTTCTGTCATATATGAGATGTGGGATTGCAATTTCTTGCTTTGTTATAATTTTTGTTACTTCTATGGTTCCAAATTAGTGCAGGCTGTGCAGCGTTTGACTTGGCATGTAATCTGATATAAATATTTGATTAGTAGTTAAATATCTAAAATCCTCCACGATAAAAAGAACTATGGACCAAAATCGAAGTTACTAGCATCATGTAAAGATCACTAACAGGCAAAAATAAATGACAATGACATAGGTTGCTTATCATTTTAATACAGTTTGATACTATCTCTATTGATCCCTATGTATATTTGCTTCAGGTGCAAACCTTTCCTCATAACTTCCATTTCTGTTATTTAGATCATGTCAGTGTGAGCTTTGCTAGGAGTGGTGGCCCTGGAGGTCAAAATGTTAACAAAGGTTTACTACTTTCAATTCTTTTGAATTGCTTGCATTTAGCTTTGCAACTTTACTGCTTTCTTTTCTTTTCTTTTATGCCAAAATTTATGTTTGACAATTGAATCATTTCGTTTGCAGTGAACACCAAGGTTGATATGCGGTTTAATATTAAAGAGGCATATTGGTTAAGTGAAAGGGTGAAAGAGAAGATTTTGCAGATGGTTAGTTTGCTATTACTTTTCTAACTGTTCCTTTATTTATGATGCCGTAATTGTTGCTTCTTGGAAGCTGAAGGACTATCAGGCCATGCCTTTCCTAACCGTGGGCCCATTTCAGCATCGTTATGCATGAGTATCAGTTTTGTTGGTAAAATTGCTACATAGTTTTTCAGGGCCGGTTCTTCTTTGCCTGATTTTTCTTTTGGCTATATGATCATCAGAACATTTTCTTAATGTCCGACATGTCATTTGACCAGGAAAAAAATCGAATCAACAAAGATGGCGAACTTGTGATTTCTTCAACAAAGACCAGAACACAGAAGTTAAAATCTGTCTACTGCACTTTCACCTTATATGGTTTTATATTGTTCGTAAACCAAAGGTTACATGCTTAAAAATTGTTTCTTCTTCAGGGGCAATATTCAGGATGCATTGGAAAAACTTCAGGTATTATTACTTGGAATTTTCCTCTATATAATTTTTTTTATTTTAATCAAATAAATATATAGGAAATCATTGATGCTGCGTGTTACGTCCCACCACCCCCATCGGAAGAACAAGTAAAGAAAATTACTAAACTGTAAGTCCTCACCAAATATGCCCTCATTTTCTTGCCGTTTTCTTCTAACTCTTTTTTTAATATCCATATTACCATGGGGTTGGAGTTTTACTGTTTCCTATTATGCCCTACAGAGCCGCCATATCAGAGTCGAGAAGGCTTCAGGGCAAGAAGGTCCTTTCACAAAAGAAGGCATTCAGAAGAAGCCGAGACAGTTATGACTAAATACCCAGAAAAGCTCAATTTCGACCTGCATAGATTTTGTAAGATTACATCAACATGTTTTTGTCTCAATAACTGCTCCCATGAATCACTTATTGGCACACAGCTTTAAGAGCTTCTTGGTCCATCTAATTGAAGTTTCTTTATTAATTTTTTGGATAAATTTGAAGATGAATATAAGATGTGAAGATGTTTTCATGGACACCTTTCACAGTTGCTCAATAAGAATTAGTAATCACCAAAATTCAAAAGAATTATAGGAATTTTTTTATTGAAGGTATGAACACAGATGTAATTTAACAGTTGTACAGGCCTGATTGTAGCTTAATGTTTTGTTATGAAGGCTCATTGTTATTTTGTGGTTTCACGGGTCTCGGTTGCCCAAATTACTCACCTTCCATCCCTTTGGAATGGTGAAACCAGCACAAGTAAAACCAGCTATGACCTCTCGAAAAGAGCCTTGAGCAGGTGGTATAAGCCTAAGTGCTTCTCGTACCATATTCCACGTCCACGAGCGTTTCATCTTTTCTATATCCTTCCACTTAGCAACTCACCCATACCTTTCGATTTTACGATTGACATTTGTTCTATGTTCATCCATCGAGAATCAAAATCGTCATTAAATTTCATACCGATGCATAAAACATAAAAAAAATGAAAGCCAAATATTCATACAAATGCTATGTTTCTAGTTTACAAGTTAATAATTTGTTGTTGATTAATAAGTTAGTTGTTGATTGATAATCTAGTTAGATTTGGTAAAAGTTGATTGATAAGTTAAAGATCCATATAAAATAACCAAAAATTATATTGGAAATGTACAAAAATATTGGAAAAATATAAATGGCATTATTGAAATGCTACTTGAATTGGTTTTCCAAAAATCTATCTTATGACTAACCAAATAGGGATTTTACTTAAGGTTATCAAACATAATCAAAGGTATTGTTTATATAACAACCATTATGGTTTGCAAAATCACTCGAAATGCGTCCCTCCTTTAAATGATTGTTAACTTTCCATCCCTTAAGTGAAGGACATTTTTGTCTATCCTATTTTCTTGCTTATTCTTTTTTAAAGAATAACCACAACCAATGACAACAAGACACCTCATCCGTTCCCTCCCCCGGGTACCCCGTCGGCGGCAACTCGGTCCATTTTGGCCACCTCCTCTAGATGCCATGCAGCCTATATTTCAACCCGACACTATCGACCACCAAAAAGAAAACAACTATCAACCACGCACAACAAAAACAATAACCAAAAAAATATTGTTTGTGGAAGTAGTTAGATTGGGTTTTACAAACATCTTCAACCCGGCCAACCCAATCCATGTGCGTTCCTACAGATACTTTGACATCTAGGAATGAATGCTAGCCTTCATACATAATATTCAGTAAAGGAAGTCGAAACAAAATCATACCATATCGTTCAAACTTCAATTTCCAGCAACAAAAAGATGAAATGAAAAGGTTGTATAAAAAAAACAATAACCAAAAAATATTTTACAAACAAAATAACTTAGGCATTTACATGAACAATCGAAACTTATCATTGATGTACAAAGTTAACAAGCTAACAGGAAGCTGATAATAAAGAACGAAAAACTTGAGCACAAAATGCTGGAAACTTGCGGCCAAAACCATTTCTTTTTTCTCGAAAAATGCTTCAAGTAACAGAGGTGGAAGAGAGTCATCACCGAGTGGCTGCTTGTCTGAATTGCCAGAATCGTTACTTTCTGGAGGCTGACCCTCATTGCTGGAAGGGCCATCAGGGTTTGGAGCATCATCAATGTCTTTTTGATCATCTTTTGGTTCACCAGAGCCACCAGCACCGCCACCACTGCCGCCATTGCCAGCCGTTGGGATTCCTGGAACAAGGTCTTCCCGAGCTTCTACACCAACCCGTCTCAGGTGCAACTGCCACCATGTTAAATTACAACTTAAGAGAAACCTTTTGTTTAGCATGACTCGTTAAGGGTCTGTTTCAGACATGCTAGAACAGGACATCACAGTTGTTCAACGTTTGGTAAAACATGACATGAATGATAACATGACCAATTTACCCCTATTAAGTTGTTTATATATTTTATCTATTTTGATTAATTATATAATTTATTAAATATAATGAAATAAATATTTTTATAATAATATATATTGAGGACTGTAAAGTGAAAGTTTAAAGAGCATAAAATACAAAAAATAACATTCAAAGAGTGAATAAAACATAAAAAAGAAGGCGTATTTGATGCTTTAGAAGAGAATTAAATTTTATTTTGAGGTTATATTGGTAAGACATAAGTCTGTTCCACCTTGTTTCACGGGGTGGGGGTGGAACAGGCCTGTTCCACTCTGTTCCACATAAAAGTGCTACCAAACATAGATCTCTTTTATATCTTGTCCAGTGTACCAAACAAACGCACCCTAACTTCCATCACCGCTTCTCAACAGCAGAAAATGGAGAATGGAGATATGATATAAACATATATAGGTGATCTCAAATGCACATTACAGACAGCTAAATGCTCGGAAATGTGTACCTTAAGATGGAGATTGACTTCATCCGGGCGTGAAAGAAATGGAAAATCACCGCCACTCTTAAGGTATGCTCGTCTTGCACCAGGATACCTTTCACTTACATCATCTTTGAGTTGCTGAGGTATTGCACATTTGTCGTTTGTCTTTAACAAGAAAAAACACATATACCATTGGAATCAGTCCATAAAGCAATATAAACATTTAAAAAATGCCCATTGGATTCTATATGTAAATTATTATGAGAATTTCTTCTGTTTAAGATGTGGTACGGTAAATGGTAATGTTGTTCTAATGTGCAAACAAAACAAGAACATAGATGTGTATCCTCAAGAGTAACCAAGATACATGCATACATACATACATACATACATACACGTATATATATAAATGCATACGAGTTCTGGAAGCATACATCCATTATAGTGATTAAAGAGTCTGAAAGCATTAGCGGTCCAACCGAAGCAGCATCACTTGATAAGGTCAACCTGGAAGCCAAATCCTCCCTTGAGAGGGTCTCAACCTGCATGTTTTACACTTATCAGCTCAGACGAAAGTTAAAATACAGGGGTGCCTCCACCCTTTTGCCAAATCCCCATATTGGGTGCTTCGGTTGATGAAAATATATACATTACAGGTAAGAATCTAATGTGAAACTTACATCTTATGCCTGCAAGAAAGATGCAAGTTTTTTCATTGACAGCTTAAATTAACATGGAGGTAGTAGTTAAAGATAGAAGCTTGATATAAGCTTAAATTAACATGGAGGTAATAGCAATTTTGCAGCTACAAGCTATTACTTAGAAAACAGCACAATGTGGTAAATTAAAATTTCACCTGTGCGACAACAAAGTCAACAGAATCAGCAATAAATGGTTCATGAGGACCGCTCGCGATTCCTGTTAAGACATATCGCTTCAGCAGAAAAGAAGGGGTCCAGCCAACACTGCAGGAGAAGCAGAAATAGAAACAAGTCAGAATTCCTTTTAAGCTTTTAACACTTTTTAATTCAATTTTTTCTCGATCTGTATATTTTTGAATCTCAAGTGAATGAATGAATATGTAAGTAATGCTGGAAAAAAAAATCTCGATCCCTTAAGCTAGGTGCAGCATGGTTTAGGCATAAATTACCAATGCCAAAGAGAAGACAACTTTAAGTGAAACTAGAAGAATTTTAATTTAATAAATTATATAGGTGGTACATACACAGAAGCCCAAGGCATGGCAGCTGCGAAATATTGTGTCTCCAAAAACGCATTTGAGAGTACCAATGACTTTACTCGCCGTGGCCGGTGCTGAGCAAAAAGTAGTGCCAAGAATCCCCCCAGGGATGTGCCATAAAGATGTATCTGTTACACAAATCAGCCAACTAAGTTTACACCATGATGAACACTCAATTAATATATTACTTGCAACAAATGCATGATATAATAATAATAATAATAACAGCAAAAATATCTATCCAATGTTATTCTGGTATTTATCTGTATGACTGTATGTCTAAGATCATAAAACAAAGTCCCTTTCAAAGAGTAATTTTGTGAAAAGGGAGTCAGATAATTAAATAAAGTGACTGGAAATCTTACATGGTGGACATCAATAACATCCAAAAACTTCTCAAATGCTTGAACCCACTCCTGATTGTTCCATACACAAGGAATATCAACAGAAATCACTCGATAACCCTGACAAAAAAAAAACAAAGAATCACAGTTAGCATAGCCTGGCATCATGGTACAATTCCATTATAAAACACTAAACCAAGTTTTATCTCTCAAGCTTCAAAAGCCCAAACACTGCAGATATATATATATATATATATATACAGGCCCTCACCTTCATGGAGAGTGCCATGATTTGTTTGTAGTAGACATCTGCTGTGCCAGCAGTGCCAGGAAGACATATCAGTGGAGGCACGACTTTTGGACCAAAGTCATAATATCTCCATTGCTTGGTGCCAATCTGCAAAACACATATCACATTAACTATTGCAAAATTGCAGACTAAAAGTTTTAATATAAATGTGAAAGATAATACTATTAGGGAATCCGCAGCAAATGTAGAAGATTAATTGTTATTTTAGCCAGATCACATCTCTAGGCAACTTGAACATAACTAGTTAAGGGAATAATATGTTTAATAATATTCCACTCGCAAAGAGGATGACTTGCCTTTAATGCATTCCTTTTATGAGTAATACCGGAGAAGTTGTATATCTAGCGAAATATAATTTTGATTCCTCTTTTAATCACTCAGGGGTGTATATCATTAATGTCCATATATAATATTTTTACATCAAATTACAAAAAAACAATGAAAAATAATGACTAATGCAATGACTTCTGCCAGAACCAAAATCAGGGAAAACCAGTAGTGTGAGAAGCAGAAGAAATCTGCAAATATATTTACTATAAAACAAGTGTACACTCAACCTTGACCCTGATAACAACACTGTCTTCATAATCACACAAAAATGGCCAAAAAAGGGAAAACAAACAGGTCCATAACACAGAGGATTGGTGGTTGGCTTTAGCCATCCATAATCCTCCTTAAAAGCCCAAACTTAACCTCCATAACCTTAAGGTCTCCAAAGTTCATATGTCAATTCAGAACCTTATTTGGATACAAGCCATGAGTGGAGTCACTTTTAACAATCACTCAAGTGCAACCAACAAAATGTCTTTTTCATAACTTGGTCACGGCTTAATTCACCATCATGATGCTACTTCTCTTTATTGGATTCCAAGCTTTTCTCCTTAGAAAAACAATCACCAAAGTCAAAATTCAAAATCCACATGGTTAATTGGTTCCTATCGAATTCCATCCCAAAAAAATGAGTTACACTTTGACCCTTTTGGTGAATCCTAGTATTTCTCCATGTATAAAGATTGATAGCTCGATACCAATCTTGATGCAACCTAATACCAACATTTTTCTATTTATACACTTGTTATAAAGTTTAATGTTTGAATTAATATACCAATCTAAAGGTGCAAATAAGCCCATTTAATCTCAAAAGTTGAAGTAGAGCTCCATTCTCGAAATTAGGTTCACTGAGACAAAACATCGAACGATTGATGCTCAATCAAAACTGTAAATAGGGTTTTAACATAAAGAATCGAGCAATCAATACCCAAGTGAAGAAAACGAATTGGGGTATATCAGATTATGCATAATTTAGAAAAAAGATAAGAGAGAAATTGATAATAAAAAAAAACTCACGGGGATCTTATGGAGAGGAACCTGCGACTTGAAGTAGATGTAATCACCAGGCGCTGAAAACCCGCCTTTCATTGCTTAATTTGATGATGATCGTGAAGAGGGTTGCTAAATTTGGTGCCCATTAACAAAGATTCATGATATGAATTCTTGATCGTGGGTTGTGGTTTTGGCGATTGGCAGAATCTTGTTAGAGGAGGAAGAAGCTGAGCCACGTGATCGGGTCCCCGAATATGAATGTAGAGAGCAGGCTGACAGATAACCTAATTGCACCATTTCTTTTTAAATGTTTCTCTCTTGATCCAATCCAAGTGGCCGAGGGTTCGAAACCAAATAAACATACGTGTTTTTAAAATACTACACGTAACTGCGCGTGATGCGACACGAAGTATCTCGAATCTAAAGCCGTAAATTTGAAAAAATAATTTTGTTTTATGTTCATATTTATTCGCTTTTAAATCGCATATCAAATGTATAA
>JAWVWS010001032.1:0-25000 GCA_033807775.1 Saussurea involucrata | reverse complement strand
AGCTATAAATATGAGAGATTTCCCTCCATATTTTTACACGAAAATAATCAGTATTCTCTCCAAAATCCTTCTCCATATTCTTGCTTTTCATAGAAACATTCTATCGATTCGATGGGGTTGAATTGACGTGTATCAATTCAATCGGATAGTTGTATCCTCTAGGCGACGTCCGGAACCAAGCACGATTGGGGACGAAATTTCATCTTAGGACACTGATTTATCAGGCCTCTATCCTATTTCCTTCAAGTTCAATCCGTTAAGAACATCGAAAAGGTACACGGTTCTCAATCTATACTTGTTTGTTTATAAGTTTTCTTTATCTTGTTTGTATTTACTTTTGATTATCGCGAGATTGGTTATAACAATCTAAGACGAAATTTTGTTTCTAGATACTAGAAACAAAATGGACCAATCGACGATAATGAAATCCCACGTTGAGAAACCCGAAAAATTTAAGGGTTCAGGTTTTCGACGGTGGCAACAGAAAATGTTTTTCTATCTCACAACGCTTCATGTTTCGAACGTGCTCACGGAGGAAGCACCAATGGAACCCGTTGCGGGAGAGGGCTCAAGTGTGCCAACGCAAATTCAAACGGTGACCTTTCAAAGATCGGTCGAAATTTGGAAAAGCAATTAATATAGTTGTCGAAACTATATCCTCAATGCTTTGGAAGATTCCCTATATGATATTTATTCAACTTTCAAAACCGCAAAAGATATATGGGAATCGTTGGAAAACAAGTACAAGACCGAAGTGGCCTGTTCGAAAAGATTTGTCGTTGGAAAGTTAATAAACTTTAAGATGAGCGATGCAAAATCTGTTGTAAAGCAAGTGGAGGACCTACAAGTTCTCGTTCATGAACTCGAAACGGAAGGTATGGGCATGAATCCGAACTTTTTTGTTAGTTCGATTATTGAAAAATTACCTCCTTCTTGGAAAGATTTCAAATTATATTTGAAACATCTAACCGAGGACATGTCTTTTGATCAATTGGTTCTCAAACTTCGAGTTGAGGAGGACAATAGGAAGAACGAGAAGACGGAAGCAAGCTCTTCGGAGCCAAATGCAAATTTCGTTGGAGGAAACACCTCGAAGACAAAGTTTCAGAAATTTAAGGGAAAAGGTATTGCACTCAAACCTTCTCCCTCAAACATGAAGTATCCTCTCCAACCAAACAAAAAGCCATTCAAAAAGCAAGTGGTCAATTGTTGGGTGTGTGGTCGACCCGGGCATAAAGCAAAGGATTGCCGGTTCAAGAGGGATCACCACGGGAGCGGAGGAGCCGGAGGCTCGAACCAAGCCAATATGGCCGATTCTGAAACAAGATTCGTGGGTGTTGTTGAAACTCACTTCGTGACTAACGAAGTTGATTAGTGGCTTGACACCGGTGCCACTAGACACATATGCAACTCCAAGGATTTGTTCTCTTCCTATGTCTAAGTCAACGATGGTGAACCGATGTTTATGGGGAACTCAACAACCGCAAAAGTGCAAGGGAAAGGAAAGGTGGTATTGAAACTTACTTCGGGGAAAGAGCTTGAACTCACCAATGTGCTACATGTGCCGGATATGAGCAAAAATCTGATTTCGGGTCCTATGTTAAGCAACAAAGGATTCAAGATTGTGTTGGAATCGAATAAATTTGTAGTCACAAAGGGTGGGATGTATGTGGGAAAGGGCTACCTATGTAAGGGACTCTTTAAGTTGTCAATTGTAAATACCATACACAATGATGTACATATTGTTAATAATGATAATGCAAGCCCTAGTGCTGCTTCTACTTACACGGTTGATTCCTCTAATTTATGGCATGCTCGGTTAGGTCATGTCAACTTTCGGTCCTTACAAAGGATGATGAATCTTGGCATGTTACCTACTTGTTCAATGAACAAAATGACTAAGTGTGAGACTTGTGTAGAGTCTAAATACTCTAGTCATCCCCACAAATCTGTCGAAAAATCTAACCAAGTTCTTGGTCTAATTCATACCGATTTGTGTGACTTTAAGTCAACTCCAACCCGAGGGGAAAGAACTACTATATATCATTCATAGATGATTGCAGTAAATTATGTTATATATACTTGATCAATACCAAGTATGAGGCTTTAAATATGTCTAAAATCTATAAAGCCGAAGTTGAAAATCAACTTGAAAAGAGGATCAAAATTCTAAGGTCGGATAGAGGAGGGGAATATGAATCTCGTGACTTTGCTGAATTTTGTTCCTCACATGGTACTGTGCATCAAACAACGGCACCCTATACCCCTAAACAAAATGGGGTAGCTGAGAGGAAAAACAAAACTTTAAAGAACATGATCAACTCAATGTTGATCACGTCCGGGGCTCCACACAGTTTATGGGGTGAAGCCTGTCTTACTGCAAATATGATTTTGAATAAAATCCCTCATAAGAAGAGTAGTCAATCTTCCTATGAGATATGGAAAGGCAAATTGCCTTCCTATAAAAGAATGAAATTGTGGGGTTGCTTGGCTAAAGTGCAAGTTCCTCTACCTAAAAGGACAAAGCTAGAACCAAAGACTATAGATTGCATCTACCTTGGCCCCGCCAAGAATAGTGCAACCTATAGATTCTTGGTATTTAAGTCCTATGTAGATGATATACACACAAACACTATAATGGAATATGTTGAAGCAGAATTCTTTGAGAGCATATTCCCATACAAGGACAAGGAGAAATCTGTATCTAATCCAAGGAAAATAGGGAATGAAGATGCTACAATTGATCTTGATTTAGACCAAAGCACAAATACAAAGGGTGAAGGTACTTCTCAGGTTCAAGAGGAAGTAGAACCTCGAAGAAGTAAGCGTGGGAAGGTGGCCAAAGACTTTGGACCAGACTTTGTGACCTTTAATGTAGAAGGAGAACCTCTAACTTATAAGGCAACGATGGATTCTTCGGAAGCTCCTTATTGGAAAGAGGCAATCCTAAGTGAAATAGATTCCATTTTACAAAACAACACGTGGAAATTGGTAGATCTCCCTCCGGGACACAAACCAATTGGTCATAAATGGATCTTTAAGAGAAAGCTTAGACCCAACGGTACTATAGAAAAGTATAAGGCTCGGTTGGTAGCCAAAGGGTATCGTCAAAAAGAGGGTCAAGATTTCTTTGATACCTATTCACCGGTTACAAGGATAACATTTATAAGAACTTTGATGGCGATAGCCGCGATTCACAATTTGGAAATACACCAAATGGATGTGAAAACCGCGTTCTTAAATGGTGAATTGGATGAAGAAATTTATATGCAACAACCCGAAGGGTTTGTTGTTAAAGGTCAAGAAAATAAAGTCTGTAAATTGGTTAAGTCACTATATGGACTTAAACAAGCTCCAAAGCAATGGCACGAGAAGTTCGATAACACTCTTTTATCACAAGGATTTTAAATTAATGAATGTGATAAATGCGTTTATGTTAAACAATCTAATAATGCTTATGTCATAATATGTTTGTATGTAGATGATATGCTGATCATGGGGACTAATATGGATATAATCAACCAAACCAAGAAAATGCTACATTCCTCATTTGATATGAAGGATTTGGGGGGTAGCCGATGTCATAAATGGTATCAAAGTTCAAAGAACTGCTGAAGGATATATCCTTACCCAGTCCCAATTATATAGAAAAAGTCCTTAGAAAGTTTGGACACTATGATGATCGACCGGTCGTTACCCCATTTGATCCTTCTAGTCATCTTAAGAAGAATCAAGGAGATAGTGTATCTCAGTTGGAGTATACTCAAGTACTTGGAAGCTTGATGTATATCATGAATTGCACACGACCGGATCTAGCATATACGGTGAGTAGACTAAGTCGTTACTCACACAATCCGGGTCAAGATCATTGGTATGCATTAGTTCGTGTGCTCCGATATCTTAAACATACAATGTATTATGGTTTGCATTATACTAAGTATCCTCTCGTGATAGAGGGATACTGTGATGCAAATTGGATTTCCAACCACTCGGAAAGCAAGTCCACAAGTGGTTATGTGTTCACTCTTGGTGGAGCATCAATATCTTGGAAATCATCAAAGCAAACGGTCAATACCCGTTCTACTATGGAGGCTGAGTTTGTCGCATTAGACAAAGCCGCTGAAGAAGCCGAATGGCTTAAAAGCTTTCTTGAAGGTATTCCGTTATGGCCTAAGCCTGTGACGGCCATTTGTATACATTGTGATAGTATGGCTGCTCTAACGAGAGCAAAGAATCATATTTACAATGGCAAATCAAGGCACATAAGGCGTAGACATAATACAATCAAAGACTTGCTAAAAAATGGAATAATCTCCATTGATTATATAAAGTCAAAGGAAATATAGCAGATCCTTTGACAAAGGGCCTAAATAGAGAGCACGTCATCTTTACATCGAGGGGAATGGGCTTAAAGCCAATACAATGAGTCGATACTTGGCGTTAACCTAACCTAGCAACATTGGAGATCCCATGGTCTAGGTTCAATAGGCAAACTAGTTAAGGAAGACTCAAGCGGGAACAAACACAAGGTAAGCCTATTCCTATGATGTCCTCAATTGTGTTTTTCCGTTGACGTTTAAGGGTTGAATTCTAATTCTTAATAATGCTAATAGCTACTATAGTGGAACACTACGGAATGTTCTTGATTGGCATTACCTATGTGAGATCGATGTGTGATCGCATCTATGGGAACCGAGATGGCTACGTTCTCTACAAATCTCATGAAGAAAGGATATCGTTCACGACCGAAATGAACAAAACTGTAAGAATCGATGTATGTATAAATATGATGCATGTGATACATTTTGTCTAGATTTACTATACAACATAGTTAGTTCAAGACTATGTTCACTACCCACAAAGTAGATCCGATTTGTACTCACTAAGGACGGTTCAAGTCCAAAAGACACCTTTCCTGATGTATATCATATTTAGCTTCTTGAATAGCAAATAATTTCCTATGTGTTTTTATCTTATTTTCTATTCAAATGTGGGGTATTGTTGGGTATTTACCTTACAATGTTGTCCCACATAGGAAAGTACTTGAAACTTTTATGGGTTTATATGGCCATACCCATAAGAGTTATCAAAATGGAGAAAGGTCCAACTAAAGGAATTTTCTTGGGTTTGAGTGAGAGCATAGCATATATTTAATGGTCAAAAGATTGAGTTTTGGGCCTTGTCTCCGCGCGACCCAGGTCGCGCCACCATGCGCGTCAGACACTGTCCGTCGAAACAAACAGTGTTTCGCGTGACTCACCGCGCAGGTCCAGCCACGCCGTCGTGCGCACCGTTTCCCTGTACGTAAACAAACAGATACTGGCGCGGCTCTTTGCGCGGGTCAACCCGCGCCGCCATCTACGCGGACCCCTGTGTCAGTTGTGGCAGTTTGTGTTGGTTACCAATGAGAAAGCTATAAATATGAGAGGTTTCCCTCCATATTTTTACACGAAAATAATCAGTATTCTCTCCAAAATCCTTCTCCATATTCTTGCTTTTCATAGAAACATTCTATCGATTCGATGGTATTGAATTGACGTGTATCAATTCAATCGGATAATTGTATCCTCTAGGCGACGTCCGGAACCAAGCACAATTGGGGATAAAATTTCGTCTTAGGACACTGATTTATCAGGCCTCTATCCTATTTCCTTCAAGTTCAATCCGTTAAGAACATCGAAAAGGTACACGATTCTCAATCTATACTTGTTCGTTTATAAGTTTTCTTTATCTTGTTTGTATTACTTTTGATTATCGTGAGATTGGTTATAACAAACTCATGTGTAATCTTTTGTTCAATCTGTCTATAGATCATATGTGTAATAACCTCAAAATCAACCGTCATTAATAACATAAAACTGCGTATCAAAATCCCAACCTCATAACCTAAACATCTCACAAGCTTGTGATAGGCGGGTTAACACCCCCTAAATCTAACCGCAAGTGTACGAGTCGAAGTCAAGTAATAGTACTGAAAGTACGAGTATCGAACATAGGGAACTAGGAACTAAGTATCACAATGACTACAATTTCTATTAACTGAACTATCGAAATGTTGAGTTGTGATTTATAACTTGATTTAAAAACTAAAGACGACTAAAATAATACTAGAATCGCTTAACAGAAGGTTTTGGAAGGACTTTTGATAGAGAAAAGGTTGAGGGTTGGATTCCCTATGGTTATACTACTGATGAACGAATACCCGAACAATAATTCTTCCCGACTATTTTTCTACGAACCCTAGTTTATAAAAGTCACTGTTATTCTTTCTCAAGCAAAACAGATTTTATTTCAAGACTGTAGGTGTTATCTCTCGATCTACACCTTGGGTTTTAAAATACATTAAGTCAACTATTCTGAGCGGAAAGTGATTCGGCTATCTCTGTCCGACTCATCTTTTCTGGTATTTGATTACTTGATCTAGTTCTTAATAAATTTTCTCAAACTTAATCAAAAACCATGAGAGTCAATTGGAGGTGATCAGACTACAATTGATGATGAAAGCTGAATTCAAATACTTCGTAAATCAAGTCGAGTAAAAATAATCGTTCGTGTACACGTCATCCATCATAAATCCATAGTTACTCCAACCCCCAACATCTAAAGATTAGTTCATGTTGGGGTGAACAAAAACACGAGAATTAAGGTAGAAAGTGGTGTGTGAAATCATAGTTGTCGTGGTAAGTGTAAATAATGATCAAATCCCTTCTCTCTCGGCTCTGATTCACTTCGCGTGGTGAACTGTCTTCAATCCGTCCTCTCTCGTGGCTCCAAAGTACGTGGAAATACTCTGAAAATCGCCCTCTCGCTGCCTCCCGTCGCACGTGTCGTGATAATGACCTAAATCCGAAAAACGCAAAAGTATAGAAAATCGTCTAGAGAGTTACGCGGTTTTACCCGCGGTTTGCAAACCGCGTGGAAAACCGCGCGTCTTCTTTTTTGGCTCTGGGTCGGGTTTGGTTCGAATCTGGTTCGCGGATCTGGGTCGGTTCTTGGGCTTTCCATTGGGCTTCGTTCTGGGCTCTCTTTTGGGTCTTTTTCACTCCTTTTCTCGATGCTCGTCTTATTTCGGATAACCTGCACAATTCACTAGATAGACCGTAAAATCTCGCCTTTTTGCTTAAAGACAAGCCAATCTCATTGGTTTATGGACTGAAAATAACGCCAAAAAGTGGCGTTATCAGCTTGTAACAAACTTTTTTTTACCAAAGTTAAGGTTTAATATGTAATTTCAAAAGTCGGAGTTTAAGGCGACAATCTCTCCTCCTAAGTAGCTAGCATCTTGAAGCTGAACAGCCATACACCAAGGTTCAAGTCTCCCTTTTCCTTACTAGTACTTTCTATAGAAGAAAGAATGTGATTGAATGGAAAAACTTTATCGTAGTATTATTACTTGTAGATGAGTATTTGAGAGAATCCCTACAAAACTAAAACATAACTTACAAGATATTTACAATCAAGTCATTATGAGAGAATATTTAATATTGTAGGGATTAATTGCGAGTATCTCTATCATGCCCCCACAAGATGGACGATCCAATAGGGAGAATAATCTTAGACGTGAATTCTTTGAACCTTGTTCTTGCAAGTGGCTTAGTAAGAGCATGCATTTGAGGCATGTTTATTTGTTAATTATATGTTTTGAGGATGTTGAACATTCTTCTTGAGTCATGTAATTTTAGAGTATGATTCATTGGATCCATAAGCACGTAAAACGGTCTTTATTTGATGGTCCAATGGGTATTGCGGTGTTGAACTCCGTGACCCGTGTTTTGTGACCTTAAACTTTTCAAGTAGGCATTAAAAGGGTTGAGTCTGGAAGTGCTACCATGGAGGTAGGCACTAAGACCTCCGTCGCTTGAAGGTAATGCCTAGGGGTAGTCCTTAAGCGTGCTAGGCCTTATGGTGGAATTCGTGGGAATGGACGCTAAGGTCAACCGACTCTTGAGGTGAAACCTGTTAAGGAGTCGTAGGAACATTTGGAATTTTAGTCGTGAAGTATTATGCGATTAACGTTGTACGAGTGACATACTTATGTGTTCCCTTCCCTCACGACGGATACGGGTCTCCCCCATTGTTGTTAAACATTATTTTTCAGATATTGTAATGTCCATCCTTTAACATTGCTTGGGTTTTGGCGAGTTACCACATTTTATGACTTTGACTTATTGGATCCCCTCAGTATATCAAGGTTTTTATTTAAATGAATCATACCATGTTTTGGTAATTGGATTTTAATCCTATTGTACTTTGTGTGAGTATTGGATTTTGGTTCCATGTATATGGAGCGTTTCTATTTAATAATTTTATCACGAAAATGAGGATTTGGGAAAGATATCACTTTCTATTTTAATTACATTGTATATTGGGAATTGTGTTTTCAAATAATATCCGTTCCGTTTTTCCGTCTTATATAATTGATAAAACTCTTGAACTCACTAGCCGTTAAACCTAACCCTTTTTTATTTCTGGGCATGTGCATCATGTCCTTGTTGGGGGAAAGTTACTAGCGACGTTGTAAAATAGTGAGTGCTAGTTAGATGCGCGTAAATGATCTAGATGTTTGAATATGTCTTCTGCATTCGGAGATAGCGACTATTATGGGGTTTTAGTAACACCTGACCTTGACTTACTCTTGAAGTAAGACTTGATTACCCATTGTTGATGTTAAATCCAATTTTGTTATTCGAAGTTATTTAAGTATTGAGTTATAGAAAGGAAATTACCCTTCATTTGATGTATTATTGGAAGTTTTAATTTAGTCGCTCTTTCCAGATTTGAGGTGTTACAGGGGTTAAATACAATTACCCAAATTTTACTTAGTTTAATTTTTATTGATAACAATATCAAGAATTACACTTAGATAACAAGATTGATGCAAAAATAGGGAAATGGTACACTTATCCTAAACAAACTTTTCAATTATATTAATAGCTCAACTACACTAGAGAATGTATGCTTTTTGAGAGAGTAGTCGATTTTTTGCTTTTGCACGTAGATAACTGTTGAAAGCTTAACCTTACATGGGAAAAGAATTATGACTTAAATACCACTATGTGCATTAAATGCATGAGCACACATGTTACATGGAGATAAGATGTCCAACGTTAACTTCAAGATCTTCGTAGAGTCCTTTTCATCGTACAGAAGAGATGGACTTGTCGCTGGGACATATCAAACATTTTTGAGAGGTCATATCAAGAGCATATTAGGACAAACATGTCTTTTTCAGGTGTTTCAGAGAATGTTTTTGTCAAATACAAAGTTGGTGAGATTTGAAGGGAAAAACTCATGCAAACATATCTTCTAGTTGATCAGCAAATAATCAGATTGACCATCCGATCAAAGCAAAACGGTTGAGAAGAGAAGGCTTAGTGTAAAATTCGGATAGAAGACCTTGATCCGCAACAAGTGGTCTACTTCTTGCGCTATTAGCTAGTCATTGATGTCGCCAGTCTGATTGGGTGCAAACCAATACTTTTTACACGAAACAAAGGATAGTGTTAAGTATTACAGGTAAATCCGAAGGGTCATCACCAAATCTATTGATGACCAAATACCTATATCTTTTAAAACTACATTTTGTGACACAAATTTAAGTTAGTCAAGTTGTTTTATTTTAATCTTCCACTTGTGTCAAAAATATTGCTTGCTTTAATTTGTGTTTTGTGTTTTGTTTCTTATAGCTTTTATTTTAAAAAATAAATCTAGAACATGGTAGTATGTAGTGAATCAAACCATAGACTTTTTTCTTAGAAATACAAGCAACTAACTTACTGAATCATGATGGTTTTACAAAAATATTACAATTTTTATAACAAAATGGTGTCATCATTTGATTGAAAAACTTAAAGCATCTTCAACAGCTATGTTATCATTTTTTTATAAGGCCATGAGTACCCGTACCCTTTGAACCCTTTGAACCCACTTGCCACCTCAGCGCCACATCAACTTTTCTCTCTTACCCAATCCTTATCCAAAAATGGAGTACCAGTACCCAATGAACCCACTTGCCACCTCATCCTTTTTAATTCTTTTATTTATACATTTAATTATTTAACAAAATAAAAATATTTATATATTTTTTAATAAATAAAAATAAGATAAATAATAAAAATAAAAATTCATATCATTCATTAAAAAATTAAAAATTAAAAATTACAAAATACAAAACACTAAAAACTAATATTAAAAATTATGTAATTTTCTAATCTATCTTTCTTCGCTAAAGTAGCATTCAAAACATCTCCCGTAAGAATATGAATTTTAAATATAAAAAATAATTTTATGTAGTTTATATGATATATATTAAAATATATAAATCCAAAAAAATTCAATGTTAGGCTCATTTCGAACGTATCGAAGAGACGATTATAATGGTGTAACTTGTTAAATTAAAACGTATTTTTTTAACGTGTTTTAGTTAATAAACGATTATATGTGTTAAATGTAAAATTAAAATAATGAAAGTAAAAGGTATAAAGTAAATTTAGTAAATAAGTATAAGGGTTGAAAATGTAAATTTGAATTAAAAATCATTAGAATTGGCCAAACTTTCGTCGGTTTCTATCGGGTTCCGAAACCCGCTCCCCCGTACCCCTTACCCGCCTACCCGCTAGCCACCTCAGCCTTACCCGCTACCGCTACACATGGCCTAATAGTGTACTAAAAGTTAAAATCTTTAAAAAAATTACATGTATCTTCAACAACTATTTTATTTTAACAATCTTAACATTAACTATATTAATAAAATATTAAATACATTTCATAAAATATTGTTTCTCTCTCATACTCATTTATTTCAACGCCTCTTATTGGTGGAAAGATTAAAATACTATTTCTCTTTCATCTTTTTCCTAATTTTAGCATACAAGAAATTTCTCTAAATTTGAAGATTTTTATCCTGTCTTTCATCTATTTTAACATACAAGATAGAATAACTGTTGGAGCAAAAAATTGTTAAAATCTTTTTTTTTTCTATTTTAACATAGGTGTTGAAGATGCTCTTATGGGTCCGCTTTTGTCATCTAGACAGCTTAACAACATCGAAAGTTGGACCAAATATAAAAACATCGTTCAGTGCACAAAGACAGACGAATATTTGTTTTTTTTTAATTTGATTTCGTAGCGAAAATGAATATAGGATCATTTAAAAACATATATAATTTCGTCGACTAAACTTTATGATATTTTATATAAAAGTTAGCTGTACAAGCAACCACTTTGAACTTTGAAGTGGGGGCGACGACGACGTTTCAAAATATCTTATGCATTTACGGACATGAATCCCCAGGGACTCTACATCATGGAAAAGCAAATCAAGGGGAGTATGGTTATACATGTTTCTTATTAGCCCTTTCATCTTTTGATTTTATAACATTTTAGTCCTTTTTCTTTTCTTAATGACAATTCAGTTCTTGCACGAATCGTAATATTATACGAAGGTGTGGAGCCATATAATACAACATAATTAAAATTGAGTTGTAAATCAAGGATAAAAAAATTAATGTAATTTTAGGAAAAAAATTCAAAATTTATAAAGTATTTTATCGTATTAGTAGGACTTAATAATTATTTTTTATTTAAAAGTGTTTGTCAGTTGGTTTTTAAAAGTTTATACATAAAGATGAAGTTGTGCATAGTTTTTTCATCAAGTCCTGTATGGATAAAGTTTAATGTATAAATTAAATAAAACTTTGTTTGTTTGTTGGACTGAATAAACAGTCTGAATTAAGTCATTAACAAACAGCCCCTAAGACCATCTACTACAATAATTTCTGATGAGTTTTTAATTATCACGTATTATTTATAGTTAAGAAATTGTAGTGGTTGTGAGCATGATTTTGTTAATAAGAAGCTGGTTATGATAGTTGTTAATGTCACATCAATACTTTTTACTAAGGTGAGAATGAATAATATAAGAAATTGTAGAATATAATTTTATTAATAATAGATTGACTAGTGTAGTATCATACTTTTGATGTTTTATTGGATTATATTTATATAAAAATGTATAAAAAATTTATTGAATGAGATTTTGGTTATAAGAAAATACAAATAAACTATTGTTAATTCATATTGATATAATTTTCTTTATTTATATAAATTTTACATTATATTCGATTTTCTTATAAATTTAGTTTAACAAATTATTAAATAAATTATATAATAAAAATACAAATTTAACACATAACATTACATTATTGTTTGTTTAAAAGTTATTGAAGTTGATGTGTTCATTAACAATCACAAGGTTTCTTAGAGCATCTCCAATGGTATTTGAAGAAGACTTGATAAAAGATTTGAAGATGACTTGATCATTGAAGACAAAACTTGAAAATGACTTTACTCATCAAAAGCTTGATGTTCCTCAAGTCTTTGAAATAATGAATGTGAGAGACAAGAGAGAGAAAGTATAAATTGGTGGGACCAACATATTTTTTATATTTTCTTATTTTTTTCAAGTCTTTCATAAAGCTTTACCATTGTGGATGCCCTTAGTTTAATCTTATTAATAAGTATTTTATATGTTTGATTAATTATTAATAAACAATTATTAAATATAAAAATAATTGAATATTTTTGTGGAAGAAGTTTTTTTTTTTTTTAATTTCTTCAACCATGTAGGTCTTGGGAATATTCAGGTGTCCCCACGCTTCATAAATTTCACTTTTGACATATTGAGGGACCAAATTGTTACAAAACAAAAGTTAAGGGACTTTATTAAGATATTTAAAATACATTGCAGAAAATAAATACAGTGGCTGTACCTAATGCATTGAGAGCTTGTACACTTAGCCGCCAGACTTTAGTAGAGTTGTGATTGACTGATTGGGTACAGTAGCGTCCATATATCTATATATACACCCTCCGGTCTCATAACAGAACAACATTACTATTTTAAAGATATTCTCTCCGGCGACGATCTAAATGGATCATTACGTAATAGTTCTACTTGCTCTCTCGATCATCGCAGTAGTCCATGGCGGCCGTGAATTGGCTGACGATCTTATCCGGTTGCCGTCGGAAAAACCTGACTTCTTCGACGCCGGAAAAGACGACTCCGTTGGCACAAGATGGGCTATCTTGCTTGCCGGATCTAACGGTTACTGGAACTACAGGCATCAGGTGATCATTACAGTAAACGATATCAATTGCTTGATTTTGAATTGTTATTGTTATTTTTGTCTGGTAGATTACGATCAATTTGTCGTCATAGTTTCTTAGTATTTTGTACAATTGTACTGCTACAGTGCTACTCTACCCCTTCCAAAAGAGCTACATACTTTGAGTTAAAATTCATGAGAAAATTTCTAGTTATTTTAACAAATACAAAAAAATAGGATGATGTTTTTTGCTAGTGTTAAATTTGTTACTCAATCTATAAGGATCGTATGGTATCAATTTTGTGTTTGGGGAACATTCAAAATTATTTTGTAGCGTTTTTTTTAAAGCATTCAATTGAAGTTTTGTTTTGGGTGTATATGGTCTTGTCTTCACCTTCGAGGAGCTGTGTGTAAGCAAGGTTAAGGGGGTGTTTCCTTACAGCTTAACGAACTTAATGGTCTAGGTGGCTTCTTCGCTCAACCATACATGAATTGTTTCTTTACGGATTAATCGTTAAGCCATTAAGCTAAATTGGCTATATGGAATAAGCCAAGATCCCTCACGTGTCTCTCCATTAAGCCACCCAAACAAATTAATATCAGCCCAGAAATAATCCAACCTTTTCTCTTTGCCTCCGGCAAACCCTTTGGTCTTTCATCCATCCATCAGGCAGACAGATTTGACAGACAACTTAATTCATACAGGGATTAATGTAAATATAAAGTAAACAGCCCTAAGGGATTCATCTCCAAATAACTCCGTTACTGTGTCTGTGTATTCGATGGTTGGTCCCTGTGGGCGTTGAATGTTCAACTTCCAGTATGTTTTGTTTTGTATGTTTATGTATTTTGTTTGTAGTTGATAGAGGTTATGTGACAACACAGAGTTTTTTTTCTTTTTTTTTGTGGGATCCAGGAAGTAAATTATTTTAACTTCGTCTCTATGCTAGCAGATTACTAGTCTTTGTAATTTAAACATGGTTTGATTATAGGGCCGTTTGAAATTTTGTATCTCTTGGGACAAATTATAATTGGCTATGAAAAATTTACCAAAATTGTCCAAAATAGCCAATCCGACCTTTTTTTAACTTATTGCCCGAAATAGCCAAGAATACGCGCAAGTGACACTTATACAACTTGCTTAACCCACTTTTTTCAATTTAATATTAAAAAAAAGTAAGGCTTGCGTAAGTGCTACCTGAGGAGTGTGTGCCGGTTCACGTAGACATTATGCGGTTACGCAAAATGTCTACTTTTTTTTTAATATGATATTGAAAAAAATGGTTATGAAAGTTGTGCTTTTGCGTAAGAACTCTTTTTTGCTCTCAATAATGAAATGAATTTCTATAAATGATCAACGAAATATGTTTCAAACTCTTGTTTTGTTTGTATGTGGTCTAAGAAAGTTGGCTTGTTATGGTGTGGATAAGGGTCACGTCATTAAGCTTTCACTTTCTTTCCATCTTTGTCCTTTAGAAAGTACAGTATAAGTTTCAACTGATTCCTTTTGTGCATTTATCAGCTAGAGTAGGTAACAACTCATCACTGCTGTTTCTACTGGTCTTATTTGATGCGGTTAGCAGTCATGCTCGTTTTTGTCATCAGGGCCTATTTTCTTTGAGTTGGTGTATACCCCATTTCGGTCAATGGTCATACCTATTATAAGGGTCCAAGACATAACATATTTGTTATACGAATTTGGCTTTATAATATCGATGACATGATCACAAATATGATGAATAGTTTAGCCGATCCGCGCTTCCATAATGATTACTTTTAACAATTCCTAGATTATGATAAAAAAAATAGGTTTTCTCTGTTCTTAATTGTGACAAAATTTGCCAATTGCCATTCATTGTTTTCTCCAGGCAGATGTATGTCATGCATTTCAGATTTTGAAAGACGGTGGCATCAAGGAGGAAAACATTGTTGTTTTCATGTATGATGATATTGCATATAATCTAGAGAATCCCAGGCAAGGAGTCATTATTAACAGCCCAGATGGTGATGATGTATATCATGGAGTGCCAAAGGTTTGTGTTCCATTATCAGCCATTCACTATATCCCATTCTGACTTGTTAAATTTGCCTTTTTTTAGATCAAGGGGACAAGGAGTGAACCTTGTTAACTAATGTGCCACATTGCTTGAAACAGGATTACACTGGGAAAGATGTCAATGTTAACAACTTTTTTGCTGTTTTACTTGGAAATAAAACTGCAGTCAAAGGGGGAAGCGGGAAGGTTGTGAATAGTGGTCCGAATGATCGCATTTTCATTTACTACACTGACCATGGTGGTCCTGGTGTGCTTGGTAAGTTGCTATGTTTCTTTCTGTTTACCCTTTCGTTTTTTGGGTTAGCGATTAACTTTACAATTGAATAACTATACAACATTTGTTTTTGTTCGTAATTCCATGACTCCAGAAAATAAGGGTTGATATATTAAATATTCCCATGTATGCAAATAATGTTCTCAGGGATGCCTACAAATCCTTACCTGTATGCTGATGATCTTAATGCGGTTTTGAAGCAAAAGCATGCTTCTGGAACATACAAAAGCTTGGTAGTTTCTTTGTTTTCCTTTTCCTTATAATACTTTACGTATTAATGCTCTGATTTTACGTATTGATGCTGATTTTATATGATATCCCCAGGTATTTTACCTTGAAGCTTGTGAGGCTGGAAGTATTTTTGAGGGTCTTCTTCCTCAAGGTTTAAATATCTACGCAACCACTGCCTCTGGCCCAGACGAGAGCAGTTGGGGTACTTACTGTCCTGGGGAGTATCCTAGCCCACCCCTCGAGTACGACACATGTTTGGGTGACTTGTATAGTGTTGCCTGGATGGAAGATTGGTATGCTCAAATTCCTATAATACCCTTTATCCGTTTTCGAAGAATAGAAAAATGGCTACTTATGTTCCTATAGCTTTATTTGTCTTCTAGTTCAAGACTACTTGGTTTGGGGTAGTTACAGCCTTACAGGAACTACTAAAGGTCGTTTTAGTTGTATTTTTATAATATTATGCAATTATTAGACGTCTTTTAGGGGCTGTTTGGTATTGGCTTAATGGGCTTGATAACATGTATGGGTTATTTGGTAAGTTATACATGACTGCTTGTTTGTGGCTTATTCACTCAGCCAATTAGGGTGAGCTGAATCCACACAGCCATCTTTTTCCATTTCCTTGGTCTTCTTTAGGAATATTGAATAATTTATATTTTTGATATGATATTCAAGCTCCATAATCTTATTTCAAGTGAGTCATATCCTCTTATCGTTTTGAATTAATTCTATTCTTCCTGACAGTGATGTACACAACCTGCGAACAGAAACTATCAAACAGCAATATAAACTGGTAAGAACTAGTGACCAACTTGACATTTTGCATCATCTTTCCAATAGTTGGTTAATCTTACGGGATAAATACAGTTTAGAATCGAAAAATGAACATTCTTTTTGACACTTCTGCTGTGTCATTGGTTAATTGATTTGTGCAGGTTAAGGATAGAACCTCGAGTGACAACTCTTATTATGGATCCCATGTGATGCAATACGGGGACTTTTCGCTTAGCAAAGATAACCTGTACATGTATATGGGTACCAATCCAGCAAATGATAACTTCACTTTCAATGATGAAGACTCCCTACCCCGATCAGCAAAAACTGTTAACCAGCGTGATGCTGATCTTCTACATTTCTGGCATAAGGTTTGTTCTTTTTTTTTTCTTTCTTTCTTTCTTTCATCATGGTTCACCTCACTGATATGATATCTTCGTTTCCTGACAGTACCGGAAGGCTCCAGAAGGATCTGAGACCAAAACTGAAGCTCAGAAAAAGTTTGCTGAAGCCATGTCTCATAGAAGGCACATAGACAGCAGCATACAACTCATCGGCAAGGTTTTGTTTGGACTGGAGAAGGGTCCTCAGGTGCTAAATACCGTACGACCTGCAGGGAGACCTCTGGTCGATGACTGGGCCCGCCTTAAAACATTGGTAAGTTTTTAAATCCTTCTTTTTTTGGAACGGTGTCCAAGCCCAGACTAATCATAAACTCAGTGGCCACAACTGCTGTGTACGGCTGGAATTGAACCCTGGGCAGATGGGATATTCCACCACATTTCTATTTTAGTTAGTCCCAAAATAAGTGTTCACTTTCAAAAGTATCTACTTTTATCATTTTACCCTTAATTATAAGATACCTCTCTATAATTAAGGGCAGAGTAGTAATATGTTTTATGAAAAAGTGTAATAATTACACATTCCTAAAACCATGTGCCTTTTTTTTATTGTGAACATTTAGCAGAAAGTCTGAATCTCACAAAAATCAATATGCTTTCTTAATTTGGAAAGTAATGAAATTTCCTTACTACAGGTGAGGACATTTGAGACACACTGTGGATCCTTATCACAGTACGGCATGAAACACATGGGATCTATCGCTAACCTGTGTAACGAGGGAATCACGAATGAGCAGATGGCGGCTGCATCATCACAAGCGTGCACCACCTTCCCCTCAAACCCATGGAGCTCAATCAGCAACGGTTTCACTGCATAATGTTGTTGATTTCTCAAAAGACTGGTGCACCCGTATGCTTACATTGTCAAAATATCATATATTTGTGGTTTCCCAATCGGCCCTTTATATATATATATACATATAGCTTCTTGTATATAGAGCCCGAAGCTTCTCCTTCTAGTACTTAGGTCTGCCACGAAACTTGTTATATACCATCATCATCATCTTTATGTGATGATGCTATAATGGTTATTATGCAACTCATGTACCTGCATCTGCATCTGTATTTACAAATCAATTGCAGTGTTTACGCGTTCAAAAAGTTGAAACCCCGCTTTGTGTCTTGTACCATTTGCTTCTATCTTGTTTGTGCAAGTATATCATCCCGGCTATTAATAAGATAGGCCAGTTCAAGTCTCTTGATCAGAGTCACTGGAGATTTTTCTGACTGTTATCTTGAGGGCCTCATAGGATTAGTTGAGGTGTAAGAAAGGTGACCTAGATATCCATGGTTACTGGAAAAAGAAAAGGTATATCATCCCAAAATTCAACTATGCTACGCCCCAAGAGCTTTTGTCCTGTTACTTGTCGATCGCTATGACAAGTTAGTGTAACAAAGGCTAGTTCGGTTTGATGGCTTTGTGGATGATGATTGTTATGGTCATTAAGGGATCGTTTACCAAATGTTTACTTGTAACAGTCATCGTCTTCACTTATCTTCATCAGTTGACGTTCTCGACCATCAAAAATTGAATGTAGTATCTTTTTTTAAAGGCGGCAATTTCATTAAAACACAATCAAAAGGAAAATTAAGAGAACTTATGCAAGAATGTAGAAAGCAAACCAAAAAGAAACTAACCAAAACAAAAAGGCAACCGAAAAAGACACCACCTCGACCCTTGTGTGATGTAAAAGATTCTCGATCGTTGCTATGCAACTGGTAAGGTAATCGACACCTGATAAGCGTTTATCCTGTTAGAGTTTTGTAGATGACTCCTTAGTTAAATGATATTAACTCAACAATCTTCGAATAATTTGTCTCAAATGCTATTATACATCCTATATAAAATACCTTATAATTTATGAAAATCATAAAGTATCATTTACCTAAATACCCCTAGCTTGTTTTGAATTTTATAATTTATACATCATTTTAAACAATGTGTTGGGTTTCGGTGAGAAGTGCCAAATTTGGTAAGAAGCGTGAGAAGTGGTTATCAATCGTTGGATGAAAAATGGACGAACATTAGGATGAGATGTACCGGATCAATTCCCTTTGAAGTTGCATTTCATGGGAGGATGTTTGATTAAAAGTAATCACATGATCCCATGCCCTTAAACAATAGCCTAGTTAAATCTACAACCCTAAACTATTAAATATATTCATCAGAAAATTACCTTCCACCCCTCCAAATTTTATTCTTCTCTCAAACCCCCCAACTTTCAATATTTTTTTGTCTCAATAGCCCAAATATTTAGGAGCAAGAAGAAACAATTGTTGCAAAGTACCCGACGAAAATTTCCTTGCGAAAAGAAAACAAACGGAAGCCGGTTTTCCATTATAATCACTGTTGTGGATATCGTGAAGTTTCTTCATGAACTCTTCCATTATATCGGACTTCCCAAACGTTGCAGGGTGCGGCCCACCTCTTGAACAATCAACCCAAGTCAAGCTCCGATTCGCGATCAAATCCGGAGCCCGGATCTTCAACATGGTTGGGAAATAATGTTCGTCCATGTAACAAGCCGCCTCTTTGAATTTCGGATACTAAGTCACATCGGAGACAATAATGGTTGCGAGTTTCCGCTCAACTTCAAACCATTGGGATCCTTTTCTCCATTGCGAGATGTTGACTTCCGACAACATTTTGTGGCCCCGGGTCATCGAAGGCTCCCAAGAAGTTGTAATTGGAGTTTGTTATGTAATTATAGGTTAGTGTGAAGTTGTAAAGGGGAATGCATGATTCAGATACAAGAACGAAATATTCGTTTGAGATATCGAGAAAGGCGTTAGCCAGAAGTCGTCTCTCGGCATCACAGATACTCATTTGACCCCATTCCGCTATCTATGCGTGAAAAAATCGAGATTAAGTTAAAGCTTTTGGATGAGATTTGGAACACACAAGTATAAATTATAATCATAATAATTAGAACGAAGACTGAAATAACTTTGGCTATCTCTAGAGAATAGGTCATGATGGGGAGGATCAACGAGAACATTATCAAAATAAGAAAACATAAGAACGACCAAATCATATGTGATTTTGCACTGAAAACACATGCGATTACGGACCATGGTCAATGCAAGGGTGTGCGTATGTGATTCTACACGTGATTTTAGTGTAAAATCACATATTATTCTGTAACACCCCGATATTTGGAAGGTATCGGTATTTTAAGATAAATATGAAAAATAGAATTTTGGATTGAATCCTAGATTTTATGATCTTGTTGGATGGAGATCCAAATACGAATCCAACGGTCCTTTTCGGAGCGAAAAATGAGCTAAAACGAAGAAGTTATCGCCAAAACGGTGTTCGATACCTACTGAGCGACTATGACCAGCGACTATGACACCTGTCAATGTCACGATGGTCAATGTAGCGCCAGGGAACAGAAGGTGGTACCAACCCCGCGACTGTGACACGCGACTATGCCAAAGGGCATAGTCGTCGGGCATTGTCACACGGGGCACCTGGCCCATAAAAACATGATTTGGAGTTTGTGGTTCATTATGGTAACTCTAGAGGCGTTTCAAGTGACCCTTCTTCATCTATCATGGTTTTGGAAGCTAAAGCTAGAATCCTTTCATTTCATCTCCCTCACCAAAGTTTTCTAGGGTTTCATCCAACCCTTTTTCTCCTTTTTGAGGATTTGGAGTTTGTGGTTCATTATGGTAACTCTAGAGGCGTTTTGGTTGGTGGATCCAAGTTGTGGGTAAGGTGATCTTCTCTTTTCTTCACCTATGGAAATTAGGGTTTTGTTATAAGTTGAGATATTGATGTAAAATGTTTGGGGAATGATTTTACCTAGTCGAATATGATTATTGATGGTTGGAACTAGGGGTGCTCAAATTTCCGACCAACCCGACCAACCCAACCCAACCTGAGGCAAAAAAAACTCAAACCGAGCCAACCCGATGTATAATCAATACTATTTTTGACCAACCCGCATATATTGGGTTGATAACGGGTTAGGCCCAAAACAAACCGACCCAACCCGACAACCTGCAACAACCCGTAAAAATATTTAAATCTAATTTTGAATGCTTGTTACTGTCATTTTTGTTTCTGTCAAAGCAATATTGTTACTATTGAACATTTATAAACAGACAATTGTTGGCCACTTGTTACTTTAGTAATCTTGTTATTGATTCTTGATGACACATTTATAAGCAATCTTTTATTAGACGATTTAGTAATCTGTTGAACATTTATATATTTAGAAACATGTAGCAATTTATTTAGACACGATAACTTAGTTAAATGGTGAAAGGATCAATAAAAGTTTCAACCCGACCAACCCAACCCAAACCGTTCGGTTTGGGTTGGGTTGCACTTTTGATTGGGTTGGGTTGAGATTTTTCAAACCGCAATGATTGGGTTGGGTAGTTAACGTGCATTCAACTCTGCCAACCCAACCCGTGAGCACCCCTAGTTGGAACTCTTGGATCTAGGTTTTTGGAAGGTTTGACTTGAGAATTCAAGTTTCTTCAAAGGAGCTCAAATTGGCGAAAAATCTAGATTTAGCCTAAATCTAGCAAGGTGAGTTCAAGTTGATTTGTGAAAACGTTGTACATGCCAAAAAAATGTCAATTTTAAAGTGTTTATGTGTTTTACATAAAATTATCAATTGTTGAGTTATTGGTGGGTTCTGATTATTTAAAGTGTTTTAACTTTATAAACCTTGTAAAACACCCACAGTGGTGATTTTTGGATATTATGATAAATAAATCAAGATTGAAAGTGTTTTATTAATTTATTACATAAATGGATGTCATTTGGTCAAAATACGCTTTTAGTGTTTGTTGGAAGTATGTATAATTCGTGTTATGGTACGCTTTGGAAATATGATCATGTGAGTCATTGGATTTTGGTCATTCCCGGCCTTGTGTACATTTAAGAAAGTTTAAACCTTTTAGTTTTGGGAAAAGATGTATTTTGGGTTCTGATGTATAACTCTTAAATATTGGTTTTTCAACGATTCATCTTACAAAGGTAAATCTTTTGGTATAAATACGCTTGATGGGCGCCTTAGGAAAATGATTCGTCTTACACTAAAGTTGAATTGAGTTACTCGTGACAATGGAGCATGTTTCATATAAACGTGGGCTATTTGAGTTTTGTTGCATTTATGACCTTTAATAATGGTCATTTGATTTTGGTTGAGCTTGTGGCTCGATTTATGACATTATTGAGTATTGAGGACATTTGTCTGGGTTTAATAATGTAATAAGTAAATTTGGGTGTGAGTTACCTTTATTGCGTTCCATTTGGAGAGTACATGTTTTGAGTGTGTGTGTGTGTGTGTGTCATTCCAGTGGAGTCATGTATTTTTAGATTGTAATGCATTGGATCCATAGACATGTAAGTCAGTCATGTTTAATAGTGAGGAGTCTTGATATTCTCCTTTTGGGAGTTATGCCGCACTGGCATTGTTGTTGACCCGTTTCTTTTGTAGAGAGGAACCGTTAGGGGTTGTACTCCGGGGCTATGGGTTGTTTGGTGTCTATCTCCTTGTGCACGAGAGTTTAGACCGTATGGGTTATATGCTCATAGTTTATTGGCCATCTTGGGTCACTAGCGAGTAGGCAATAAGGGACATTGAAGTCCTTGAGGTGTAACTCGTCTAGATTGGATAAGCAATATGGTCCCGTAAGTCCTTGAGGTGTAACTCGACGGAATAGGCAATAAAGGCATGCAATGGTTTGAGGTTATGATGTCTTGATGGCATGAGAACTAAAACCGGGACTTGAGGTGTAATCCAATAACATCATAGGTGACCCCACTCACGTGTTCTCGTCGCCTTGATGGAAACGGGTCTCCCCCGTCATCGGAAGGTGTTGTTTTGGGTATTGAATTTTATTATCCATGTTTTCGATGGCGTTTATTACCTATGGATTTCTATTCATGATTTATGGGTTGAGTATTATGCCTCATTCGTGTTTGGGATGTTTGAGTAGTTAGAGATTTATTCATGTTTTTATATTTGGAAATCAAATATTATTTCACGTTTTAAGTGAGTTTTGGGTTTGAGCCCATTATCGGGAATCGTTTTATAGTAGAGCTTTCATCACGGTTTTGTGTGCATTGGAAAATGGGTGGGTTGCATTTAAAGTAAATCATTTTGAACTTATAATTTAAATTGCATCTCTCTCGTCTTATGAGTTATATAACCATGATAAAAACTCTTGAACTCACTAGGCGTTAGCCTAACCTTTTTATTTGTCGGCATGTGCAACAGGTTCCGTTGGGGAATAGTTCTAGTGACACTATGAAGAGTAGAGTGCAAGATGCATGTTCGAGAAGTAAGTGACTTGGTGAAACCTTCCGCGTTTTGGGAATAACAACTTTGTTTTGGGTTAAGTAACACCCGACCTTTGTAGTCTTGGTGTATTGTTTAGGTTATGATTAATGTTGAAGTTATTACGTTTTAATATTGAGGTGATTCCAATGATGGTTTGTAGTAAGGATTTTATCCTCATTTGTCTATTTAATCGGAATTTTTATATAGTTTCTCTTTCCAATTTTGAGGGTGTTACATATTCAGTCATTCTTGTATATGTTCGTGTTTTCTTATTTGACCGTTGTTCTCGTTTGAAGTCAGAGTCTCTATTTGACTTGAACTGAGTTAATAAACTAAGCCAAACGAAAACCTGAGTTAAAATGAGAGGCTAAGACTATTACACTAAATAAGTATATATATTTTATATTGTGGCTCGTATAGGCTTAATAGTCATTACTCTTTAATAGAGTATAGAAATGCACAAATGGGCCTAAGGACCATGACCATCCAAACGGCCCGACTAGGACCGTTAATCACAAAGTCACGAATGGTCCGGTCTAGGCCCAAAAGTCTCATAATTCCTCCACTTCTTATTAAGGACAAGTTATTGCAAAATATGGTAAAAGCTCGGTTAATGGTGGTCCGGTCAAAAACGTAAAAGGGATGCTACTTTTTTAAGCTTTTTGGCTTTTTTTTATTTGTTAATTTTTAACTTGTCGAGAGACATTTTGCCCCTCGTAGTTTCTTGGGTTTATGTATTTTTTTTCCCCTCGTAGTTTCTTGGGTTTATGTATTTTTTGCATTTGTTAAAAGACACTTGGAGGAGAGGTAAGGTCTTCGGAGATCCTTGATAAGCACAAGCTTAAATCAATGGAAGAATTTTGAGGAGTTCAGACAGAAAACAACTCTGCTGAGAATTTCATTCAGTTCATACGTAATTGTTCATAGCCCTACGAGATCCCAAAAAAACATGTTATATACCCTCCCGACACTTTCTATAACAGAAACGGATCCCACCACTAGGATAAAGGCATCTGTCCCAAAAGAAAACAATTAAAAAACTTATTTAAGGTTGGTCAAAACGGTGACGTATCAATCCTACCCTCCCAAACCCCTATACCCCTACTTCTTTTAGGAGTAGTTCTGTTCAAACCACATGAATTCAGTATATACCACTAGCAAGTCACAAACAGGATATGTGAGGTCAGTTGTACACAAACAGCCCCAAATTGGTGAGTTTGAGATCTATAAATCATTTGTACGTATATGCTTTTGTTGCTAGTAACATTAGAACTTAGGAATTTATAGATAGTCAAGATTTTAGGCATCACAAATATAACCCAATATACTTGGCCTTCGCGAGAACCGCGTGAATCACTACACTCCTTGTTTCACATGGTTCTCGCCGGTTGACACAAGGGTTTTTATACACACCGTATTCCACTCTGTTTACATGCTTTCCTTTTATAGAAACTAAGGGACAGTACCCTCCTAGAAGGCTATAGCAATACCCCATAAAAGTGTTTTTGTAGAAAAGTCCTAGAAAATCATACCAAAAATCCTCACATCACAAGATCTTTATCATTAATGTTCCTCTCCATGGAGATTTAAGGGCTAAAACGGTCGTCGAAGAGTATCTAATGAATCATTTTTTAATATACAATCACAACGGAAAGTCGGGAACACATGAATAAAGGTGCGTTTGGTACATAGATAGAACTAGACAAGACATGACAAAACCAACTAGTCTGGACTGATGAGAGTGAGGCAGGTTACGGAAGGTATAGGGTTTTAATTTGATATGAGTAATAGATTAGAATTTTACCAATATTGTCTTGTCTCCAACTACTTTGGTGGTACAAAAAAGTGCA
>JAWVWS010001031.1:0-25000 GCA_033807775.1 Saussurea involucrata | reverse complement strand
TAAGACTTTGGCACCGAAGGAGGTTTCACCGAAAATAGAAGAACTTCGGTAGAGAGAGATCGACCACCGAAAATGTAAGAGCATTTCGGTGGTGAGGAGGGCCACCGAAGTTGTTCAGGTAATTCGGTGTAGCGTCCACCGAATTTGTCAAGGCTCATCGGTGGAAGACGATGCCACCGAAACTGTTCAGGAAATTCGGTGGTGATGTGGCCACCGAATCTGTCCAGGCAATTCGGTGGGAAGTAACCACCGAAACTGTCCAGGCAGTTCGGTGGAGATGACTTGTTTGTAAGTTGCCGAGAGTCTTCTATTTTCCACAAGTAGAGAGTCTTCAAGCTTGGTTTCGGTTGATCTTCGACTTCACCGAACATTTGATATCTTGTACAAGTCATTCAAAGAACCAAACTAAAATATTCTAAATAGGAGTTTTAGGGAAAACATCGGTGAGTCAATTTCAAATCCTTGGTGACCCAATAGTCATAAATGAACATAATCTTTTTTTCACTTATAGGAATTATTTCTCCTTAATAAAGAGATTTTAACTTTTCATTTTGTGTAAGCGTAATAATGTTTTAATGTCAAAGTTAAACATTTATAAAAATGGTTAATAGTAAGTGTATATACACAATATTAAACATTATGCTCAAAGTTGACCTTTTCAGTTTAGTTTATAAACCTTGTTTTGCATCATAATTTATTAAATTAGTTTGTGTGTATTGTATGCCCTTAAAATCCCATCTAAACAACCACATTTTTATCCAACCAAATCGTATAATAAAAGGCTTCACATTCAAATTACGAAGCTCTCTCTTCTATTTTGTATAACCAAATTGTAACACTCCAACTTTCGGGTGTGTAAGCCTTCCTTTCATGCGTTTTAAGTATTAACGTAACCTCTTTTCGTTAACCATAGTTTAATCTCCTATGTGTATTCCTTTTTGGGTGGTTATAGAATCGTTAACTTTAGTGTTTCATGCGGGTGGGTTGTTCGCATGCAAACCTTTCGTCGGGATCAACTTCGGTTTGTTGGGGACCGGATTTTGGACAAAAGAAAGCGTCAAATAGCATCTTGGAGTCGTCTAGCGACTATGCCCGGTGACATTGCCCATGGCATAGTCGCCGACGGCATTGTCGCGCCCAGGGGAAACAACAGCGAAAATAAACAGAAGGGTGGCTCGGTGGTGCGACTATGCCCGCGACCTTGCCCTAGGGCATAGTCGTTGTGTCAAGGTCGCGACCATGCCACGAGCTGCTGCTAGAAAAGGTCGATTTCAGGGGCTTTGTTCTCATTTCTCTTCTCTTTTCCTTCCAGCAAGAAAAGCACGACTCTCCTTCCTTCTTGGGGGGATTTTGCTTCCTTTCTCTCCTCCTCTCACCTCATTTAATGTTAGGGCTCCAAGTTGTTGGTTGGACATTTATTTCCTACTTGCTACATTCCTTTTCCAAGAAATTAGGAGGAAAAGCTACTTGGAAATTTTAGGGTTTCTCTATTTGGAAAGTCTAACTCCCAAGGTTTCCTCCTCCAAGGTTCAAGTACTCTATAAATCTAGGGTTCTTCAATTTTGTGGGTTTTCTCTTTACAAAACCCTAGTTGGTGGGTTCTTCTCATTTAGTGCTTTATTTAACTCTTTAATGTTAATAAGATATGGTGACTACTTATATGTGGAATTTTAACTAAAATACTTGGGTCCTATTTGTGGTCATAAATTGATGTATGGATGTGGACATGTAAATATGTATAAACATGTATATATATATATATAGGGGCTTAATCAAATAAGAACTAATTAGTTTTTGGTAACTGTAAGAACCAATATTAGCCACTCATTTTAAATAATTAGTGTTAATTCCAAAAATAAAATTAAGGGTAAATTGGTAATTTTGTTATTTTGACAACTCATACCATATAACCTAAACTGAATCATTATACCCCATCACCATCTATATTTCACCCAAACCCTTTTCCTCTCGTCTTCTTCCCCACACGCCGGCGACCGCACGCCGGCGACCGCACCCCTCTCGTCTTTTTCCCTCTCTCTCGTCCACCTCCCTCCTTCCGCCACACCCCGAAGACCACACTCCTGTCGTCGTCTTCCGACGACCACACTCCGATGCCACCACCACCATCGCCTCTACACTAGAACCATCAAACGACTCCACCACCACCATCGCCTCCCCCCTCTCTCTCGTCTGCACCATCGCCACAAACGACGCCGCCACCACCATCGACTCCTCCCTCTCTTTCGTCTGCACCAAACAGATCCGATTTCAGATCTGATTTCTTCACTATCGACAGATCTGAGTTTGTGTTTGTGGATTGAATGTTGTTGGATCTGATTAAGAAATCGATCTTGAATGTACAGTGGTATTATAATGGGTATCACATTTGTTCTTGTATGTTTATTGGGGGTATCACAGTGGGTATCACATTTGTTCTTGTATGGGTATAACATTTGTTCTTGTATGTTTATTGGGGTATCACAGTGGGTATCACATTTGTTCTTGTATGTTTATTGGGGTATCACATTTGTTCTTGTATGTTTATTGAGGGTATCACAATAGGTATTGCAATCGAACAATGGGTATTGTATTTTGAGTATCACAATGATATTTATTTGTTTTGGGTATCACAATGGCTATTGTGTAACTCGTTTTCGTCGGAGGTCGGAGGTCGGAGGTCGGAGGTCGGAGGTCGGAGATCGGAGAGAGGAGAGAGGAGAGAGGAGAGAGGTGAGAGGTGAGAGGAGAGAGGTGAGAAGATATTTTTTAAAATACCCAAAATGCCCTTTAATTGAAAATTTAAATTAAATTACCAAAATTATTAATTTCCTAATTTATCGATTGATTTGTGGCTGAAATTGGTTCTTACAGTTATCACAAAATAACCAGTTCTTCCATGAATGGCCCCCTATATATATATATATAGCCTTAGGTTCAAAAGAGAAGTGCAAAATTTTAGAGAAATAGAGAAGTGATCTTGGTCATTTATTCGGTCAAGATCGGTTATAATTGGTCAAAAGTTGTGGCTTTGATTGGTCAAAAGTTGCGGCTGTTCCAAAAAAAGAAGGACAATTTCGTAACTTTTACAAAAAAACACGGACTGAGTTCATATATGAATCTGTGTGATTTACATATGAACTATACGTTCATATATGAACCTTTGTAATTCACATATGAACTCTTTATAACTAATTCATATATGAATCTTGTGATTCATATATGAACCTTTGTGTTTCATATATGAAACTTAATTAACTGTAGGTTCATATATGAATCAGTTGAACCAATTAACTGGTTCATATATGAATCTTTGTGTTCATATATGAACCTTTGTGATTCATATATGAATTTTTTTAACTAATTCATATATGAAACTTTGTGTTCATATATGAACCTTTGTGATTCATATATGAAATTTTTTTAACTACTTTTCATATGAACAAATTAACTGATTCATATATGAATCACAAAGGTTCATATATATTTAGTTAAAAAGAGTTTATATGTGAATTACAAAGGTTCATATATGAACACAAAGATTCATATATGAATCACACAGATTCATATATAAACTTGTCCTGCGTATTTTTTACGAAACTTCCCCTCTATCTTGTGCAGACCACGCTAGGATTTATCCGCTGCTTCTCGATCAAAGCCGCCGATCTTGACAGAATAAATGGCCAAGATCACTTCTCTATTTCTCTAAATTTTGCACTTCTCTTTTGAACCTCTCCCTATATATATATATATATATATATATATATATATATATATATATATATATATATATATATATATATATATATAGAGAGAGAGAGAGAGGCTCCTTCAAATGTAATTTTTTTTGTGTGTAAACTTTGTAGTTTCATAGGTTTTTTTGATGAAATTTTTTTGTAGAATTGTTTATTTTGATGAAATTGTTTCATATCATTCATTTATTGACGAATTTTTTTATGAAATTTGTAGTTTCATAGGTTTTTTTCATTTTTATGAACTGTTTCATACATTTTTCGTTTTCACCTATGAAACTACAAATTTCGCAAAAACATTTCGTCAAGAAATGAATGATATGAAACAATTTCATCAAAATAAACAATTCCATAAAAAAAATTCATCAAAAAAACCTATGAAATACACGGTTTACACGAAAAAAAGTTTACATTTGAAGCTCCCTCTATCTATCTATCTATATATATATATATATATATCCTAATGGACCATGAATACCTATATAGACATAAATATATCCATAAAGGTCTAAGTACTTGCAAATAATTGGATCTTAAATGTACATGTATATATGCGGGTTACGTATACCGTATGGGAAAGCCATTCATGATAACATGTGAGTACTTGTTTATGTCCTTTAGTAGTAATCGCGCTATAAGCACTTCATGGTTTTGAATTGGATTTTATCATAGTCCATCTCTTTGTGCACGAGGATTTAGAATTTGGGCTTTATACTCATGTTTTATTGGTCGTGTTGGGCTGCTAGCGAGTAGGCAATAGGGGACGATAAGGTTCTTGAGGTGTAACTCGTCTAGTTCGGATAGGCAATGGGGTCCCATAAGTCCTTGAGGTGTAACTCGACGGAGTAGGCACTAAAGGCATAATAAAGAGATGGTTTGAGGTTGTGATGTCTACATGGCATGGGAACTAGGACCGGGACTTGAGGTGCAATTCCGATAACATCATGGGTGACTCCATTCACGTGTTCTTGTCACCCCGATGGTAACGGGTCTCCCCCGTAATTGTTTTCAATAATATATTTTCTTATGTGTGTATGTTCAGATGGAGATGTTCGACAGGATTGAGATGTGGTAAATATGATCACATGGTTCCGGTAACGTCGAGTTATTTAATGTTTCGTTCTATTATAAAAACTTATAATTATGTGGATCCTCACTAGACTCTTGGTCTAACACTTGTGGTGATGTGCATTGTGGTACTGGTCCCACTAGTGGTGCGTCTTCGACGTGGTGATTTTGTCGACCTTGCTTTAGGAGCTCGGAGGGTCGGGTTTCTTTTGGGATGTTGCGTGATGAGAGATTTTTGGAAGATATAACGACACCGTGTTAATATAGTTTATTTTTTGCTAGATTAGTAGGTTGTTGTGTATTATATCTTGATACTCGTTACATTAATTTGTCCAAACTATCCCCTTACCTTAATTGGGTTTTAGTTGGTATAATTTTAGAAGCTTTAATTTTACCCATTTTCCGGAATTCCCTATATTTATTGTCTAAAATTCTAGGGTGTTACACAAATATCCAAACTTAACCCGACAAATAAGAGACATGAAATTGACCGAATAAATGGCCAAGATTACTTCTCTACTTCTCAAATATTTAGCACTTCTCATTTGAACCTAAGGCTATATATATATATATATATATATATATATATATATATATATATATATATATATATAGCCTTAGGTTCAAATGAGAAGTGCTAAATATTTGAGAAGTAGAGAAGTAATCTTGGCCATTTATTCGGTCAAGATCAGCTTTAATTGGTCAAACGTTACGGCTTTGATTGGTCAAAAGTTGCGGCTGTTCCAAAAATAGAAGAGCAGTTTCGTAACTTTTACAAAAACACGGGACGAGTTCACATATGAACCTGTGTGATTCACATATGAACTATTTGTTCATATATGAACCCATGTAATTCACATATGAACTCTTTTTAACTATTTCATATATGAACTTTTGTGTTTCATATATGAAACTAATTAACTGTAGGTTCATATATGAATCAGTAAACCAACTAATTGATTCATATATGAACCTTTGTGATTCATATATGAACCTTTATGTTTCATATATTAAACTAATTAACTGTAGGTTCATATATGAATCAGTTGAACCAATTAACTGATTCATATATGAATTAGTTAAAAAAGAGTTCATGTTTATGAACACAAACACAATTGACCATTAGATCAATTATGCACAAACTGTTAATAATGGTTTTGCAAAAACGTCCCTCATTAACAAAATATCAAGTGAGAAATGAATCAACAAACTCCAACGGCAACGTCGAACTTTGCGGAATTAGTAGAATAGTCCAACATATCGGGTTGAATATATTATTGATGACGATGAAATCCATTTTCATGCAAACGAACTATGATGAACGAGAGCTCCCTCAAACCAACAACTTACTTTTTTTTAAATTAAAATTACCTATATCAAATTCATAACTCCTCAATGTAATGAACAATTAATATTTGCTTTTATAACCCTCATTTTAAAAGTCCACCAAAAAAACCCTTTTACAAAATACCAAATGTATCATTTGACACTAATTAATATGTTGACACTAACCAACTAGAAAGGTGAAATCCTATTGGTCTAAAGTGGTTAGTAAAGTTAACACCCTTTTGGGAGGTTAACAAAATAACCTCTCTCTCTCTCTCTCTCTCTCTCTATATATATATATATATATATATATATATATATATATATAGAGAGAGAGAGAGAGGCGGGTTCAAATGAGGAGCGTAACAATTTAAGAAAACGCGAGGAGCACCGTCCATGTACTGAATCACATGTGATTCACGTACAAAATCACATGTGATTCACACCTGATCGGGGGGCTTCCACCCATGTAGTGGATCACATGTGATTCACGCCTAAAATCACATGTGATCCGGGCGACTTCCACGCGACTCGCGAACCAGGTCGTCCGCTACCCTATTTTTTCGGGAGTAGTGAATCACATGTGATCCAGTACATGGAAGGCGCTCCTCGTGTTTCTCGTAAATAGGTACGTTTCTCGTTTGAACCTTCCTCTATATATATATTTTTTATTTTTTTTGAACAGTGTGTTAAGGTCCATCGATACAATTTAGTATTTTAAATAAAATGTCACTTGACCATGCTTAATTAAGACTACATAACCTTGATGTAAAATGACAAATCAAAGTAACATAAGTTTTTTTTTAACAAACCTACTTGTTACAATATTTTTTTTAACAAACAAAATCCAAACCGATCATATATAAAACCCTAAGGGCACCACGGGCTTCTACCTGGCCCACCATAATAAAATATAGGATCGGCAACATAATCAACCTCATATAAAATATTGTAGCACCGATACTCATCAACAACGGTGGTGGTCCATTCAGGTTTCATTAGAGGCTGCGAGTTCTGTTCAACTCGCATGCGTCTCATGATCCCGCAGTCCTCGAAGATGGATGGTGGCATATTGCCACTGCCCATATATGTGGCGGTGTGGCCAGGATGAGTCCTGACCTTCGAGCTGTAGACCTCGCCACCCCACCTGACCACGACCCCTTGGTACTTTAACAACACGAAGAGCTCACCGGGCCAATACCCTATGTTGATTGACTCACCATAATTCACCCACCAATTGTTTGTCATTGGATCCTATATGAAGTACAAGAAATATAAAATAAGTTTCGAAAAATAATTTATGGGTTTCATGAATTTACTGAAGGCTCGGAGAATGGTATTAAAAAAAGTCCGTATGAAAAATTGACAAGCTTTAGGCATACGCATTGTATTCTAAGAGAACTGCAAAATGCGTTAGTTCTAATTTAGTGTAACAAATAACTTTTTTCTCAATTGATCCTATTTTGTACCTATTTTGATGATAAGATGTTGATCTTTTAACATTATGACGTGGATACCCATTTATGAAAGGGTTACATCATAGAAGACGATTAAGTTAACGCACACATCATCAAATGTTACAAGATCAACAAGCTATCAGTCAAAATGAGTAAAAAAATATGAATTTTGGAACTATGTTACATTGATTGAGAAAAGGATAATTATTTGTTACCTTAAATAGGAACTAAGACAAACTCGTTGCATTTTGCTCTTCTTAAAACGAATGATATAACTTTTTTAAAAGAAGAAGAAAAAGACGTAACTTGACGAACCTTGAAAATGTAAACAATTATTTGGTAGGGAAGGCCGTTAAGTTTAGAGACGGGATAAATGGCCCCACCAAGAGCGATGTCGTGGTTCACTTGAACGAATCCTGGACAAGTGAGGTCAAAGCATCCTGTCGTCTTTGATCCATCAGCCTATTTCAAAATAATACTGTTACTTAGTATTTAATAAATAAGCTAGAGAAAAATTGGTAATCTCATTGTTTATTCGAATATTTTCAACTTATACCAAAATAACAACGTTGTTTTGAAACGCATACATAAAGAGTTGAACAACTGTTTTTTTTTATGGGACTTTTGACAAAAATCAAAGTGAAGTTCACGAGAGGCAAGAAACTTACAGTCCAATAAGTAAATAAACGTGTTTGATGGTCATTGTAAACGCTCGGATTTACCTGGAAGAAAATATAAATATTTGTTTCATAAGAATAGAATTTGCTAGGTTACCCATCTTCATTCTAACAACTTATTATAACATGTTTATACTTTATATAACACGTACGCACAGTTATATATTAATCATATATAAACTTACAGTCCATCCGGTTTCAACGATTTCAAAATCATAATGACCGCCATTCTGTATAACAACATGGGAGGTACTGTACTCGTCTTCCTTCTCAACGTAAGGATTCCACACTTTGATGTCGACTTTGGCCCCCGAGTAACTGTATCCCTCAGTCTCTACCTGTGCCACCTGTTCATAAACAAAATACATAAATATTATTGCACCTTCAACAGATTCTCCAAAATGGAGAAAGTAGAAAAGCGGATGGTAACAATTTTCAAATTTGGAGAACTTCCTCAAAATGATAGATTATAAGTTTATAACTAAGAGGTAATTGGTGTTTTTAGTATTTTCATTTTCTCACCAATAAGAATATTGGAAGTTAAATGTTTATTAAATATTTTAATAATTTAATTTATCTTGTAATCTTAAAATGTAAAAATCATTTGAGTAGAATATAATTATTTTTGAAGATTTTAATTTTAGTTTTTCAAATTTTTTTTTAAAGAAATCGCTCTTAAATACTTCTTTCCTTTCAAAAGAATGGCATATAACTAAATAAAAGGGTTAGCAAATACCTAAAGTACCCTTTCATTTCATGAGACAAATTTAAGAAAACCTATTTGATCACAACAGTTTCATCAATAATATCTAGTAATTAAATTGACATATATAAATCAATGTTAGAAAATAAGCCTTTTGTTTTACATGATATAATCTACTATGGAAAATAAATTTTTTCTTTCTGTCAAATAAGACTTATAATCACATATTTACTTGTTGTCAGGTTATATAAATGACTCGAAAATAAAAACATTAAATAACAATGACGACGAACATTGGAATTTAACTTAAACGTGATTACAAACCGAATGGTTCGCCATGTAGTTTCTGGTGTGCTTCAAGTTCCCGACTTCATTCTTCAGTTTACTAGCTTTCTGAATCCTTCGAATTGGGATTGTTCCTTTCGGACAACTTCCGCTTCTTTGCCATCGTTGTGATGTTATCGTTATTGCAACGTCTTCCTTTTTTGTACCTTCAAACACTTCTCTCGTCATAGCGTCCTCCGTTCTTGAAACATAGGTAGGTGCCATCTAATGAAGCCAACAAATTAATATTAATCAGAACAATATGGTTGTTCATGAGTTAAAAATTAGAGGGGAAGATTGCAATGTCTCCATGAGATAAATCATAAAATTTTAAGTATATTGACCGTACTGACAATTCTGTAAGAAAATATGAAGAGAAACCTGAATAGTATGATTCTTTAGAGCGGGGTGGCTCAAAGATGGTTGCTTGTAGATGTCCACACAGTCAATTATGTCCCCGTCTTCACTCTATACGTGCACAATGTGTGTATTTACGTAAGTTGAAAAAAAAAAGCTACAATCAACATTCTTTTGGTCCATCAAATTATATTTCATAGAATGATGATAATGGTGAATCAGATATTGTATAATATATAATATATGTCAACATTTAGGGGGTGATAAAAAGGAATTGAAGGTAAAAATATTATTTGGACAAATAAGTTATAAACAATTTCAAATAAGTTAGAATGAATTTAACATTGTTAAACTTAATACAGATTTTTACCGTATAGTAAATGTTTGTCGCATTTAAAAAGATGTAAAGCTTACCAAAATGCTTTTGAGAAGATGGTTTTTGGGAAATGTTTTCCTTGTGGTGGTGGCATTCAAAAGGTTACCTTTTGAGATACCAAAAGCTATGGAACAAGAAAAATATAACCCAAATGACAAAATTACCCCCCACCTAAGTCCCATCTTTTATAGCTTGTAAGGGGAAGCAAGAGAGGAGTTTTTGGAGAAAATGAAGCAAGTTATAAAATGGTGTTATAACTAAGTTATGCATGATCCACCTTCTACCTCACATAATTCACATTCTTTTTTTATTTGAATTTTAAAAGTTTTAAGTTATAAGGTGTTGTTTAAGTCATCATATTGACTTTCTTTTTTTGCATTTGAATTTTAAAAGTCTTTGACATTAGTAAATCAAAAAAAAAAATCATAATCAGATTTATGAAATACTATAGAACTAACTGTTGTCACAACAATAAACTTTGATAACGTACGAGCTCAATCGACAAATAAAAATTAGGTCTTGAGATTTTTTCTTATAGGCAGTCGGTTCGAATCTCTTCAACACCACTGGGATTTTCCACTATTATGTTCGAGGCTTATGAGATTATTATACACAAGCCAATCTGACCATTCTCAGTTAACAAAAAAAGAAATACAAAAGGGCAATAAATGCATATCAAAATAAAAGACTACTTGGCATTCTAAGGTTTTGATATGCATTCCATTTGGGTTGTTCTTTAACACGTTAAATGTGAGATTTTAAACATGACCCCGATCCCAATTTTAAAACTATAACCCACCTTAGAGTCTCACTAATTTCTATCAGAAGACAGAAATAATACGCCACGTCATCGCCTCAGTAATATATATATATATATATATATATATATAGAGAGAGAGAGTCTTAATAAATTGTAAACCATCATTTTCGTGTAAATTTCATAGGTTTTTTTGATGAATTTTTTTTATGAAATTGTTTCATATCATTCATTTCTTGATGAATTTTTTTTACGAAATTTGTAGTTTCATAGGTTTTTTCATTCTTATGAAACTGTTTCATATATTTTCGTTTTCACCTATGAAACTACAAATTTCATAAAAGCAATTCATCAAGTAATGAATTATATGAAACAATTTCATCAAAATAAACAATTACATAAAAAAATTCATCAAAAAAACCTATGAAATCGACAGTTTACACGAAAATGATGGTTTACAATTTATTATCCCTCTCTCTCTCTCTATATATATATATATATATAGAGAGAGAGAGAGGTAGGTTCAAGGGAAAACCTCAAAAAAATAGAAAACTAAGGAACACCTTGATAGCCTTTCATCTATACGGTATGCATTTGTGCATACAGGTAAATTAAGTTGTGTTTTTGGGTTTTATGCACTTGTGCATTATGCATTTGTGCATATGCATGTGTGCATGTTACAAATTACATGTATGCACAAGTGCATACCATCCAGATGAAGGGCTACCAGAGTGTTCCTTAGTTTTCCGTTTATTTGAGGTTTTCCCCTGAACGTGAGCCTATATATATATATATATATATATATATATGGATGAGATCGGGAGAGAACCAGGAAAAATGAAAGAACCGAAGAAGCCATTAGATTAAGATGATCCAATGGTTATGATTTAAAAGGTTGTTATAACCATTTTTTTTTTTTTAAAATTTATTTACCCTCTTATTCTTAAATACAAAATTGACGAAATATAACAAAAATTGAAACGAAACAAATTACACCAAAAAATCCATCATTTTATTATCTTTAATTTGACATCCATTTTTCATATATATTTTTCATCTGTTTTTTGTGGTTCTCCGGTTCTTTTTTTTTCAAGGTTCTCCCTTGATCTTTACCCTATATATATATATATAATACATAACTTTTGTTATTTCCATTTACATTGTAATCAAAAGCTTTAGGTATAACGTACATACATTCCATTCAATTCCCTCATGTGTACAGCTTCAAAACAAGGCCTACAACACAACCATAGTTATAAAAGCAAGCATTTTTACAATGGCACCTCATGTCATAATCTTTGCATACATACATCTTCATCTTGCTAATGTGTTTCATAATCAAGACATTAATTTAGGCAAAAGTTACAATCAAAGAAGCACAAAGTACAACACCAATCCATCTTCACGAAAAACCATCTTATCCCGAATCATACTGCTTTCTTTCTTCTTGTATCGACTGAAAAATCCGTGCTACCGACGCGGTTGCTGACCGTGCATTATGAGGCACCACTCTAATCACACGAGCCGGCTCTGCCGCTTCAAACCCCGCCAGAGCCTCCGGTGGTGCCGCTGCCGGAGGAGAGGTTGGAAAAAGAGGAAGTGCGTTTCGACCTCGTGTTCTATCGCTTCGACTGCTCGCTGTACTGGCTTGAACCTCACTATCTTTAGAAGCTTTTAACTTGACCACATTCGGAACCGCGGCTCCTTCTGGAACATTACTCGAGCTTTGTTGGTGCATGTTGAAAGGGTTTGTTTGTTCACACCTGGAGCTCGACACCGATGGGTTCGGGTTCACCATTGGTGGCATGCCGTAAGCAGGGAAGTAGCCATGGCTAGCCGGAGGAGCAAAAGGTTGACCTCCGGTGGGTCCCTCATAATGATGATCAGGTGGGACACCATAGTTTGGAAAATTATGTCCTGTTTATAATTCAAATTTATCAATATGAACATGGAATTTGGATATTCATGGCTATAGATACAGCTATATATACGTTTCTGCATCCATTGATATGGATCATATTACTCCATTAGTGATCAGTGTGTTTGGTACACTCGACAGCACATAACAAGGATCATTGTTCTACGTTTGGCATGACTTTTGAGAACAGCCTGTTCCACTTCCACCCCATAGAACAAAGTACTGAACAAAGTGGAACAGGCCATTTTGAACTTTCACTTTACTATCCTTAAATTATTGTTTTTATATGGTTTCTATGTTTTGATTAATTTATGTAAATTATTAATCATTAATAGTAAAAAAATATAGAAAAGGTTAGAAAATAAAAATTGGAAACTACATAAACTTTTTATTTTTGTGTCACTTTAACTTTAATGGTCTTGAAGAAAACTTTCTAATAATATATTTTGTTATACTCCCTCTATCCCAAAATAAGTATCAACTTTCAAAAGTAAATTTTCACTTTCCCATTTTATCCTTAATTATGTGATGGCGAAATTTTCTCTCTATATTAAGGGTAAAATTGTACTTTGGTTAATTATAAAATGTAATAATTACATATTCCTAAAACTGTGTGCGCCTTTTTTATTGTGGACATTTATTTTTGGACGGAGGAAGTAAAAAATATTTCTTTCATAACTTAATAAACTACATAATTAATCAAAATATATAAACAACTTATTATGGTAAATTGGTCATGTTATTTGTTATGTTCTGTCCAAGTTTTGTCTTAGCAAACATTGGACAGTTGTTATGTTCTGTCTTGTTCTATCCTGTCTGCATACCAAACGCACCCTTCGAGATTAAAAATAACACGAAATGGCTTACCAATCATGGGCATAGAACCGGGAGGAGGTGGTCCAGGGGGTCCACACCCACTATAAAGTGGGTTCATGAACCCAGGTCCAGGGCACGGTTTGTAAACGAGTCCTTCAGATGGAGACATCACCGGAATCAACCATTGGTGTCCAGGTGGCGGATTGAAATTCCAAGAACCACCACCCATACTTGGGTCGGGTGGCGGCAATGCGTTTCCAGTGAAGGGTCTGCAATTCGGTGTCTGACTATCGTTTTGCACAGAAGATAGGGACGCTTTCCCAACGGCATTCTCGGCTGAGAATTCCGTGTCCTCATTTGGTTTCTCAACGTCGCTTTTGTGCTTAGGTGTATTCAGAGTCGATTTCAATACATACTCGAGAGGAAGTTTCTTGATTGGAGAAACTTTTGGTGGTTTTGCGAAATAAGCGTTGTCTTCAACCAAAAGCTGTGGTGATCCAGCAATTAATCTCTGAACCTGTTTTAGATACTCGCGTTTAAATAATTGTTGCCAGTTGAGATTAATCAACGAGAATTGAAAAGAAGCGTTCATTTGGTAAAGTTTTGCAAGAATATCGACTTCAAAAAACATAAGCAAAAAACGGCAATAAAAAACGTGTTCGATATATGACCAAATAGGCAGTTGGTGAAACTTACCTTTATCAATCTGTGGAGCTCAAACACTTGAACAGCAAATACTCGTTGTTGGCTGTAAACAAAAGGAATGGAAATAAAACATCATAATCGTCGTATTCTTGGAAAATGGCTTATTTAGTAAGCTATACACGACTGTTTGGTAGTGGCTTAATGATATGAAAAATGGTTTATTCAGTAAGCTTCTAGGGGTTGGGGGGGGTGCTTTATGCAGAAGCCAAGTTTTTTCCAAACTTGTCCTTCCCAGTAAAAAAAACACGCTCCTTTCATTTAAAGAAACCCTCCCAAACAAAAAACTTCTCAATCTATACATACAGATTAATCCACACAGACAGCGTTATCCATACATGACTTAATCGAAAATCAACCAAACAACCCCTTAGACTTCAAACAACCCAAACCAAGCCAAATGAAAATTTTCTTATTCAAAGATATTGTCGAACCAAATGCAATTAAGTGGGTTGACTAGAAGAACTTACTTGACGATAGCTCTTCTTGCCTTCCAAAAATGCTTCTGACCAATAATCCCAACAACATCATCAGGAGAAATATCAACTCCACATATTGAATCAACCATCGACGTCTCTGAAACAGCATCAGCGTTGGTGGGATCATTGGGGCTTCTCACCGCTTCTTGTTGAACCTCCCTAACCGGGACCGAAGCATTCCCAAAACCAACTTTAGATGCCTCATTTATCACATTATCACCCCACAAAGTGTTATCCGCTTCAAGTCTGTAATCCCGTAAATTCCCATTACTCTGCAATCTGCTAGAATTATTAGAAGCATTTCGGTGGATAAAACTTGAAGATTCGTTGGCCTCCTTCAATGGAGCTTTGATGTTTTGTCGAGAAGATTGATTTGAAGCAGATCTTCCAAAATCTTGGGAGTTTTCTTTTTGAAATCTATTGCTTTGTCTAGCATTTTGAACGTTTGCCAAACGACCTGAAAAAGCTGCACCAAAAGGGGTGATACCTTCGTTCTCTGTGTTTTGATGATTCACATTCAAACTACGATTTTGACTTGTCCCAGATTGTTGATCAAAGACTGGAACCCTGAAATCATCGTCTTCTTGTCTCTTTTTATGTTCTTGGTGCACACGTTGATTACTGAAATCGGAATGGTGGGTATCTCTCTTTCTGGTTGGGTGCATTGGAGATGATTGTTGAATTTGGGAATTTGTACCCCTTTCATTCATGGTTCCCTACAAGTATATGATAACATTAAACTTTTACGAATTATCACGCCAACAATTTAAACCTTTTCTGAGACTTATGATATATGTGAAAGCATACATAGCACCAAGATTTTGATAGGCGATACATATACGGTATATGGGTGTGACAAGTGGCATATTCATCATGAATATGGACGTGTTATTCATCATGAATGCCATAGCATATCCATCACGAATGATGTAACATATTCATCATGAATGTGTAACTTATGATGAATAGCCCGTCCATATTCATCATGAATAGCCCGTCCATATTCATCATGAATAGCCCGTCCATATTCATCAATTCATGATGAATAACACTTCCATTTCAAGATCAATAACACTTCCATATTCATCATGAATGAGTGATGCACGACGAATAAACACTTCCATATTCATCATGATTCGTGAATGAGTGATTCACGATGAATAAACACTTCCATATTCATCGTGAATGAGTGATTCGCGATGAATAAACACTTCCATATTCATCGTGAATGTGTGATTCACGATGAATAACACTTCCATATTCATCGTGAATATGAGTGTGAGTGTGCGGTTCTGGGTTCCTAACGGAACTTCCCTCTATGGTGTGTGTGTGTGTGTGTGTATAAATTGATATGAATTCATTCAAATCTAGGCATAAATTAAAAGGGTATTTTAACTCACCGGAGTTGAAGATGATGGTGGAAAAGAGTTAGGCAAAACCCCACCATTGAACCTCTGTGAAGGTATACTAAGCTGTTCATAAAGAGCCATTTTGTTTCTAGGAGGTGCTCTCGGACCTCCTTTTTCGGTATCGTTCACATGAAGCCTTGGAAACATTGGTCCCATGCTTTTCTCCTCATCTTTCCCTCTCTTCATCTTCTCTACCCCCTTCTGAATTCACCAACACACCAAACAAATAACAACTTAAAAAACTTTTCAATCTCAAAATTCATATTGATTTCAAGCAGAGATTACAGTTAATCGGTATCAAATTTGACATCAAGAAAAATCCACAAAATAGAACATCCACCAGTTGGATTTGGATATATGTACCTTATAGATCGAAAAACAACAATCTGAAGTTAAAAGGGAATTGATTTCTCAAGAACCCAAAAATGTTTTGACTTATGGTTGAAGTCAAAAAACTTCCCCCAAATTGAAGATTCGACGCAAACCTAAACCAAACCCAATCGGGAAACAACGGAATTTCTCCCGCTAATTGAAGCAAACCCCACTCCTGGTAAGCAGAATCTAGAAACCCCAAATAGCAAAATCAGGGTTTTTTTTCACAAAATCAGGGCTTTGAAATCGACCCAAGTTAGTAATCGATTGCGAACAAATAAGATGAAGATGAAGATGAACAATAGGAAGTGATTCTAGAGGTGGGGGTGTGGAGGGTTGTAATTGAACATGGAGATTAACTACAATACTTCTGCAAAAGGTCAAATTGGAGAAAGAAATGAGAAAAGTGCGAAGCAAGTGGACCCAACATTTTTGTAGATAGAACAGATTCTTGAATGCAGTTGATAAAATAACCTTGATTATAACAAAAAGAGTAAATTACGTTTTTCATGCCTGTTGTTTGCTAAAAACTGCAGATTTCGTCCCTGTTGTTTTAAAATTTCGGTTTTCGTTCCTATGGTTTGCAGTTTATTTTTATTTTCGTCCTTAATGCTAAAACACTACTTTTAAGTATGAAGAACTAAAATAGAAATGAATTGTAAACCATAAGAATGAAAATATCAATAAAATTTATGTCATAAGAACAGAAAAGATGATGAATTATAAACTACAAGAATTAAAATCGTAGTTTTAAAACGATAAAGACGTATTAGAGTTTTTCAACAAATCATAGGGACTAAAAATGTAATTTACTCAAAAGAAAAATGAAAAGGGGAGATATTGGGAGTTTACGTGGCGATGGTTGGAATATAGAACATTCAGTGGTAGCAGTGGAGCCACGTTGTTATATATATGTTGTTTGTTTTTTAAGAGATCTGAAGTCTGAAATTTGATTTTACATCTAAAAAGTAAGAGGTGGTGCTGAAGTCTGAAATCTGAAATATTAAGACTGTTTGTTTTTATAAAGTGATAAACATCTTAATTGACTAAAAATATTATGTTTTAAAATTCCAACTTGAAAGATACCACTATTTGATAACACACACATTCATATCCATCAACCATGCGTGCAATTGAGGAGGAGGTAAAAGAAAATGAGCTCTTAAAAAAATAAGAGGAATTAAATTGATGGTGCACCTCTAAAATTTCAGAGGACATTAAGAGGGTTTTCAGACTTTTTTCTAAAAATAAAACAAAGGTGGCGTTTGTTTTTTAAGTGGTGCTGAAGTCTGAAATCTGATTTCACTCCTGATTTTTAAGTGGGGGTGCTGAAGTCTGAAATCTGAATAAAAAAGACTGCTTGTTTTTGTAAATCTGAAAACCTCTTAATTTTCAGACTTAAGAGGTTTTAAGAGGTATTTTTCAAAAACAAACAGTCCCTTACTTGCCTTTTCGATTTGTTTCCTCTTGATTTTTACATAATAACATGAAATTATGCTACTTATCTATATCTATACTATTTTATAAAAATTGTAAAACGTTTTTTTTCAAAGATTCAGTTTTTTCTAAACAATCAGTTATTTTCTAAACCCACGATCAATTGCAGCACCTCCCCCTCTCTCCATGACAGGACCTCAATCTCCCTCCCGTCTTCTTCTCCACAACTTCTCTCCCACTCCTTCATCTTCATCCCTACAAAAAGCTCTCAAATCGTCCTCGATGTGCAAACCTATTCCCACTCCCCTGAACTCTAACCGGTGCAATCTCCCACCCAAATTCCCATGTCGCTCAAGTCTTCCATCAACCGAAATCTCAGTCCCTCTACTCCAATCGTCGACCGCCCCTGCTTGCTGTAGTGCTCCTGTGTCGGCCACCGAGTTAGGGTACACATCTCAACCCACAACTCCAATCGCCTCTTTTCTTTTGTTGGGAGGCGTTGTTGGCTGGGTGAGTTGTGTTACTCTAACATACTGAAAAGGGATCATCTATCTTTTTTTTATTTACAAACGGAATTTGCTAACCTAAATCTTTCAGAGGATTTCTTTACTATCTCTTTCGTTATAAAGCTTTCATTTTGACACAATCACTTCACGTGAACTAATTTGTTTTACTCCGGTAAACTAATTTGTGTGTTGATTTCTTTTCCATCGATTCACACTTCTGTTCGACCTTGAAAATCAAGATTGGGGATCCATAAATAAGGCGGTTAATTAGTAGAGCGATAGCAATGGTTGTATTGAGAACTTTGGTTGCTCCATTGGAGTCAGTAACGACTCATTTGATGGTAGTAAGTTGTGGGCACTAAGTACATGTGGAGTAAGAATTTATGATTTTCGTTGCAAATGTTTTGATATTTTATGACTGTCTTCTGCAACAAATGGATCAAATCTACTATGTAATAGACATGGTATTAAAATGAGGTAATTTAATTTTATGCAACTATTTGGGAGAATAATTGAGTTATTTGCATTATTGCTAAAATCAAACAATAGAAATGATAAAGATTTCTTATCAATTCCTTTGTGTTATTTGTTTTTTTATACAACTAAGAGCCCTGCTTCTGATCTCATGGAACTGGTAATGAATGTTGCACTTGATATAACGTATTCATTCCCGTTGTTGAAAACTATCCGTTAGCTCTGCTTTCTGTTTCAATAATCCCTATCTTTTAGGGCTGTTTTTGACTATTTCTTTTGTTAACTTTCACGTTCTTTAGTTGTTAAACATGGCTAGTTTGTTCCTTTCTTTTTGGGTTGTAACAACTATTTAATAGCTGAAGTTATCTTCATTCAATGCAAGTCAGTTTCAGAAGTATTTTGTATTCTCTGTTTCTGAATCCTAACAGTTGTTTCATTCATTTTTATATTCTTGGATCCCCTTGATTATTGATGATTTATCTTTATGTTGATTCTTGGGACTTGAAGAAGAAATACAAAGCAGTAGTCTTTGTGGTTTGCAGCAGCAAAAGAGATGACGGGAACTTTGTACAACCGGCCATTCCTCGTTTCGATGGTCATTACGACCACTGGAGCATGTTGATGGAGAACTTCCTGCGATCAAAGGCGTATTGGAGTCTCGTTGAGACCGGCTATGTTGAGCCTGAAAGGGGAGAAACGTTGACAAATGCACAACAGAAGAAACTTGATGAAATAAAGTTGAAGAACATGAAATTGAAGAACTATCTTTTTCAAGCCATCGATCGAACTATTTTGGAAACCATCCTTCAGAAGGATACTTCCAAACAAATTTGGGACTCGATGAAGAAGAAGTACGAAGGGAATGCACGAGTGAAGCGGTCAATTCTTCAAGCTCTTCGCAAAGAGTTTGAAATGTTGGAGATGAGATCTGGTGAGAAAGTTTCTGATTATTTTTGTCGGGTAATGTTTGTGGCTAACAAAATGAGGGTGCATGGTGAGCCAATGGTAGACGTTACGATCGTGGAGAAAATACTTCGATCCTTAACAGAGAAGTTCAATTACATTGTCTGCTCTATTGAGGAATCGAAAGATATTGACAACTTGTGTATCGATGAGTTGCAAAGTTCTTTAATCGTGCACGAGCAAAATTTTCATAAGAATGATGTGGAAGAACGAAGCCTTGAAAGTGACTTACGAGGACAGATCCGAAGGAAGGGGTCGTGGTCGAGGGTCATTTCGAGGAAGAGGAAGAGGCAGAGGACGGCACGTTTTCGACAAGTCTATTGTTGAGTGCTACAAGTGTCATAAACTTGGGCACTTTCAATATGAATGTCCTCAGTGGGAAGCCAATTACGCAGAGTTTGATGAGAAGGAAGAAATGTTATTAATGGCATATGTGGAGGCAGTTAATGCAAGAAAGCAAGATGTTTGGTTTCTCGATTCAGGATGCAGCAACCACATGTGTGGAGAAAAAACTTGGTTCGTTGACCTTGACGGAAGTTTTAGAGACCACGTGAAATTGGGGAACAACTCGAAGATGTTAGTAATGGGAAAGGGAACTGTGAAGCTACTGGTCAACGACTTTGTGCATGTGGTCGCTGATGTTTTTTATGTGCCAGAGCTGAGGAACAATCTATTGAGTATTGGCCAATTGCAAGAAAAAGGGTTAGCAATTTTAATTAAAGATGGTATGTGTCGTATTTACCATCCAGTGAAGGGATTGATCTTACATACGAATATATCATTAAACAGAATGTTCTTTCTGTTTGCCAAGTCCTAATCGAAGAAAGAAGCTTGTTTCCATACAGCCTCTCAAGATTGTTCTCATTTATGGCACTATAGATATGGTCATTTAAGTTATAAAGGCTTAAAGACTCTTCAATCCAAGAACATGGTGGATGGATTACCACAGTTTTCTGCCCCCACAACAGTATGTACAACATGCATGGTAGGAAAGCAACACCGAGATCCTATTCCAAGAAAGAGCAACTGGAACAATCTATTGAGTATTGGCCAATTGCAAGAAAAAGGGTTAGCAATTTTAATTAAAGATGGTATGTGTCGTATTTACCATCCAGTGAAGGGATTGATCTTACATACGAATATATCATTAAACAGAATGTTCTTTCTGTTTGCCAAGTCCCAATCGAAGAAAGAAGCTTGTTTCCATACAGCCTCTCAAGATTGTTCTCATTTATGGCACTGTAGATATGGTCATCTAAGTTATAAAGGCTTAAAGACTCTTCAATCCAAGAACATGGTGGATGGATTACCACAGTTTTCTGCCCCCACAACAGTATGTACATCATGCATGGTAGGAAAGCAACACCGAGATCCTATTCCAAGAAAGAGCAACTGGAGAGCATCAAATAAGCTTCACCTGATTCATGCAGACTTGTGTGGTCCGATAACTCCTCCCTCAAACAACAATAAGAGGTATTTAATATGTTTCATTGATGATTTTAGTCGAAAACTATGGACTTATTTGTTGGCTGAAAAATCAAAAGCATTCATCACTTTTAAATATTTTAAAAGTCTTGTCGAGAAAGAAACAGGTAGTTATATCAAGTGTTTACGTACCGACCGAGGAAGGGAGTTTACTTCTCAAAAATTCAATCAGTTTTGCAAAGAGAACGGCATCAAGAGACAGCTTACAGCAGCATACACTCCGCAACAAAACGGAGTTGCAGAGCGGAAGAACAGGACCATTATGAATATGGTCTGGAGCATGCTTTCGGAAAAGAAAATTCCTAAGAGTTTTTGGCCCGAAGCTGTGAATTGGAGTGTATATGTCCTAAATCGCAGCCGTACTTTAGCTGTGAAGGGCATGACTCCACAAGAAACTTGGAGTGGGATTAAGCCCTCGGTCGAGCATTTTCGAGTTTTCGGATGTGTCTCACATGTTTATGTACCAGATGTCAAGAGAACCAAGTTGGAAGACAAGAGTTTTCAATGTGTATTGTTGGGCATTAGTGAAGAGTCCAAATCATATAGGCTATATGATCCGGTTTCAAACAAAGTTGTGGTGAGTAGAGACGTCAAATTTGAAGAAGACAAAAATTGGGATTGGGATCAAAGTTATAAAAAGTTGATTGCAATCGACTTAGAATGGGGTGAAAATGAAGAAAAATATGCCATAGAAAATGGCATTGAAGAGGATAGTGATTGAGATAATGGCATAGAAAGTGGCAATGGGGATGCTAGCCACAATTCTGATGTGAACTCACCAAGCAGTGATGAAGGAAGAACCAGAAGCGGTAACGAAGGAAGAACCAAAAGGAGACCAGTTTGGATGGAAGATTATGTAAGTGGCGAAGAACTGTTCAAAGAAGAAGTTGTTACCAATATGGTTCTGTTTGCTTCTACAGATCCGGTGTATTTTGAAGACGCAGTGAAGAATGCAAAGTGGAAACAAGCCATGGATTCGGAGATAGAAGCTATAGAGAGAAACGATACATGGGTCTTAACCGACTTACCAATCGAAGCAAAGACGATTGGTGTGAAATGGATTTACAAAACGAAGCTTAACGAGAACGGAGATGTAGAGAAGTACAAAGCACGTTTGGTCGCTAAAGGGTATGCACAAGAGCTTGGTGTTGATTGTACAGAAGTTTTTGCACCGGTGGCAAGGATGGACACAGTTCGGATGATTGTCGCACTTGCAGCTCAAAAAGGTTGGATACTTTACCAACTAGATGTGAAGTCGACATTTTTACACAGAGAGTTAAGTGAAGACGTTTTTGTTGATCAACCTAGAGGCTATGAGCAGAAAGATAACTTGCAGAAAGTATACAAGTTAAAAAAGGCCTTATACGAACTTAAACAAGCTCCACGAGCTTGGTTTAGTCATATAGAAGCCTATTTTCTAAATGAAGGGTTCGAGAAATGCCACAGTGAGCATACTTTGTTTGTTAAGACGAAAGAAAAAGGTAAAATTTTAATTGTTAGTATCTATGTCGATGATCTGATTTTTACTGGAAATGACGAATCCATGATCGGTGAATTTAAAATTTCTATGATGCAAGAATTTGATATGACCAATCTTGGAAGAATGAGGTATTTTCTAGGTATCGAAGTACTGCAGAGAGATGATGGAATTTATATTTGTCAAAAGAAGTATGCTATGGACGTACTGAAAAGGTTTGGAATGCACGAGAGCAACTTTGTGCTCAATCCTGTAGTCCCTGGTTGTAAGTTGAATAAAGACCCAGATGGCAATAAAGTGGATCCAACATTCTACAAACAAATCGTCGGCAGCCTTATGTACTTGACAACAACACGACCAGACTTGATTTATGTTGCAAGCCTTATAAGTCGATTTATGGAGCAACCAACATACTTGCACTTGCAAGCAACGAAAAGGGTCTTGCGGTACGTGAAAGGGACGATCAACTATGGCATTTTCTATAGAAGGGGAGGAAGTGAGAATCTGGTCTCTTATACCGATAGCGATTATGCCGATGATCTCGACGACAGAAAAAGTACTTCACGTTATGTTTTCCTATTGAGCTCAGGAGCCGTTTCATGGTCATCAAAGAAGCAGCCTATTGTCGCTCTCTCAACAACCGAAGCAGAGTTCGTAGTTGCTGCTTATTGTGCTAGTCAAGTGGTTTGGATGAAAAGAACTTTGAAGAAGCTCGGCCACTCACAAGATGGAAGCGCTACTATGTTTTGTGACAACACCTCAACGATCAAGCTGTCAAAGAATCCTGTAATGCATGGATGTTGTAAGCATATCGACGTTCGTTTTCATTATTTACGTGATCTTACCAAAGAGGAAGTTGTGGAGTTGATTCATTGTGGATCCGAAGAACAAGTTGCAGACATCATGACCAAACCACTCAAGTTGGATGCTTTTCTTGGACTGCGAAGTGCCATGGGAGTCTGTCAAGTGCCAGAAATAAACTAATTGCTAGCAGTAACTAGTTTAAGGAAGGGAATGAAAACTATCCGTTAGCTCTGCTTTCTGTTTCAATAATCCCTATCTTTTAGGGCTGTTTTTGACTATTTCTTTTGTTATCTTTCACGTTCTTTAGTTGTTAAACGTGACAAGTTTGTTCCTTTCTTTTTGGGTTGTAACAGCTATTTAATAGCTGAAGTTATCTTCATTCAATGCAAGTCAGTTTCAGAAGTATTTTGTATTCTCTGTTTCTGAATCCTAACAGTTGTTTCATTCATTTTTATATTCTTGGATCCCCTTGATTATTGATGATTTATCTTTATGTTGATTCTTGGGACTTGAGTATGTTCACGATGTTTGACTTGATTCGTCTTTCTAATTTCTGACATGCATTATAGCAGGGTTAGGGTAACACAAACAAGAAATGCAACAACTGCATGAAATATGGAACATTTGACTTGATTCGTCTACAATCCGTCGAAAACTGTTTAAAAGAATTAAAATTTAATTATTTCTTTTCCATCGAAAATCCGTCGAAGAGTGCCGTCAAAATTCCGTCGAAAACTGTTTAAAAGAATTAAAATATAATTATTTTTTTTCCATCGAAAATCCGTCGAAGAGTTCCGTCAAAAATCCGTCGAAAACTGTTTAAAAGAATTAAAATATAATTATTTTTTTTCCATCGAAAATCCGTCGAAGAGTTCCGTCAAAAATCCATCGAAATGTGTTTAAAAAAATTAAAATATAATTATTTCTTTTCAATCGAAAATCCGTCAAAGAGTTCCGTCAAAATTCCGTCGAAAACTGTTTAAAAGAATTAAAATATAATTATTTCTTTTCCATCAAAAATCCGTCGAAAAATGTTTAAAAAAATTAAAATATAATTATTTCTTTTCCATCGAAAATCCGTCGAAGAGTTCCGTCAAAATTCCATCAAAAATTGTTTAAAAAAATTTAAATATAATTATTTTCTTTTCCATCGAAAATCCGTCGAAGAGTTTCGTCAAAAATCCATCGAAAATTGTTTGAAAAAATAAATTATAATTAGAGTAAATTACGTTTTTCGTCCTTGTGGTTTGTTGAAAATTTCTATTTTCATCCCTGGTCTTTATTTATTACATTAATGGTCACTGTGGTTTGCATTTTATTTCTTTTTTCATCCCTAATCCTAAAAACAGTTAATTGGGTCTCTT
>JAWVWS010001030.1:0-25000 GCA_033807775.1 Saussurea involucrata | reverse complement strand
AGATGTCCCTCTTTTTGGAATAACCCGGAAAGAGAGCGACGTCTAGCTGTCATATCTGGCGACACTAATGGCTAGCAGGATCTGTTATTGTCACGACTATGCCGTAATTTTGCCTTGGTTCTGCCATGTTATCCTAGTGGTGACCAAATGACATGCGTCCTCTAGTGTTGATGTGGCAGTTGCCTTGTAATTCTTCATGATGCCATGTGGGTTGAAACAACGGTTTTACTTCCTGATGTCACCGCAAGCCCAATATTCTTCAAATATAAGTTACACGGAGAAACAAAATTCCACATACGTAAATCAATTTTGCAACCCCACAAAGCCCTAGTGATTCGTACACTTGAGAATAGATGAGTGCGATGAACTAGAAGATGAGTGTGCACTGAAGATCCCAATATTCTTGTGTTTGTGCTCATCAATGTGAAAGTCATGTCCACATATGAAACACTCGAACTTCATTATCTAACTAAACTTTAGCCTTTACTTCTTTCCAAAGGGTTGCTATGTTGGAGATCAAGGTCTAGGTGCTATTGGCGAGTGTTGCAAACAACTTGAAGTGCTGAATTTGCGGTTTTGCGAAGGTTTAACCGACGCTGGTTTAGTTGAGTTAGCCCTTGGCTGTGGAAAGACCTTGAAATCACTGGGTGTTGCTGCGTGTGCTAAAATAAGTGATGTATCATTAGAAGCTGTAGGGTCTTATTGCAGATCTCTTGAGACCTTGTCATTGGACTCTGAGTTTATCCATAACAAAGGGGTACTTGCTGTTGCCAAAGGATGTCCTCATCTAAAAAATCTGAATTTGCAATGCATTAATGTCACAGATGAGGCTTTGAGTGCTGTAGGCATCCTTTGTGCGTCGTTGGAGTCGTTGGCACTTTATAGCTTCCAGAGATTTTCGGACAAGTTAGTTTTCTTTCTTTATTTATGTTTATACACACTCTTGTTTGTTTTTAAACTAACTTGCATGCAAATTGAAGACTTCTGTTGTTCATAACTGATGTAAAAATTCTATTATGAAATGTCCCATGTCAAATGCAACATTTACATTAATCAAGAATTTTGAAAAACAGAGTTATGTTCCACCGTACTTGTTATTACATCTAGGTCAGTTAAACCTAGTTTAGGTAGTGTGAGGCACACTTGTTTCCGCTTACCTTTAAAAAATGAAAACTGAGAAGATAAGTGGTGTTACATTTAACTTGGGCTTATAGGCTTATAAGTTAAGCTTAATGTTAGGTTTTTTCACTATTCATTTCTTGGTCCATCAGGGCCTATAATTAAACACTATATCTATATCATTCTCAGTAATAACATAATTCAACCTAGCTGTGAATGTTTTGTGAAAATCCTGCTTTCATGCTGTTGGTTAGAAGTCGTTATTATCTTACTTGAAAACCCTAGCATTGGCTGTTTGAAGTTTCTCTGGGTTTTGTTCCTATGCCATGTTCTGTTGGATGCCCTGGTGTGTTCTTGTTGCCCTCATGTGTCTGTCTACTGCCATCTTTCTTCCTGTTGCCTGAATCTGTTCTGTCATTTTACCCTTGCCACTTTATTGCACCTGATATGGTTCAAAAATAGGTTATCTAACCCACTATGATCGATAAAGGTTGCCAGATTATCCTGAAGTTGTTCTGATGGCCAACTCCTCCTGTGATGTTCTAACACTGGCTAAAGCTTTTCCGTCCTCTCTGAACTTAAACGACTTGGTCCACCATCCGGAAATAATCTGCAGCACTAGATCTTGCCAGAGATTTGTGAAGATTTTTTGATCTTTACAGCTGAAAAAACGATATTTTCAGAAAGTGTTTCTTCTATATAGAAAGCTGAAAGTATATATAGGCTACACAAACTAGAATAGTTAAACATAAACAAGAGAATCTCTAGATAAGAAGAGTCTTCACGGTTCTCTAGGTGGAGTGTATATGTCAAATACACTCAATGTTGTCTTATATAGACTTAATTTGTGATCTGCAAAATGGATTTTGCTACATATTGGCAACCTGGTCACCTTTGTGGATCCAAATTGGCTCTGTAGAAAAAAGATCACTAGAAGGGCAAGGGCCTACCACCTCAAGTCAGAGTACCATAGCATCTGACCTCAATGTGTATGGTCCTTTCATGGGAGAGGACTGGTTGTCATATTACAACGTATAAACAAAAACATGAACACCATAAACATAATAAATTTGGGGCCAATACTCTAAATTTCCAGAAACATGTGAACACCATATATGAACCCTTGAAGTTTGTCGCTATAGAAAAGTCTTCTATTTTTTTTCTTTCTTTCTAGATTTTGATGGTGAAATCACATTCCTTGTAGAAAAAAGATCACTATAAGGCCCTTAGATTTATTCCTTATCTTCATTCCTTGTTGTACCCTTGACGAAAAACCTTCGGCCAATGACAATGAAGACTGGAGGAGGCACATTCACCCCATCTGGGTTTTTATTTTGTTACTGGAAGAGGCAGTCGATTTTGTGCATTCCGTCTGTGACGAACGTCTGATGCTGAGTTTTATTGGTTGAAAGCTTTGAGTAAGCTGTGAGCCTGTGATTTCATTGGTACCTACTGTTTACAAAAATTACAAAAAAGATTTAGAGTAAATCAAGCTTTGCCTTATAAATGGAGACCTAGGTTGAAAATGCATGAATTTGTTTTATAAAAAAATAAAAAAATATGATGGATGAATTCTGATATGAAAAAAATGAAGCTGGATGAATATAAACATTAGATTGAAGAAGAAAGTAGTAAGTGGACAAAAATGCTCCTAACTAAATCCATGTGCCGTGCACATGGCCCTGGTAACGACTGTCAACTTTGCCGTTAGGGGTTAGGATTAAAGTGGTAAGAAATCCAACCAGTCCAGCAAAAAATAGTCGTTATACTAGACCTGCAGGTTAGCCAATTATCCAGAGGCATATTTATTTCACTCTCCGATTTACTAAGCTCAAAGTATATAGGCCACAAACTGAAACAGAAACATAAACTAGAGAATATAAGGATCTCTTAAGCAACCGTGATCAAACCTTGTTCTGGCTGTAATGAGAATATCAGATTACTCTGATCATGGTCTCCTTGATCTAACACCATTAGAGCTTTCCTAACCTCAGCTAACCTTTCACAACATTTGTTGGACTCCAAGAGACTTGTGGTAGCGGTTAATTAGAGGCTGGAGCGGTTAAGGATGCAGTTCTTAGAATTCTAGGTTTCGATGTTATAGAGAAGAAACTAATAAGTTATCTTAAGAAAAATTTGATAAAAGGAAAACTGCTAAACACGTATCCACTTTTCACTTTATCCAAACGCTTTGATTTCCCCAAGAAGAAATCACAACTCCTTTTTGGTTACAAAAAATATGAACCTGCAACTGAAAATGTAAGTGCTACCAAGATGGGACCATAAATACATGTTGGCCAACAAGCCTTTCTCTAGATAAAAAATTTAGGGCAAGATTGACAACACACTTCATCACATCCATGATGTGATGTATTATCCATTAAAACACTATTTTACTATAAGGGTGGCGTTTGGCATGCAGTCAAACTATATCATTTCTAATAACAACCATATGTTGCATCTATTGCTTGGTGGAGGGTGTATGATAACTTCAGGCCTTTTAGTTTGAAATATGTGGAGTTTTGCTCTTCTATTTGCTGTAAAAGTGACCTCAGGTAGCTCTATCCAAAGGGGATCTCCAGCTGTACTTGCTTGTTAACTTATACAAACTGTCTTTCACATTTGCATCTTGGCCTGAAGGCATTACTGAAGTTAGGAGGATTTATGGCCTCATTTTGCACAAACCTCAACCAGTCAGGATCACATATATTTTTTGCTTTGGGATGAAAAAACCAAAAGCAATTGTTTTGGAAAGAATGATAGAAGGAACTTGGTATTAGTTTCAGCAACTTCTTTTTAGTGTGCTCTGTTCCAATGTTGGTTAAACACTCTACTTTGAAGTGGAAATACGTAGTTAACAAAGCAATAGAAGAGAAATAAATTTTGGATTATATGATTATATGTATGACGTTTGACATATGCAGGAGCCTTTGTGCCATTGGGAAGGGATGTAAGAAATTAAAGAGTCTGATGCTGAGTGATTGCTATTTTCTGAGTGATAAGGGATTAGAAGCTGTTGCTGCTGGTTGCTCTGAACTTGCACGTCTTGAAGTTAATGGCTGCCACAATATTGGAACATATGGGCTGGAAAGCATTGGAAGGTCTTGCATGTAAGGTTTCTTGTCATTTATTATTTGTTAGAATTTTCTTTTGCTGTATATGTTGTTTAATCCAACTATTAGTTTTGACAATAGTTATTTAATCCAACTATTAGTTTTGAAAATAGAGTTTTTCATTACAATGTGAAACTAGTCAACGGCTCTTGTAGCATTGATTCGTTTGATAGGTTGGACATTTTGTGTTAAGAGGGTAACATGGATTAATTTACAGGCGTCTGACAGAATTAGCATTACTATACTGTCAGAAAGTAGGTGATGAAGCCCTATCTGAAGTTGGCAAAGGTTGCAAGTACTTGCAAGCTCTTCACTTAGTTGATTGCTCGGTCATTGGGGATGATGCCATATGCAGCATTGCTACAGGCTGCAAGAGTTTGAAAAAGCTTCACATACGCAGATGTTATGAGGTGCTGTCTCTTAAATATTTGTATTTCCATGTCAATTTGAAGTTAAATATTGTTTGTAATCGGATGTGCTTTTAAATATTTATTACTTGCCAGATCTTTTTATTTTGGCGACAACTAACTGCCTTTTGATGTCTGCTATGCGTGTCAAGAAAATGTCATGTGATGTTTTAGAGCAACATTACAGATCAACATTCTTTAACATCTATGAAAGCTTTTCAGCTAACCTACATGGGAATTCCACCAGAACTATTTGTGTATTGTAATCCGTTTACAGATATAATCCAGTTCAAGTTACTTGTATCACCTGCCATTAACAAAGATATTAATTGTTTGTTTTTCTTGTAATTCATAGGTTGGGAGCAAAGGAATTATTGCTGTTGGTAACAACTGTAAATACCTTACAGATCTCAGCATACGGTTTTGTGATAGGTAAGAATTTCAATTTCTTCTTATAAATGCTAGGTTTTATAAATGATTGTACCCCTGGCTTGAGTCTGTGACCTGCTGAGCTACGTTAGCATGCATAAACTAGTCGGTCAAATATTTAGCTTAATAGAAGATATCTGTAACCTAACCTCCAGTCAAGTAACATCAGATGGGCACAAATTCGAACGTGGTTTCCTTATAAATCATTAAACTGGAATTAATGGATAAACAATATCTGGCTACCAAGCCCAATAGAAAAACTAATACTGCAACACATGCCAATATAAATAGATCACTAATATTTGAGAGTTCACTAATATGTATATATCAACATGAACTATTCCAGATTTATTATCAACCCTATTAGTTTGTTTAAAGGTATGCAGAGTTATATTCTCCCCAACTGAAATTCTGTGTCATGCTGGGTAGTTTAGTTCCTCTTGATTGTATTACTTCAGTTGTGAGTTTGCTTTTGGTTAAATTTATGTAGCAGTATTTTTAAGAGTTATCACTACAGAGGTGGATTCAGGATTTTTTGGCAGTGGTATCACAAAATAGTTATGGTAAAATAAAATAAATATTAATTTATAAAATAATTACACGGACTCTGTTTTTGGATATTTTGGGTCTATTAAATGTAAATTAAACAATTAAGTAATTAAAAAACTGATTCACTAGTTTTTTACTTCAAAAATTATTTTTTAATACTTTAAAGCTAATCAATTGTTGGTGTATTTCCAGTTTTCCACTTCATGATTCTACATGATCGGATCAACGCACAACATATTACCCTCAAATATAAACAAATTAACCCTAGAGTCTTAAGAGTTAGCTTCATTTATAAACAAATTAACCTACACAGTTGGTCCAAATTAACAAATTAACCCTATAGTCTAAAAGTTAACCCCAAGTTAACTCTAAACAAATAACCCTACAGTCTACGGAGTTAGGGCCGAATATGCACAAAATAACTCTAAAGAGTTGGTTAACATGTTACTATGTTAACATCATTACATCAGTATAAACAAATTAACCTAACCAACGAAACCCTAATAAAAAATTTGTATTCACGTTAAATTTTAGTAAAAAAAATCCACCGTATTATTCATGCTAAATTTTGTTCGAAAAATCCAATAATGATCAATGACAAGCATCGTGGCAAATGTGTCTTTAATGGAGGTTAAATATTGCATTTATCATACACGCATGTCATTAACTTAAAAAAAATGTTATTTTGTTATTTGTGTTAAAACTAAAAATATAATTTACTTTAAAAAGTTCAATATTGGGCCCATTTCAGAGGTATCGTCGAGACTTTTCTAACGGTGTAATTTGTAGAAGAAATACACATTTTTAATGTATTTTAGCCAGTAATTAGTTAGTTAATTAATATGATAATGAAATGAAAAAGGAAAAAGTAAATTAAAAACACTAAAATCTTTGAAGAGTCGAGAGTGTAACTGCTCTCCAACCACTGTCCTCAAGTTGCGGAGCTTTTATTTCTTGATCTTTCATATGAACCCCTAAACTTTTAATGTTTGTAGTTTCATCCAAAAAACTTACGGTGTCACCTAAAAATAGCTTATGGTTTCACCTAAAAATAGCTTATGGTTTGACCCAAAAAAACTTATGTTTCACCCAAAAGAAACTTTTGGTTTCACCCAAAAAAAACTCGCGTTTCACCAAAAGAGAACTTGTGTTTCACCAAAAAAAACTTATGGTTTCACCCAAAAAAAACTTATGGTTTCACATTTAAAGACCTAAAATAATTACACTTAGGGGCCGTTTACAAAACGCTTACCTGGGTAAGTGCTTACCTAAGTCACATTATGAATATGGCAAGGATTAAGAATCTTACCCGGTAAGAGCGGAAGCAAGGACCGAGAGTCGAAAGTAAGGACCGAGAGTCTTACCCGGTAAGTAAGTGCGACGGATCTTACCACGGTTAGCGCTTACCGGCTAAATTGTTGCATACGATGCCATTTTGGTGGACAAAAATCTTACCCGGTAAGTAAGTGATAGTGTTGAATTTTACCGGTAAGCACTTACCCGGGTAAGTGATTAGGTAAACGGCCCCTTAGTCTCGGTAACTTTTGTGGTTTCACAGGAAACCATACCCCAATGGATAGATCCACCCTTGATTACTATTTTAATTTCACTGAAAGAGCTTGTTAGGGCCAATCTCTTGCTGCCGTCAGCTCTGTTAATGTAAAAAAAGAAAATATTTGGTAAATCAAAGTGACTTTCTTGTTGGGGTTTGAGATGTATATATGTGTGTGTGTGTGTGTATGTGTGTATATATTTGTGTTTTCCCTGTTATCAATGAAACAATTGCTTTTAGGCTCCTATGTTCATGTGTTAGATGTGCCACATTCAATTCTTTGAATTGCTTTTGGCAACTAATTTTGCATTTACATTAACAGGGTAAGCGATGAAGCTCTGGTCACTATTGGTAATGGTTGTCCCTTGTTACGTCATTTAAACGTCAGTGGCTGCCACCAAATAGGAGATGCTGGAATAACAGCCATTGCAAGAGGGTGCCCTCAACTAACCTATTTGGATGTTAGTGTTCTTCAGGTGACATCTCTCTCTCTCTCTCTCTATATATATATATATGTATGTATGTAGGGTACAGATCAAGGGAGAACCTTGAAAAAAAAAGAACCGGAGAACCACAAAAAACGGATGAAAAAATATATGAAAATGGATGTCAAATTAAAGATAATAAAATGATGGATTTTTTGGTGTAATTTGTTTCGCTTCAGTTTTTTTTATATTTCGCCAATTTTGTATTTAAGAAATAGAGGGTAAATAATTTTATTTTTAAAAAAATGGTTATAACCACCTTTTAAATCATAACCATTGGATCATCTTAATCTAATGGCTTGGATGGGTTCTTCGGTTCTTTCATTTTTTCTGGTTCTCTCCCGATCCCATCCCTATGTATGTATGTACACATATATATATATAGTAATATAGAGGCCCCTTATTTTGTAAACCCAAAAAAAAGTATAAACTTGTAAACCAAACTTTTACCCCGAATTCGTAATTTTAGGAATAATTCATATTTTTAGGAACAACCAATTTTCTTAATTTTCTCAATTATCTCCATCCCTTTCTCTCTCTCTCTCACGATCCACCATCACCATCTAGCTCCGGCGCCCTCCTCCCACTCCAGCGACCTCCTCCCACTCCGGCGAACCGAGATACGACTTTGTTTCATAGTTTTGCAACTGTCAAATCTGATTATTCATATGGGAGAAAAAAATACGAAACTTAATAATCTTGAAAATTTCGAAGCTATATGATTATTTAAAAATATGAATATGGAATAAAATATATGAAACTTAAAATCTGAATATTCATATGGTAGAAAAATATATGAAACTTTGAAAAATATATGATTATTTCGAAAAAAATATGATTATTCATATGAGAGAATATATGAAACTTAAAAATCCAACAAAACATCTTATGAAACTTGAAAATTTCGAAAAAACAGTTTATGAAACTTAAAAATCTTGAAAATTTCGAAAAAACGGTTTATGCAAGTTGAAAATTTCATATAGTCAATACATAAATAAAAATCAAAAACTCGCCGGAATTGGGGGAGGTCGCCGGAGTGGGAGGAGGTCGCTGAAATTGGATGGAGAGGATGGATCGTGACAAGAGGTCGTCGGACTTCGGGGGTAGGAGGTCGCCGGAATTTTGTGTGTGTGTGTGTGTGAGAGAGAGAGAGAGAGAGAGTGAGGGAGATATGGAGATAATTGAGATAATTAAGGAGAGGATATAACCAAAATTAGATAAATTCAAATTAATTATTAAAATTAAATTTAAATTATTTAAAACCTATTCCCAAACTACTATTTCCCTATTTCTTTAATAAATCTAAATCCAGAAATTTCTCAACTGTCGATCAAGATAATGGATGGACTAGATTGGTTTACATAGCTTATAGGATAAAACGGGTTTACAAAAGAAGCTCCCTCTCTCTCTCTATATATATATATACACGTGGGACTGTATGTCTGTGACCATCTATGAAACGCTTCTTACCTAATCTCGATACAAGACACAATATTTTGCTACCTAGTCTACCAACTTTTACATCAATGGGAAAAGATAAAAAGGAAAATATCTAGGATCTTACATTTTTGGTGTAAGATTTGGTGTTACCTGTTGGAGTAGATTTATGTTTACACCAAATTTTCCACCAATTTTTATGAAGTTGGTGTTACCCATTGGAGAGGCTCTTACTAGATGCAGTGTCTCTTGTATTAAATACTCCTATTTTCTGTCATGTCATGCACCAATAAAAAAATCCAAGATGTATTTGCATGTTTTGACTTAGAAAAGGTGAAAAAGAATGGGATGGGTTGGGTTTGGTATTTTGATCCAAGAAATGATGTAGTTAGATGCTCCAAATAAGTCTTTTTAGACTTGTATTTCTTTTCTGTATGATACTCAAATCACGGCCTGTTTTTTGCGACAGAATTTGCGGGATATAGCATTGGCGGAAGTAGGTGAAGGCTGCCCTTTACTAAAAGATATAGTATTATCGCATTGCCGCCAGATAACAGACATTGGTCTAGCCCATCTTGTTAGAAGATGCAAACTACTTGAATCCTGCCACATGGTCTATTGCCCTGGTGTGACTGCAGCTGGCGTTGCCACCGTCATCTCTAGCTGTATCAATATGAAGAAAGTTCTGATAGAGAAATCAAAGGTCAGCGAGAGGACTCGAAGGCGTGCGGGGTCCATCATCTCCTACCTCTGTGTCGATCTTTGAAAAAGATAACAGGAACGCTATATGTTGTGGTTTTGCTTGTTTTCAAAGTTTTTTGTTTGGTTTTAATACAGATAGATATAAAGTGCATGCACAAGCAAGATGTCTTCACAGAAACATCTGTTCTACCTTTTGGGACAAAGAACAGGTTTGCATACATCTCATTTTATACTGGGTTTGTTTGGTATGGTTTACAGTTATGGGTGTAGGTTAGCATATTTTAAGAGAAAATCTTTGTACACAAAGAATATTATACTAACATGACCCTGGAAAAAGCTAAGCTAAACTCCAGTTAAATGAGGATACTATGTTATTATTATATGTAATAAAGGGATGAGTATTTTGTTTCAGTTGAATGATTCCATGGTCATTAGAACAACTTATTTCTTGTATATTCTTTGTTTTGTTTTTTGGAAGTATATAATATTGATATATGAAAAATACTCACGGATTTGGTGATGTTTTAACCCTTGATCTTTTGGAAGGCTGAGTTCTACCTGTAACTCGGGTACCGTTTTGGCCAATTGTCTTTTTGTTTTTGTTATCGAACCATCTATGAGAACCTTTTATTTTGGAACCATGTCATTTTCTTCGACTTCAACAAGTTTTAGTTTCGGTACTTATTATTGTTGTTTTGTGTATTTTACGTATACTATTGTTTTTAAAATGACCGGTTATAGAATGACCCGTTAAGATTAATTGGTTAGGACTAGGCATGGAAATGGGGTGGAGATGGAGTGGGGACCCCTTCCCCTTCCCCCTCCCCGTCTCCGTTCCCCAGTCGGAGGATATGAATCGACGGACTTGGGACCAAATTTGAAATTGGTCAACGAACTGCTTACGGTGGACCTGGCCTTGAGCAGTTAAAAGATTATATCGGTCAATATCAATCATGTTTTGGACTAGGAGTTAGCAGTAGACGCACTATGATGTAATATATGTTTGTGCCATTACAACAAGGCGTATAGCATTTGTGTAAGGTGTGATTCACGCCATGGCATGCCACGTGGCAGATTTTTTACAAGCTTTTAAATTTGATTTAATTTTTTACCTTTTTGTGGCCTTTGTATTGTTATACTTTTAACTTTCAATTTTATATTTTTACAAGCGTACTTAATCACATGTCACATACTGATGAGTAAAACGAAGTTTTAAATTTTTTTACCCCCATAAACTTAAATTAAACTATTATAAAAATTACTAATATTTTAATCAAACAAATTACATTTGATAAAATGTAAAGTTAAATTATATTGTTGGTCTTTGTAGTTTGCTCAAAATTTGGATTTGGTCACTTAAACTAACTATCTACATTAAAGATCCCTAACCTTTCACTTTCCTTGCATCCATGGTCCCTTGAGTTAACATTGTTAACGGATTTTTGTACAAATAGAGGCACATGCCTCTCATATGAGGGCAAATATGTCTTTTACCCACCTTCCATTTCTCTCTCTCTCTCTCTCTCTCTCTCTCTCTCTTCATTCTTTGGTTTTCATTGTCCTTCCGTGAACCAACAAAACCCATCGTGAGACGTGATGCCAACTACAATCTCTCAAATATATAACTCTTGAACACAAAAAGTTATAAAAATTGTTGTTAAATTGACTCAGAAACCTGTAGTTTGTAACATCCCTAAAAATAGAGGTAAATTTAAACTTGAATAATGATATAAAAATGACATCTATATAAATAGAATCACCCAAGAAGGGGAAAATAGTAATAGCGTTTACATCTCAAATGGATGAAAATCATAGTTGACAACCTACTAATCTAAATTATTTAAGACTAGCGTATAGACGACTGTCATCTTAATCTCTCAAAAGAGTTCTAACCGAAACTGTACGCCAATATTTTCAAAAATGGCTAACTCCAAAAGTTGCCTCTCATCGGCAAAACACTCTTCTCTCAAGCCTTAGGAATCCCATCACTAAGAGTACCTGATATACATGTCATTTAAGAAAAAAAATGTTAGGCTTTACGCCTAGTGAGAACAAACATTTATAAATAAATAAAGCGCAAGTAAAACGATAAGAGTTTTCAAATTATATTGTAAAGTTCATTTCCACATAAAACATATAGGGACCATACGGTCCAAAATTCATCTTACGATGACGGGGGAGACCCGATTTTCAAATATTGTAGCGGAACACAAAAGTAAGCTACAATGCAAGTTGTAGAGCTCATACTAGGATCAATGGTACGAGTTCTCCGACTTGCAATATGAATGTGGATATGGGCCCCGATGATCCCAATCATACTCATTCACTAGGATTACATTTACGGTCAATGACTAGTATCCGACTTCACATAACTGTACCAAGTTGCCCCCGATGACTCGATGTCTCAGCAGTTACAAATGGGAATGCTCCCAAATCAAATACGCCGACTCTTATACATTTGGATCCATTTGTATTAGTCTAAGGCTGCCACATTCACATTGTGACCAAAACTATAATCACACATATAGTTCTCTACATCAACTACTTCCATAATAATGATTTTCATAAATAAATAACATCATATGACAATAAACCCACATAATGTTTACAATTGACCATTTCCATTTTCCAAGCTTAATAGGTTTTCAAAATGGGGGTTTTGAAGTTCACAAGGTCTAGAAGACCCTTAGTTTGTACATGAAATATTCCATGTGTTTCTTTCCGAAATCTCACATTTACCAAAAAAAAACCATTTAATCAATATAAGGACATAATGTATCCAAAAAAATGAAACATCCAAGTATTTAACCATAAAATGCCTATACATTCTCATTATAGAACACCATACAATGAATCCTTTCATTTTTCATAAGAATAGTAAAAACCCTAAAACTTCTCAAATAATCAAGTTAGGTCAAATCCATCAAATGAGAAAATATGGTTAGGAGAAACTTAATAGATCAAAATACAAGTTTTGACATGTATAAAGTTTAAAACATGTAGGATGAACTCACCTGGGTTTTAGTCTCAAACATACAACCAAATTAACTCTAAAAGGTGAATGAGAGTTCTTGTCTCTTGAATACTCTTGAGATTCTTCTCACTTAATGCTAACCCTAAATGAGCATTAAATAACCTTGAGAATCCTCTAAGATGGAGTAAATGAAGAGAGATGGTAGGGGAAGAAAACTCACCTAAAATTAGAGGAAAATCGCAGCCAAAGTTTCCAATGAAAATGTGACCTTAAATCGGACTTTCCCTGTTCATACCACTAGTTGTCCGTCGGTGAGAATGACTCGGTGACTATGCCACTGTCATTCTCGCAGGGCATAATCGCCCCCGATGTATCGAAGGTGCCCCTTCTACATACGAGTGACACGACGAGAATACCAGTGTCACAATCGTAGGGTAATGTCTTGCGAAATATATCGACTGGTACCCCGTACCGACTATGACACTGGTGACAGTAACCTCGACACTCTCGCTGGGCACTATCGCCCCACACTTCAACGACTCCAAAACATGACTTTCTTTTACCCGAAGTGCTCTCGATTTGCATGACGACTAAAGGCAAGGCATTCCTAATTAAAAATCAACAATTTAGAGCCATAAAAAAGATATTGGTGCAAGCTTTCAATTACCGAAAATTCCGGATGTTACAGTGCACACTTTCATCAAAAAACTATTAGAGTAATCTAGAGTGTTTGGGGTATACAAACACCATAAGCGAAGAGAAAGAGAGAGAGAGAGAGAGAGAGAGAGGGGGGGGGGGCATAATCATGAAGCATTACAAAATCCAGAACATGGCACATGCGAGGGAGGTTGGTGGTTGAGAAGAACACAACATAGCACCCGAAAAGGGGAACTACTTTTTAGGTTATTTGCATCTTTAATGGTTCTTGTAACTAGGCGTTTGTTTGTAGAAGGGGGAGGGCGAGGTTTTCGAACAAAGGATGGGGAGTGTTGTTTTTTTGTTCTTGTTACTGAAATTTGGATCGCCGGATGAGCTTCGCCGGAGAAGGGAATGTTGGGTCCCAAAGAAATGTAGAGTTTGTTGGTTTAATTTTATCTTAAATGAGTTTTGGTAATTTTGTCCAATTTAAATTACTCAATGTTGAACTTTGACGTGATTTGAATTTAGTGTATATACTTCAGAATTACATGTTTTAAGGGCATTGGTCATTCATTTGGAGTCATGTACTATAAACTGTAATGCATTGGATCCATACGTATGTGTGTCAGTCGTGTTTAATAAGTGATGAGTTATGATGTCCTCACATGGTGACCAATGCTTGAGTAAGCGTTGTTGTCGTCTCGATATTGTATAGATGAACTTATATGAGTCAGACTCTAGGACCATGGATATGGCAGATGAGATCTTTTGTTGAGTCAGACTCTGGGGCCTTGGGTATTACGGTAATGAACTTGTGAGGATTCGGGCATCAAAACCTTTATTTGATGCTTTGGCCTAATAAAGTCGACTTTAAGTCATTAGGGGTATTTAGGGATGAACTCATGTGGGGTCATGCCCGAGGATCATTGGCTTTGAATGTGTAACTCTATTGTGTGTGAATTGGCACGAAGATCAAGATGTGAACTCGTGTGGGGTCGGACTCTAGGGTCTTGGGTAGAAACTTGGAAGAAGTTAGACACCGGGATCTGGATCTTGTGGTGATACTCGATAACGTTGATGAATGACTTACATTGTGTTTCTCCACGATTGATGGAAACGAGTCTTTCCCATTACCAAAAGGTTTTTTTGTGGATATAGAATACTATCCATCTTTTCGGTGATGTTTTGGATAATGGAGTGTTATCTATAATTTTGTGATTTTGGATATTGAACCTTAATCTATGTTTTGGTGTTTTAGATAGTAGAGTTTTTATCCATGTTTTCACTATTTGAATGTTAAACCATATTCACGTTTTGAGTGAGTATTGAGTTTTGGTTTCATACTAAAATGAGTGTTTTGGTCACTGAATTTTCATCACAAAAATGGTGGGTTTGGGAAAGATGTTTTTATAATAAATACATTTCATATGGAAATTGTGATTTAAATAACATTCTTTTAGTTTTACCATTCTTTATAATTAGATAAAAACTGCTTGAACTCACTAGACTTTAAGTCTAACATTTTTTATCGACGTGTGCATCAGGTCCTTATGGGGCAGTACTAGCAACACTCGAGAAGAGTGAGTGCTAGTTAGGGGCTTGTGAAGGACTTAGCTTGTTGGGACGATATATGTACCGTTTTGGAGACAATGACTCGTCCCTAACCTAGACTATATGAAATGTTGGGTTTGTAACCTGTTGATGTTAAACCTTAAATTGTCATTTTAGGTATTTCAAATATTGTCCTTTAGAAGGAATTAATCCTTCAGTTGATGTATTATAAAATTTTTAATTAGTCTTTTTATTTCAGATTTTGGGTGTTACATAGATCATTCGGGGATGTAGATTTTAATATTCCAAATTTTAAATATTTTGTTAGTTTTCATTAAGGGCCTGTTTACTAGCTGCTGACCGGGCTGACTCGGTCAGCACATCTGACTCGGTCAGCAGTCAGAGCGTTTACCGAATCCCGGATCTGACCGAAATCTGACCGATAATCTGACCTAATACTGACCGAACCCGCTCCTAAAATATGCTGACCGGGGTCAGTTTTAAGTATTCCACATCGTGCCCCTGCCATTAGGTCAAAAAAATCAGAACGCTGCTCTCCTCCTTCCTCTCCCTCGTCGCTCCTCTTCCCTCGTCGGCGCTCCACACCCTCGTCGGCGCTCCACGTCGTCGTCGGCTCAAGGTACGTTCGATTCAACTTCTGTGGGTCTTTCTTTTCTCTGTTCAGATCTGGTCCTGTTACTTGTATGCGATTCTAGGTTTAGATCTTAAGTTGTTGTTTCATTTTGTGATTTCTCTGAAATCGATTTATGTTTCTTTTCTTTTCTGAAATCGATTTATGTTTCTTTTCTTTTCTGAAATCGATTTATGTTTCTGAAATCGATTTATGTTTCTTTTTTGAAATCGATTTATGTTTCTGAAATCGAATTATGTTTCTGAAATCGATTAATCCAACGATTTTATGTTTCTTTTCTAAAACCGATTAAAACCCACTGTTGAAAATCGTTTTGGATACGTATTTGTTCTTATTTGTTTATTTGGGAAGACAATAATAAAGAAGAGGCTTTCGGATATCACATCTCTTCTACACTATGCCTATCTGAAGCTTGGTCAAATTTACCTAATGGGGTTTGTTCCAATGATCAAGAACAAGCTCTTATGGGTTATATTGGGTATGTATGTAATGTTTTAAAATTTTTCATATGGATTCTATTCAATTGTATGCGTGAGAACTAAATGTGTTTTTAAATGTAATTTATGCACCATCTTTATGTAGTCACTTGCATCCTTGTGTGGTCTAGGCATTTATGATGGCATTTTAGTCTAATTTTTAGGCCGCAATCAAAGGCCTAAAATGGGACGTAATAGACATAGGTGATCCATGATCACCAGTTTCCCTTTTGAACCAACATAATACACCCACCCATTCAAAAATTCTCCTAAAATGATATCTGAAGTGGGGGTTCTGCTTACTTGATGTGAACTTGTTGAGCTATATATAAGCAGACATATATTGCACATGGGTGATAATAACACTTATCTGAGATAAAAAGATTAATGGGGATATTTCCTTTTTTATGCAATTTTAAGCGTAAAATAGAAGTAGGTGTTGTGGGATTCTTATTCTGGTTGAGCCTGCTTTGTATGTTGCTATAATTTATGGTCCAGATTTTGTGTAATGCCATATGGTGTACTCTAAAACCAAAGGAGACATTAACATTTGATCCCTTTTGTCATCTTCTTGTTTCTGTTAAGAATCTTGCATGTGTGTCTTGGTTTTGTTGGATTTTTTTATAGCTTGCATGGATATGTATTTCCTTTTTCTCTATGCCCTAAAGTATTGTGATTTTAAGCTCGTCCATCTTTTACTTTAAACCCCAACTCTACCTTTTTTCTTTAATTGTTTATGGTGAAACCTTGAACTTATAGTCTCGTTTGTCTATCCTTTTTGCATTCTTCTACTTTGTTACCTGTCTGATGACGTGTGTGACTGATGAAGTGTGTGACTGATGAAGTGTGTGACTCGTAAGATCATGATGAGAAACATCTTTCCTAACAGGGTATAATTCTTCTATATGCATTTATGATGGCATTTTAGTCTAATTTTTTTTGGTAAGTTGTAATCTGGCCCCATAATTCTTTTTTTCAACAGAACCCAACCATATATATATATATATATATAGGGGTGGTATTTTTTGCAAACCAGTGTATTTGTACAAACTCGTACAAACCATACCTAGCTTCATGATTTTGTAAATTTGGCTTCATGAATATTTATATATATATATTTTGGCTTCATTAATATATAATTTGGCTTCATGAATATATCATTTGGCATTTTTAACTAATTTTTTTACAAAAATAAGGGTATTTTAGGGCTCTACAGAAAAAAATTAGTTAAAAATGCCAAATGATATATTCATGAAGCCAAATTATATATTCATGAAGCCAATATATATATATATATATATATATATATTCATGAAGCCAAATTTACAAAATCATAAAGCTAGGTATGGTTTGTACGGGTTTGTACAAATACACTGGTTTGCAAAAGATACCCAACCTATATATATATATATATCCAATATCTTCTTATCTTTAAAGTTTGCATTCTTATCTTTATGTTGTGTTCTTACTTGAATGCAAATGTGTGTGTTTTCTTTTTGTTTTTGTACTTCGCTTGAAATGTGTTGGGCCTTTTTGACGTAGGTATGGAATCGTTGTCAACCAAAGGCAAATGAAGAATCACTATGATTATTTGAGAGGGAAGTATGCGCTATGGTCTAGATTAAAGAATAGAACGGGTAATGTCTATAATCCAGTGACCAAAACATTCAATCTAACGGAAGAGGAATGGAACGCAGAAAAGAAGGTCAATTTCTTTTTTGGTTTTCTAATTTAGTTTCCTTATATTTTTCTTTTAGTTATGTCTTTAATTTTTTATAAACAGTTGAGTAAATATGCTGAGAAGTTGAGGAGTGCACCATTACTTTATCCTCAACTTTGTATGCAAGTTTTCGATGGAGTTGCGGCCAAGTATGTATTATTGTTTTCTAATAGTGAGATATTATTATTTTCCCGTATTTTTTAATTGTATTTATAAATGCAGATAAATATTATCTTTGTGACGCTGCATACCCAAATACCCGTGGATTTTTGACTCCTTATCGCAACACGAGGTATTGGTTAGCTGATTTTCGACGCAGACGTGCGGTAACTAAAGAGGAAAAGTTTAATCATGCACAACTTAGAAACGTTATTGAACGTGCGTATGGCGTTCTGAAAGCAAGATTCCCAATTTTGAAGCAAATGGCTTCTTATCGTTTTCCAATACAAATAGAGGTTGTGGTTGCTTGTTTTGCAATCCATAATTTTATAAGAAGATGTAATATCCAAGACCAGTTGTTTATGGAATACGACGAGGGAGCCATGTTTACTGCGGAAGAGGAAAATGGAGGAGGCAGTGAAGAAGAAATTGTTGAAGTACAATGGGGGGCTTCTCAGGACAATTGATATATGGCTAATTTGCGGGATCAGATTGCAACTCAACTGTTTTCAAATGCTTCAAATTAATTTTTATTTTGTTTTGAATGAAACAACAAACAATTTTTTTTGATATTAATGTTTCGTATTCAAATGTGAATGGCTATTAATATGTTTCGACGTTTATTTTGAAGTATGAAAATTATATTTTGTTGTCTAATTTGCATGTTAATTATATAAAAATAGAGTATATTGTTGGTAAGCAATTATTTAAAGTTTGAAGTTTGTATTTCTCTTCCATTAAATGATTTATAATAGAAATAATTACAATTAATTTAGCATATAATCACATAAGGGTTAAAATGGTAATTTTTTTGTTGGTAAGCACTTACCAAAAGACACTTGGTAAACACTCTTACCCGGACAACACTTACCAGGGACAGCACTTACCCGGGACAGCACTCTTACCCGGACAGCACTTACCAGGAAAGAGTCGGTAAACGGCCCCTAAGTTTTGTTACATATGTAAACTATGATAAATCTTGATATTTCTTCAATCACTTTATGTTTTAGGCTTAAGCCTTGGGATCAAATGAGAATTTTTATCTCCCGTGAGAACCTAAAGACCACCTCGTAGCCATCATCGGAAGCTAGAAAAACACGATGGCATGAATGTAATGAAGTGGAACTTTGATGAAATAGATGTAGAGGTGATACAACTTTAACATACATTAACATGAAAATATCTAACCTTAACATATCCAAACTAACCTTAACAAATATTACCATACATGAACATATCTCACATACCTCACATATTTTAACATGCCGAACTGTGCCCAAATGTGAAAAAAACGACAAAAATTGTTCATCGATTACAAAAACCCAAACACCGATTGTCATTGGATCCAAAGCGATAGAGGGCCGCAAAGAGGTTTTCCTGGTTATCATGAAAAGCAAGACTTGTGACAACCCGTTCTATATGGATAAAATATAAAACTTGTGAACTCCTTTTTAACTAAAAATTAATTTGAAGGTTTATTCGATTAACTTACTACTTTAAAAAGATCTGAATTAAAACGTCCGCAATTTAAAACAAGGAGAGTTTGTGATAACTAAAGAAATAAGGGAAGATTCTTAGGAATCTAAGAGCATCCACACGCGTCTTGCAAGTGCTATTGCAAGATGACATGACATGCCATGTGTCTTGCAAAGCCTTGCAAGACTACCATGATCTTGCATAATTAGCAAGGTCTTTCAACCAATATAATATATTAAACAAAATCATTTATTAATTTAATTAGTTAGTTTGTTTAAATATTAGTTATTATTAATATGTTTATTAAATTTAATTCATTTATTAGTTTATTTGAACATTATTTTTTTAATATTTTTATTAAAATTTCTTACCCACGCTTTATTTTAAAAAAATGATACTTTTATGCAATGTTTTTTTTATTTAAACTGCTAAATTAAAAGTACATTAATATAAAAATTACGAAAATATAAATACAAATAGATAAACGTATTTTATAATTAATTTATTAGTTATATTATAATTATCTATATTATTTATATTACAGTTATTTATATTATAATTTATTAGTTTAGAAAGGAGTTTGGTCTTGCATGTGTGTGGATGGTGTTATTGCAAAACTGATGTGATACTTGTGAAAGGAGTATGGTGTTGCAGGTGTGTGGATGGTCTAATTGACGTTAAACACAAGTTAATTTAGAAATGGTTTTTGAGTTTAGAAAAAAGAAAAGAAATGATTAGTAAAGAGTGGTAAAAGGCAGAAACAAGGGTTGAAGTGGGGGATTGGTGGGGTTAGAATCTAATGGTGTTTGTTGGGAGTTTGGAGCAGAGGGAACATGATGGCCTCCATGTTTGGTTTACAACCCCCTTGAGACACATGATAACTCCTCCTAAAAGATCTCCAATCAATCTCTTGGAACTCACACCACCATTGCATCTTTCTTCCTTTTAAACACCCCCTTTTTGCTTTTTTCCCAAAACCAACTTCCCTCCCTCATGACACCATCTTTATGTCATCAACCCACTTAAGTATTTCTACTCATATTCCTACTTCTTTTAAGGGTATTTTTGTAATTTTAACATTCATTTAAGATTAAGAAAACCCCAATTAAAAAGAATACAAGTGTAACTAAAGAAGCTCATCTACCCAGAGTTCAAATCCAGGCACTGCCAAAGCCCTTGTGGTCATGGAGGTTCGCTTGCGATGACTCCAGACCATTCGTGGTCGCCCGGGGATTAGTCGATGCGCGTAAGCTGGCCCGAAAACCCACGGTTATAAAAAAAAGTGTAACTAAAGAAGGGTATTTTTGTGATTTCAAAATTCTCCCCGACCAAAGCATCAAAAAGAGTGTTGTTATAATAGCTTAATAGTACTTATGATGTGTTAAACAAATATACTAAGTTAAGATGAAAAAACATTTAAGAAAAGTGTAAACTGTTAACAACGTAGGGCATTTTTGTAATTTTCAACATGTCAAAATTAGAATTGTTATCATAACTTATTATTTATGATGTGTTAAACAAATATATTAAATTATGATAAAGAACACACTTAAGAAGTATATAAATCATAGCAAAAGAATGGCATTTTGGTATTTTCAACATTCTCTCAGCCCAATGTACCAAAATGGAATTGTTATATTAACTAATTACTTATGATGTGTTTAACTAAATATCAAAAGTTACATTGAAGAAAATAATTATGAAGACTATAAATATTAAAAAAAATAAGGGTATTTTTGTAATTTCAACATTTTCTCCTATCAACATACCAAAATGGTATTGGTTATAGACTTATAGTAATAACTTGCAACTTATGATATGTTCAATAAATATTTAATTTATGATAATAAACAATTACAAAGAACAAAAATTGCAACAAAAGCAGGGTATTTCTGTAATTTCATATGAGCTATTAAAAACCTTAAGTTGGTATCAAAAGAGTGATTATGATAATTTATATCTTATATGCTCTATATATCCTACATTACTATAATAAATATATACTTTTGAAAAAGACTATAAACTAATAACAAGTTAGATTTTTTTTTTGATTTGTTTATTATAATCAGCCATTTAAAAGAGTATTATAATAGAGTAATAGAATACAAGTAAGATATTATACATTACAATAATAAAATGTGAAAAACCCAAAAGTTATGAAAAAGAGGGATTTTTGGTAAATGCATTTCTTCCAAGCAAGGTTACATTATGATAGCAAACCATTAAAACTCTATGCATTGGTTGCAAAAAAGGGATTTTTAGGGGTTGTTTGTTTACCTCTTAATGGTTCCATTAAGAGGCAACCTCTGAATCGCTAAGAGGTGAATCTTGTTTGGCAAAAAAATAGTCTGTCTCTTAATGGTTCTAAAACCCTCTGAATGATTTTGTATCCTGGACCTTCCTTAACCATTAAGCGCCCTGATTTCATTCTGAACAATTACAAAACAACCATATTTCACTTTGAACTATATCATAAGAGCATCTTAATCATTCTGACCACTTAATCATTCTGCACCAAACCATTCAGCAACTGCCAAACAGCCCCTTAGTAATTTCATTTTCTCCAAACTACAATAAGAAAAACATTATCAACTTTATAACTCATATATTAAATATCGTCGATGACATTAATACATGGTTAAAACACGTATTAATATTGTCTATCATAAATGTTTATCTCTTGTTTAAATCAGAAAAAGAAACCCATATTATTCTAAGAAATGTGTATTAAATTTTATAAACAACCTCTAAATTTTTAGAGATGAAAGATATTATGTTTAAATATAAATGTAAAAGACTTTAGGGAAACTAATTAAAATATCCTAAGTTGACCAACGATTTAGCGAAATGCCCATTTTCACGAAAATAACCATTTTCTCCGTGAAAGTGCCCGTGATCACGGACTTCTTTGTAAATTAGATTTTTGGTCCGTAAGATAGATGTTTTATCCGTGAATTGGTTTCTAAATATTAGTAATTCATGTTTGGTCCATGAAGAATTAGTAAATATTAGTAATTAATGTTTGGTCGGTGAAGAATTACTAAATATTAATAATTAATGTTTGGTCCGTGAAGAATTAGTAATTAATGTTTCTAAATATTACATTGAAAATCATTTGGTCCGTGAAAAGCATTGCATTTCAAGCTTCACTTTTCCAGTTTATCAAAAAATTCATTTTCACAGACCAATAATTAATTTTACGGACAAAAATTCAATTCACAAAAGGTGTCCGTGATGACGCACATTTTCACGGATATTTTGGTGAAATTAGAGAGATTTTGGGCATTTCAGTAAGTCGTTTGTGAACTTGGGACATTTTAATTAATTTCCCAAGAGTTTATATATAATTGGAAGAATTAAAAAAAAAGTGGAGTGAAATTGGAAACATAATAATAAGGGAAAATGAGAAAACATGAGAGAAGGGAGATGATGATGCTTGCGTGGAGCAATCAAGTGAGATTCCAATGAAGGCACGAGTACAATCATGTGGCGTGTAACCCCCCTTCAATTTCCAAACAGGAAATTCTTACATATAACTCATTTAGCAACGTTTATTTCTGTTTTTATTTTTATTTTTATATAAATATAAATATAATACTTATAAAATTAATTGTCAGTTAAACAATAAACGAATAGAATACGGTTAAAATACCTGCTTTGGTTAGTATGAAATGAAACGATATTGTAATTCAGTTCTATTTTTGATTTGTGATATGTATAGGTACATGAATATGAACGATCTTGTCTTTTATTTGATAGTATAATAAAAATATAAATATAAAATAATTTTGAAAATGAGAAAAAAGGGTATTTTCGTCCAAATATGAATTTGATCGCAATGCAAGTCATTCCATGTGTAAGGACTAAACATGCAACTAAACATGATTCACAATATTATCAAACGAAATAATGTAATTATCATATTTCTAAATACAGATATACGAGACTTGTATTTATCTGTGTCGATTTTTAAAGAAAATAAAAAATGGATATTTAAGATGAATGCATATATATAATTATAAATAAATAAAAGGGACAAAGAAGGAATGGTGGTGTGGGAAGAGGAGGGGGCAATCAATCAATCAGCAAGCATTTGGAATGAGCGTGAAGAGGAGGCATGTATTTTATACAAACACAATAGCACTTGAACCTTACTAACATGTCTTGTTGGTATCCAAGTGCCACCTATTTCCAATCATACCCCCACCCCATTATCCACATAAAAATGTATTCAAATTTAACGAATTTTGTATCGGTTTTATCTGATAAATGGGTTTTCAATTAACATAATATCGGTAGATTTTAATGTGATATATTCTTACGTGATCACGGGTAACAATAGAATTTGATATCAACATAGTGCGTTTGAGATATTGTTTATGACATAATATAATAGGATCATTGTTCCATATTTGACAACACTTTGATGGTTTAGGTCCTTAGTTCATTTGAACTTCACATGTGCGTGCTAATATATTCATGTTGTTCTCTACCTTCTAATTAAGCATGGTGAACCCATCTCAACAACTTACATAGTTACATCTATGATGTGGTGGTGTGTAAGGCAACTTAACTGCTTTGTTTTATAAGTTTGTTCTGGTATAGAACATTAATGTTGCAGCCTGTAGAGGAAAACTAGGTCGGGTCTTAACCGGCCGGGGGTCGGGTTTGACATGGTGACGTGGAACCGGAAGACGAGCGAGGATTAACTGGGTTTGACCACCTTACAGACCGGGGACGGGTAATGGATCCCCGTACCTGCTGAGGACCGAGGCCGGGGCCCTTTACTGTAAACCGAGGTTGGGGTCTGGTAATGGGATACCCGCCTCAACCCGCCCCGTTACCATCCCTACGTCCGGGTGAGGCGAGTCGGTCTGGAACGATCAGGCGCGGGCGGATCAAGAGTCGGATCCTGCTGACCTGCGAGTTTCTGTCGGGTTTGGACCCAACGATTTGGGCCGGGTGTTGGATCGTGCCATCTTATTACCTTTGTACTGCTTTAGTTATGAAGGCCAATAAAACAATTATTTGTTTGGACCAAGTCTTAGGGGGTATTGAGGAGTAAGAAATGAGAATGATAATGAAAACTGTTGTTTGATTTGATATAATATCCATTACCTCAAATCCATTAATTTTCATTCGTGACCAAATTGGGGGGAATGAAAAACTTATTCTCGCTCAGTCATCTTTTCTCATGCGTAACTTCATTTCTCGATGTTGAATGAAAAATATTTTTTATATTTAGGTTGGACGTCACATATTTTGTATTAAAAATATTATATAAAACAATATTTTATTAATTATATTGGCTTAATCAAACAACATCAATACATAATGCCATTACTCATTCTTATTCTCATTCTCCTCCATTCCCATTTTCATTTTCATCATATTCCTTAAAATGAACCAAACGTCTCATTAGACTTTATAATCTGAGTTAATTAATTGATTAATTGAGAAGGAGAAACTAATTAATTTTCCTAATTTAATTGATATATTAAATTTAATTTAATATGTTAGATAATTTGAAAATTACATTAACTAAATATTAAATCCTAAG
>JAWVWS010001029.1:0-50000 GCA_033807775.1 Saussurea involucrata | reverse complement strand
TTAGATATCTCTGGTGTCCTATAAAAGCAGTCTATTAGGACATTTTGGATATCTATGGCGTCCTATAAAGCACATTTAGATGTCTTTGGTGTCCTATTAAAACAGTCTATTAGGACATTTAGATATCTATGGTGTTCTATAAAGCAGTCTATTAAAACATTTAGATATCTCTGGTGTCCTATTAAAACAGTCTATTAAGACATTTAGATATATTTGGTGTCCTATAAAGCAGTCTATTAGGACATTTAGATATCTTTGGTGTCCTATTAAAGCAGTTTATTAGGACATATAGATATCTTTAGTGTCCTATAAAGCAGTTTATTAGGACATTTAGATATCGTTGGTGTCCTATAAAGCAGTCTATTAGGACATTCAGATATCTTTGGTGTCCTATAAAGCCGATTTTGTTATAGGGGCACCGTCGGGATTTGTTTCGTTGGTATTTCTTGACCGATATGTTTGGTATGTTGCTTAGGATGCTGCATCTAAGGTGGTAGAAGTAATGGAAGGTAAACCAGATCTTATACTTGGAAACTACACAGATGGGAACATTGTGGCATCTCTTATGGCTAGAAAACTTGGAGTAACACAGGTTTTTTCAACTATCAAGCTCGTTATTTTGGATGATTAACTTGTTCGAATCACCGATGCTTAAAATTCTATCTCCAGGGAACGATTGCACACGCGTTGGAGAAGACCAAGTACGAAGATTCGGACGTTAACTGGAAAAAACTCGACAAAAAGTACCATTTCTCGTGCCAATTCACAGCCGACTTGATCTCAATGAACGCTTCGGATTTCATCATCACAAGCACTTTCCAAGAAATCGCGGGAAGGTTAGACATTTAGAACAGACTTAAGTTTTACCAATAAAATCTAATTCTCTTCTAAAACATCAAATATGGCCTTCTATTTTATATTTTATTCATTCTTGAAATTTTATTTATTGTATTTTATACTCTTTAAACTTTCACTTTATTTTCCTCAAAATATTATTCTTATATGGTTTCTATGTTTTGATTAATTTATGTAAATTATTAAATACTAACAGTAAAAAAAACATAACAGTTGTTCTGTCTTGTCCCGTTCTATTCTGTCTGCATACCAAACGCACCGTTAGGGTTTAGGGTTTAATGAAATCGGAAAAAAACTGATGTTTTGGTTCTCGTTTTTGTCGCTTGTTCGTATAGTAAACAAAGGCCTGGACAGTACGAGAGTCATACAGCTTTTACGATGCCTGTACTTTGTAGAGTGGTGTCGGGAATAGATGTGTTCGATCCAAAGTTCAACATAGCGTCGCCTGGAGCAGAACAATCAGTTTATTTTCCGTTCACGGAGAAGGAAAAACGATTAACTTCCTTTCATCCTGAAATCGAAGAACTACTTTTCAAAAAGGAAGATAACGACGAGCATACGTAAGTTCTTCTACAATTTACAGCGATAGTTGATTTAGGGGCTGTTTGGTTGTTTTCCATTAAGTCATGTATGAATAAAGTTGCCTGTGTGGAGTAATTTGTTTGTATATATTGCAAAGGTTTTTGTTTGGGAGGGTTTTTTCATAGATGGAAGGAGAATGTTTTTAATTGGGAGAGACGGGTTTGAACAAAACTTGACTTTCTGCATAAAGCTTACTAAATAAGCCACTTTCTATATCATTAAGCCACTACCAAAAAGTCATGTATAGCTGACTGAATAAGCTATGAGTCCCATTAAGCTCATTAAGCTGAAACAGGCCCTTAGGCTCGTAACGTATTCTTTCATTGAATAGGGGATATTTGGCGGACCGAACCAAGCCAATAATCTTCTCGATGGCGAGGCTTGATACGGTGAAGAACATAACGGGCTTAGTCGAGTGGTATGGGAAGAACAAACGGCTCAGAAGTCTCGTAAACTTGGTTGTGGTCGCGGGCTTCTTTGACCCATCAAAATCTAAAGATCGAGAAGAGATGGCGGAAATCAAAAAAATGCAAGAATTGATGGAGAAATACAAACTTAAGGGTCAGATGAGATGGATAGCGGCTCAAACTGATAGGAACCGCAATGGAGAATTATATCGTTGTATAGCTGATACGAGAGGGGCATTTGTGCAGCCCGCGTTGTATGAAGCTTTCGGGCTTACGGTTATTGAAGCAATGAACTGCGGGCTCCCTACTTTCGTAACTAACCAAGGTGGGCCTGCAGAGATCATAGTTGACGGGGTTTCTGGTTATCACATCGACCCAAACAACGGAGATGAATCGAGCAACAAGATTGCCGATTTCTTTACAAAGTGTAAAGTAGAGGAAGAGTACTGGGATCGAGTGTCTCAAGCTGCGCTTCAACGCATTTACGAGTGGTAAGTTGTGGACTCATAAAATAATAAAATATAATCTAATGGGATTTCAGATATTCTTACAAATAACATTTCTTTCTTTCAGCTACACATGGAAGATCTACGCTAAAAAGGTATTGAACATGGGCTCGATGTACGGGTTTTGGAGGCAAATAAACAAAGAGAATAAGCAAGCGAAGCAGAGATATATTGACCTCTTGTACGATCTACAGTTCAAGAAGTTGGTGAGTTATTTCTAGAAGGTTCCGTTTGGCCGTACATTCGTGTCTAATAAATAAGCCTTCTTTAAAAGCTATATATCGACTTTTGCAGGTAAACACTATAGAAATCCCGGATGGTGTGACTGCTAAACCTCAAGAACTGGTGCAAACTGAACCAACAAAACTAAAACAACAGACAACGACTGGTGGAACCGCAACCGTGGTACCTCAAGAACCGGTGCAAACCGTGGCACCAAAAGAAACACGGGCACCACAGGCCGTGTTAACCAAACCTGATAAGCCGATACCAAGGTATGTAGAAGATGGTTCATGTCTTCGGTTACAACGGGATATATATATATATATATATATATATATATATATATATATATATATATATATATATATATTTGATTCTAATTCTATGGCATTTGTTTGTGGCAGGGAGCCAAGTTTGCGGTCAATCCGACTGAACTCAGTGACCAGTGCAGGAAAGCCGTTGCTTGTTCTTGTTTCTGTGATGATTGCTATCTATGCATCGAAGAGTTTCTATAGGTATTTCAAATAGGGAATTTGGGTTGTATGATGTAAATGTGATCGTAAGGTGGTGTAAATTGATAACCATTACCTTTCCAAGTGTTTCTAAATAAAACAAGAAAGTTTCTAATATGATTGTTTGTAGCGATGAACCAATGAGAGTGAATTAGGACTGAATATTTATTATGAACCCTAAAATATTCATGACTATTTTTTATCATGAAAATCATATATTTTCATTGATATTCATCATGAATAGATGGTTCCCAGGTTCTCAAAATATTTATGGTGCTCATTTGCCCCTTTAACCTATTGGTCATAAGTTTGAATCATACAAAGATAAGAAAAAGTTGAACACCAAGTGACAAATGACAGACTTTTATTTTAATTCCAAGTGTATCCAAGTATGGAGTACCATCACAAAGCTACGAAGCCTGGGTTTATTAGCCTTTTCAAACTAAGTATATATGTACAATTGACACAATAGCAAGACTTTGTAACAGAAATCAGACACGCACCCGTGTATATATATATATATATATATATATTTACGAAGAGGCTGACGGTTTTGCCGAAGCCTTGCAGATGGGACACCAATTCTTCAGCTGCAGCCAGTGGTTGATACACACAGCATGGTACCCATGAGCACACCCCAGCCTTCCTATTTCATCTCCTGCTATAAACTCTTCCTGCAAAAACATACGAGATTAGCCTATATTACTTGCATCTCGAGAATACATGACCAGTCGCTAAATTTACATTTTCAAGAATTCTTGGATCAGACTTTAAGTGAGTTAACTTATTTGAATACTTCAAGTGACCTAGGTGTAATTTGGTGTAACTCAAGGGTCTAAAGTGTAAATTAACCATAGCCAGTCGCTAACATAATGTTCGAAGGATACAGGGAAAGCAAAGATAACAGCAAAAATTATGTAAAATAGAAGATACCTGACAGATACTGCATTTTGTGTTATCCAAACACCAACTGCCTTTCATTCTGCATTCCTTCAAGTGCAATGGTTCGTATAAGCTAATTTTAAGGCATTTCGATAACTCATCTTCAGATAACGCTGTGCTCACTATACCCATTTTCTCCTCCAGTGCTAATAATTCCTGTAAGTTAAAGAATACAAAAATTATGTTAACTATTTTGTGGGGCCACGGAAACATCTAATAGCACACGACATAGAAAGAAACAAACCTCATAGGACATGTTATCAATGTCTAGTCTCATGTCCCTATGTTGATCATAGAAGTTGAAATCACGAAGAAGTGTATTCGCCTCCATCGATAGCATTCGCTGCAGATTGGAAAATATCGTTAATAATTAATTAATTATGTGCAAGTTGGACTCCTTTTTCTTTAAAAAGAACACTGAATACCTCATATGTTAACTCCTCATCTTGTTCAATCCTCTCGAGTGCCAGTAGTACATTTGCAATCGCATCCACACTATTAGGGGTTGAACCATTTGATGAAGTTTCCTCAGATAACCAACATATTTCGGTTTGCGACATGTCAGGAGTCACACGGGTCGACTCAACTGAAGATGGATTGTTTCCACGATGTATGCATCTGGTTGAAAGGCCCACATTTGCAGGCCTCCGAGTCCTTACTGATGAAACGTTACTTCCTCTAGATTCCGTCCAATTTGTTGAGTGTCTAGGATAAGAAATGGAACTTCCCTCATCTGATGATGGCCCATTGATCTTCTTCCCTCTAGCAGATGAGCTTGTTTCTCCTTCAGTTGATCTCTTCTTTACTTCGTTTCTCCTCCTGCCACTGTCCAAAGAAGAAGTAATTTGACCATCTTGGTTCGGAAGACCAGATTTTTGACCGTACACCTTCCTTATTTTTGTGTTGGATGATGCCATTTCAACTGTCCTACCAACTTTGTTAGACTCAGTGTCTCTAGATTTCGACTTAAGTTTGGCTGAAGCATTAAGCTCTTGAAGTCCAGATTCATCTGAAACGCTGCTTGAACTAGTGGAACTTGTCTCAGTCCTAGAAGACAGCTTCTTCCGGGTTTCCTGGAGAGGTTTCTTCACATCGATCACTGAAGAACGAGAGGAAGATCTGAAAGGTTTGGCTTGGTCTAATAAGCTATTTCGAGTATGTTTCGTATGGTTAAGTCTGCCGCTGCATCCAAGCCGATTGCAGAATTGAGCAGCTTCATCTCTAGAGCCATTAGGATCTCGTGTAGCAGGACCTGATCCTTTTCTAGAGGCAACAGCTTGTTTACTAGAACATAAATCCATGTAGATGGTCCGCAACGTCTCTTATCTGTCACAAAATTTCTCTTGTTTTAAACACAATGGCCTTTAACCTATTTTGACATCAATCACTTGTTTAAACTGATAAAAATATTTCTTAATACATAGAAGAAATACCATAATGCAAACATGTCTTGATCTAAATAAAAACCAATAATAACCATAAAAAGGAACTACGTGTTCTCAATTTCTACCGATAAAATGTAAAATGCCATCCTTGCTATTAGATTTCCTTAAATTAATCCAAGATTGGATAGATATGTGGAGCTTTTACCACATATAGTAACAGTAAAGTAATTTCTTTCATACAACAATGTAAGGAAGAAAATGAATATCTTCCTAAACTGAAACAAGTAATTACTAGTAACCCCATGAATAAAATCCATATAAAAACTTCTTATGTGTAGCTGAAAACAGAGTTCATGTTTAAATGTCAAATGAGTTGCAGTCTTTATGCCATTAAAAGCTAGCCGTTGGCTGAAAAGTTAGTCGTTAACCGATAAGCCAGCTGATGATAACTAGTCATGTTTGGTAAAACCTAGCTCATAAAGCTATATGACAATGTAAAATGACCTAAAAGAACATGTTGAAAAACTAATTGGATAAATATAAGTGGCACAAATAGAAGGAAAAAAAAAGCCCCTAAAGCTTGTTGAAGCACTACTTAGCTTATGGCAAACCAAACTGAGCTTTTTCAACAATAAGCCCAAATATAAGCTCGCTTATCGTTTTCAATATGACAAAATAGGGCTACAACATCTCTAAACTGTAGCGATGACGATGATCAAATAAGTTTTCATGAGATGTTCCAAGATGAAAATTGTGACAAGTTTCATGAGAGTAATTGAAGGTTTAAAAGTGATACAAATTGTTTCAGTGATAGCAACATAAAACCATTAAAACTTGTATCAACTTCATATACACACACCAGGTTCAATTTTCAAAACAGAAAACAGAGACTTTTGGGGAACCAGAAATCAAATACTAGTACTTTCTTCATGTATTATTAGCATAGTCACGAATAAACGTACGAAGGCATCATAAAATATCTATGATTTTCCATTTGTACAGTGCTTCAGAAAGGAAACCAATAAATCTCAGTTAACAATGATCGATCAGTCAATAATTACGATAAACAAATATGATAATCATATTAAAAAGAAGTAAATAACAATAAGAAAGCTCAAAAGACAATCAACAAAAGGTTTCCATCAAAGAAAGATAAACCCTAATCGGTGACGAAACAAATTAAAATCATGGAAGAAGAGTAGTTCAATTTGGCTTACCAAATTGTTGTTGGATATGAGTAAAGCAACAGAAGTGGAGGGAGAATTGCGAAAAGTGAAGATGATACGTGTAGGCGATGGAAGCGTAATAATATATGAATATTAGTATTTTATAAATATATATATATATAAGAAATTATGATGGGATGAAGACGCAAAGCAAAGAAACAAAGCAAAAAGTAGCTGAAATACCGGCCGGTCTTCTTGATTGAAAATGGCGGAGAGTCAACGGCCGTCCATGGCGGGGGTGGTTTTAACCAAAACTCTTAACTTTTGGGTACCAACTCAACTACAACAAGCCTTTTAATTAAGCCAAATGTCCTCATTTTGGTGCACTTCCATTTGTTTACATGAATCAACTTCAAAATATTAATGGATTATTATGATTTAAACTGAATTATTTGATTACATGAGTTTAAAATTTTATTCGAACCCGTCTATTTAGTGTATCATAAATATCTGGTTTTATAAATATCTGAATTACTTTTTATTATAAAATGTCAATTATAGTTAATAAATATCCATTATCGTTTATAAATATTCAAATCATAATAAATAAATTTTTATTATTTTAATAAATATCTTAATTAATTTTGTATTAGAAACCTTCTCTATTTGATTATTATGACTTGTACTAATAATAATTATTTTTTTGAGTGAACTACCTATGATGTAACAAAATGGAGTTAGTGGTAGGAATCCATAACTTGCAAAATCTAAATAACAGGGATTGAGGTTGTGAGAACATGTAAACCATAAGGCTTTTTTTGCAGTTTTATTTTAAAAGGATGCACAGTTTGATTTTGTGTAAATGACGAGACTTACACTAGCTTTCACAGGAAAAGTTGTATCTATTCAGGGTTTAAATTAAGACGTTGTCGAATCTCTTGTGGGTTGTGGCTCTGAAGGTTCACCTATAATGACTTCAGGCTATTCATGGTCGTCCGGGAATTAGTTGGTACGCGTAAGCTGGCCCAGAAACCATGGTTACCCAAAAAAAATTACTTCACTCTTATTTTCAAGAAACAAGCTTTCAATATTGTAACACCCTCAAATTTGGAACGATCAACTAACTTTAATTTCAATATTGTAACACCCTCAACATGGGTTTTGTCGTCGGTAACTCCAGCAAAGCGTCCTTCTTGGTCTTCTTTTTCTTGTGGTTGTTGTTGTTGCGTCTCCGGAACAAAATCAGGCTCCTCCATTTGAAGGTCTTCGACATCACCGTCGTCATCACCTTCGTCATCGTCTCCGTCGCACACCGATGAATCGGCATACACAAAAAGTAATGGAGGTCTTTCTGATTCGGCTGCAAAGTGCAGAAAACCAGAGATATCCCCATCGTTGGATAACTCCACAAATGACCCATCACCATTCTTAAACACTAACTTGCAAACAACAGAAGGGTCGATTCCACATTTTTGCATGGCGTATGCAACAAACTTCTGATAAATATAGTTTACTGACAATTTTACACCATGCTTAGATTTATAAGCAAAATTCCACTCATTGTTGTCTTGCACACATTCACCATCGAAACAGGAAAATAGCTTAGCTTTTGCAACAGATAAACTCAATTTTTCAGTAGTATCTCAAAAACAAAATACTGAAGAAAGAAAGCAAGAAAGAATGATGGAATGGGTGTGAATTATGGATTGCATTTTACTGATATTTATGGATGAAATCTCATTGATGAAACAACCAACATGAATTGCAACCACAAATTGGTCTTCCAAGTACAATGATTCAACATTGATGAAACAAGCCAGTGAATTTTAACCACAAATTGGTCTTCAAAGTACAATAATTGTGGAAAAAACAGTAAAAACATGCAAAGATTCGTGCAAAAAAGGACCAAAAGTGTATTTTTTTTTGCCTATCGCGGACAACCACCGCGGGCAGGGGCTAATCCTGTCCCCGCGGGCATAGTTGGGGGGCTCCGCGGGACATTTTGGCCAAACATGGGTGCCACGTGGGCATTGGTCCGCGATCGCGGGACCCATCGTGGAAAATATGGGTATTTTGGTAAAATCAACGAGAAAGTGGGTATTTTGGTAAGTCAAAGTCAAACTTTGAGTATTTTAATTAATTTTCCTAAAAAAATTATCGTTTTCTCAAAACACATTATAAAATGGATAAAGATAAAAATAAAAAAAAACATTAAAATCAAGATGTATCACGCTGCATTGTAGTATTTAAAAATGAATAGGTAATGTAGTTCTTAAGAATACACTTGTAGTATAGATGTGTCATTTTAAACCAACAAATATTGGCACTACCACAATTTCCGAATCACTTTCCGTTTTATGAAATGAGCGATAGTGAGCTTGACTACACTGCATTTTATCTATATTTATTTATTGTATGTTTTATCAATCTTTCGTATTTAAAATAAATAAATAAATAAAGTGTGTATGACGGGGTTCATATCCCAGCAGAAGATTAAAAACATCACTTTCGTATAAATTTAATCGAATTTATTTACCTAAGTTATCAATGATAGTGTCATTTTGATTAACATACTGGCCACGTATATGTAGAGTAATTTATGAACTTCGTTCATGTGGTTTGGATTTATTACTGAATTGGTCCCTCAACTTCAGTTATTTTGTATTTTATTGTGGATTTGATCTCTTATCCCAAAGGTCGTATGCTATCTTTGTCAAACTCAAGGGCATTTTCCTCTAATTTTTAGTTACTTTTTCATGGATCTTCATCTTTTTCACCTTAACAATTAAGAAGGAACCCTAAACCAAATGACCAATATCAGCCCCTTTATGCAGGAATAGTTATTTTTTGTCAAACAAAGATCTCAATGTGCATGACTTACTAAAAGAGCCAAGAAGAGCATACACTCTAACTAGTTACCAGAAAAAGACTGGATTTTCTACTTGAAACAGCACAAGACAAAACAAAAACCTTTTGGTGCAATATGACAGAATGGGACTGAGTGAGACAAAAGACACTTTTATGTCCCATAAAAATTAGAAATTACCAACGTACCAAAACACATCCTTAGTTCACATTTTCGATCACAACCAAAGCCATTTCTTGAAACCAGGCCAGAAACAAGATCTTTCAAACTTAAGAATAACACAGGAAAAAAAATATATTCCACTAGCTCAGATTCTATGGTTAATTTAACATACAACAGTCAATTTACAAACTAACCTTCAATGGGTTCAAAATTTAAGCGTCATCATCAAATAAACACCTGCGGATGGTTATTGCAATTGCAGTAGACTCCTGAGGGTGGAGAACAACTGCACAAATACCAAAACATAGAGTAACCAAAGCAACGGCAAAGATCAGAGGGTGGGACGTTAATAATCTATTCGTGTTGTAAGTAAACATATGATTCGACCGTTTCTCAGCTTGTTCCTTGCACGGCGTCACACTCATGATGCAATCAGCCTGCAACAGTGGAACATTTTCACTTTTCTTTCCCAATGTTGGAACCAGTGTGCTGTCTGCTAGTCCCATATCCTGCGCGTTTTTTAAACATGAAATAAAAGATTATTTTTGAACACTTGGGTGTCAACAAAAGAAAATATTTTAGATTATTTCATTTTAAAGGAATAAAAGATTCAGTTATCTTCAAGAAAATGTATGATTTCCATACCTGATTAACAGTTGGAGTGGAAGGAAGCACCTGATATCTACAGCTTTCATCATTCTCTTCTAGGTTTAGTTTTTTCTCTAGTCGTTGACGAAGGACTTCTGTAGCATGATTCACAGTCCCCTGAAAAAGTGTCCTATCAGCTTCAACAATGCCACCACTTTTGATTATTATTGCCTTCACGCAGTGTAATACTCTCTTCAAAACTGTGGTGGACTCGTATTCGATTAGAAAGTTAAGAACACATGTGAATCTTTGCAGCTGCAATGAGATCATAGCATATTCCATTTCTTCCACAACTGGGTGTTTGAGCAACCATGCCATGTCTAGGAGCAATTCAGAGAACTCGTTTTGTCTAAAAACAGCAACCTCGCAAGAAATCGTTGTGGCTGTAGATTCGGAATCTCTTGAATAATATTTCATCTGCATAATTTTGATCTCAGAACATACTTCTTCGTCCGCAATCAGAATTGGAATGAAATTGGAGAGACCAGATTCGTTCTCGACCTTCAAAATAGATTAAGCTAATTAACAAGACCTTTCAATATATTTGCATATGGAAATAGCTATCTGAACCAAACCTCAATAAACCCAGGGCCGAAAACATCCAATTCAGTACCGGAAACTCGTATATTCAGTAACTGATGATCGATGTTTGTTGTAGAGGCCTTGTTATTGTTGCACGATGGTGAAACATGCACATCATTTGTCATATACTTGCCAGCAAATGATACTAAGAACCTGCAGTTATCACACGCTTATATAATCAACGTTCATACTAATTAATATTTATGAATATAAAAGTTAATTAATATTTAGGTGATGTTACCTAAGTCTGGGCTGAAGCAAATTAGTTCCACATGCCAAAAATTCTATGGGTTTGCCTGCTTCAAAGCATGTAGGCTGCACGCAATGAAGCTTTGGGGATTTTTCCCCTGACTTAATTTTTATCACGGACCTTCCACCTGCATCCAACAGTTTAGTGCACATAAGTACACAACTTTTCACAACCATAACTTTTTTCATATTAGACAGGGATATGTAATAACAATATATCAACAAATGTGAGCATGGACACTTGGACAGGAATAAATAATAAAATAACACTCGCAAAGTAGAAAGACGTCATCGAGGTCAACTAACCTTTCATGACACTGAAGATATTGCCATTTAGGTTAACAAAAAATGTGTCTCGTCCAGAAAGCAAGTTTCCTGGGGAAGCAAGGAGGTCATGTATACATGCAACCGGATCTTCACTTAACTGTTCAAGAGTTTACCTTAAGTTAGATAATATAGATGCAGATTAGATTTTGAAAGCATATATTTATAGCATTTTGAAAGCATTAAATTTAATAGTTCAATAAGGAATCAAAGAAAAAGGCATCACCTTCACCCACATAAATCTTGGCATTGCAATGAAAAGAGTTAAAATTATGCATCCAGGACGAATATACCCTTCCAACTCCACGGGCATGCTGGCCAACCACTGGAATATCTGTAAAAGCATATACTTATAACTTATGTCACTCACCTGGTAAATACAAGTATTTAAACTCCTTTAAATAAAAGTAAATAGTAATCATTGGAGTACCTGGTGTCGGAGTCTACGAGGGAACTCCGCTGGATTCCAATCGTAAAGCTTAAATGAGATCCGACCAGTTGGGCACTACAATAAAATTCATATAAATACAGTAATACACGTGGTTTGCTAGTGGAAAGATTCAGATGAATAAATTGCATAACAGCAAACCTAGCAATTATGAAAAAACCTACCACAGAGGAGAAAGCACTCTTATCGTCACAATAGGATGGGGAAGGAACACCTTTTTCTCTCTCTTCATCCGTTTGAGTTTCAACAGATGCAGCTAAAGATGGAATGTTCTCGCTGTGAATATTTCGAGTGGAGCTCGGTATAGTATTATGCCCTTCAGCTGCAAAAAACAATTTCTCTCCTGCTGCTTCACTACTCGTGCTTTTTGCACCTACACCATAAAATTACTTCAGGATCGAAAATAATAATCAATAAAGAATTCATGAAAGTAAGACTGAGCCATGATCAACGCTCAGGTGAACCCTACTACCCAATATATCACCAATGGTGCATTTGGTATGCAGGACAGGACGGAAATGGACACGATGGAACAGGACAGGACGAAATAGGTGTTCAGCGTTTGGTAAGACAGAACAGAACAAATAACATAACCAATTTACCCCTAATAAGTTGTTTATATAATTTATATATTTTGAATAATTACGTAATTTATTAAATTACAATGAAATAAATATATTTTATAACAAAAGAAATTATTAGAAAGTTTTCTTCAAGACGATTAAAGTGACACCAAAATAAAAATTATGTAGTTTCCAATTTTTATTTTCTAACCTTTTCTATATTTTTTACTATTAGTATTTAATAATTTACACAAATTAATCAACACATAGAAACCATATAAAAGTAATATTTTGAGGAAAGTAAAGTGAAAGTTTAAAGAGAATAAAATACAATAAATAAAATTTAAAGAATGAATAAAATATAAAATAGAAGGCGTATTTGATGGCTTTTAGAAGAGAAATAGATTTTATTTTGAGGTTATATTGGTAAAACATAAGTCTGTTCCACCTTGTTCCATGGGGTGGGGGTGGAACGGGCCTGTTCCACTCTGTTCATGTTCATGTTTGTTCCACATAAAAGTCCTAAGGGTAGAAAAATAAAATCCCACTCATGTGAGCTTATTTCTGTAATGCAAATTATTATTTCATGATTTTGGTATCAGAATAAGAATAGATGTTAACTTCCTCCAGCATTTGATCATCAAAAATACAATTTCCTCTTTTTTATGATTAAATCCTTTCTCCCTGAGAGTTTGTTCAGTTTTTTTGGAAGGGTATCCGAGGACATTGCCCCGACTAATCCCGGCAAGGTGAGGCAATTGCCCCAGCTGCTAAAGCGTGCAGCCCTGAGTTTATCCCCAGTGGCCACAAGTTGGAAGCGTCTGGATTCGAACTTGGGGTAGATGGGTTACTAGCCACATCCCCCACAAGCCTTAACCAGTACGCCACAAGCCTTGTGGTTGAGTTTGTTCAGTTCCTAGAAGGTGAGATGGAATATCATCTTAAAACACGAAGAAAAGGAAACACTAGTTGATGTTTGGCACCTTTTCCAGCTTCATCGTAACCATCATCATAATCCGCTGATTGAAGTCCAGAAGCCTTGGAGTCTGAGGGTTTTCTTCGACGCCGATTATTATGACGTTCTAACTTTCTTCGGCAACTACGTTTACCTTCATCAAAATCTGACAGGACATGAAACCTACAACATGGTGAGTTTGTCAGCATATTTTTAATATGGAAAAGAAACGCAGCTCAGTTAACATAGATTCATAACCGCTAACTAGAAACTTCATTTACATATTCATTTTCAAGAAACCAAAAGCTTAGAGAATCTAAGGGAGCTAAAAGATAGTATTACTTTTTGTGTTATAATGGTTATAGTAATTATTATTCAAATGGTACTCAGCAGTTTAGTTCAACCAATAAAGAATATGTTAGCTCTAAAAAAACAATGAGAAAAATGTTACAGAATTTCCAAGCACTATCCGTAGGTGAACCTCCATAGTACCTTAATATAACATGAATTAGCTCTCATGTATTATTGAGACTGATGGTAGCCTTCTCACTTGGTGATAAACATCATGATCAATATCACAATTAGTTCAAACGATGCATCCCTATTTCCCAAAAGTTAAAGAACATAAAAACTATGTCCAATAGAAACACATCCTATTTAACATGGTACTAAGGATAAGATCAATGTGAATCTTAAGTAACATTTTTTGTTTCTTTACTGTACTACAGAGATCGATTTGCTCTTGTTATCAAATGTATAGCCAAGTCTTCATTACCAAATTACCTCTTAACAAACTTTACCTCATCCCTGCAGTAAAAAGATGCAAATGAATTACAGAATACACAATTTTTTTAGAGCCCACCACCACAACTATAGCAATCTTCATATCATAATCAAGAATCCCCACACATCTCTAATAAAATGATTCTCAGTCACAAACTAGGCTAGCGGAAATACCTTCATTCATCCATCCCTAACTACCCACTTTATTATCAGAGAGTGTAAAGGAAAAAGATTTCAACACAAACTGAATCGCTAAGAGGTAAATCTTGTTTGGCAAAAAAAAGTCTGCTTCTTAATGGTTCTAAAACCCTCTGAATGATTTTGTATCTTGGATCTCCCTTAACCATTCAGCACCCCGATTTCATTCTGAACAATTACCAAAACCAAACCACCAAATTTTCATTTTGCACTATATCATAAGAGCCTCTTAATCATTCTAACCACTTAACCATTCTACACCAAACCATTCAGCAACTACCAAACAGCCCCTGAATCGATATGTTCTCTGATAATTCCAATGTAAGCATGTAGGGAACTGTTCTTTAACCTTCTAAATTTTGGTCCATATGAATGAATCAATGACAATAACAATAACATTTGCTTGAAAATTTTGCCATAGAAACAATGGGGAACAGAACAGAACTTACTTGCCACACTGCTGGCAATATCTCTTATCATGGCCATCAAGCACCACAGTAGTAGCATTAGCACACCGAAGACAAACCCTATGCCTTTTATGATATCCTTTGAGCTCACTAATATCCACCTCACACCCCGGAACCTGACACCTAGAACTCGCCACCGTTCTCGGCGTAATCGTCCTAGACCGTTTCTTTCCCGGAGCAGACTCTTCTTCCTCCGCCAGCAGTGCGTCAAGCTCCGGACAAGCGCAGGGGATCCGACCCGCCAGAAAATTAGAGCATGCCATTCTCGGATCGCGTTTCCTAACCCTATCATTAGTATTAGAAGTCGATTCAATCAGGAAAGAATCGGGTAGCGGTTCTTCTACATGAGAATTGTCAATCGGATTGAGTTCCTGAGATGTTGGAATCAGCGGTGAATGGTCGGTTTCTGGTGTAGGTAAGGACAAGTGATCGTCAATTGTGAAATCGAGTAACTGATTCCAGTCCCAAATCGAAGTCGACGACTCGTCGATGAAGTCCATGTTGAAAGCCGGTGGTGGCGGTGGTGGTGGAGATGTTGGAGGAGGGTTACGCATTTGGGTGTAAATTGTAATAATTGGGGGAGGAAGCCCTAAGTTGGTGGTGGTTGGTGGTGGTTGGTGGCGGCAGTTGTTGATTTGCGGAGAAGGGAAATGATTAGGGAGGGGGGAAGGAACAGCTTACCACCTGCGCCTTCGGAGAGAGTCAGCGATTTGGTGGTGGGTGGTGGTGGTGGTGGTGGGCCATGGCTGCGGGTATGTCGTCACGTCAACCTTGGAGGTATGATCCAGTATTCATGTCCTCACGCTAAGGTTTTCACCAAACGTATCTCTGGACCGTTAAAAAGTCGCCCCATGTGTGATTAATAGATAAAAAGGAATATTTAAATAATTGGGCGAAATGTATTGGATTATACCCGATTTAAAAAAGAGAAATTAATTAAAATGTCACAAGTCAAACTTCATGTTATCAAAATGCCACAAATCTCTCTCATTTTGCAAAAATGCCACAAATACTTGCGATCGCGGGTAGTGGCATTTTTGTAAATTTTTTTAGCCCGCGATCACTGTGAGTACCCGCGGTGCATACGATTTCTACTTTTTGTTGAGTTTTGATTTTATATTTACACTTTCATCCTCTATACTTATTTACTAAATTTACTTTATACCTTTTACTTTCATAATTTAATTTTACATTTAACACATATAATCGTTTATTAACTAAAATACGTTTTAATTTTAACAAGTTACACCATTATAATCGTCTCTTCGATACGTTCGAAATCAGCCCAATCTTGAATTTTTTTGGATTTATATATTTTAATATATATCATATAAACTACATAAAATATATTTTTTATATTTAAAATTCATACTCTTATAGTTAATTATTTAATTTATGGTACTCTTATAGTTAAAATACGTTTTATTTATTTTTTTATCGATGGTCCAAGTGTAAGTATTAAAAATTGGCGGAGGCTTTGTGATGGACAGACATCGATCCTTTTGTGCATACTCTGTAACTGCAAATACTTCAGTTCCAAACACACATGAATCATCGTTCGCCAAATACCCATTTTCACAATTCTTAAATGAGTCCAGTGATACCAACTTGTCAAAACCCCATTTCATATTCTTCTCGTGAAACCTTGTCCTATTGCATTCACGATATCTATAAACACATTCAAATAATAATAATTTAAAACGATTTAATGAATTAGTTAATATATGATTATTATGTTAATGCGATAGGAGTGTAAAACAAAATTGAAAATACGTTAAAAATAAATTTTTATGTAGTTTATATGATATATATTAAAATATATAAATCCAAAAACATTCAAGATTTGGCTTATTTCGAACGTATCGAAGAGACGATTATAATGGTGTAACTTGTTAAAATTAAAACGTATTTTTTTAACGTATTTTAGTTAATAAACGATTATATGTGTTAAATGTAAAATTAAATTATAAAAGTAAAAGGTATAAAGTAAATTTAGTAAATAAGTATAGGGGTTGAAAGTGTAACATTTCAATTAAAAATCGGAATTTGGTCGAACGCGGGGTCAATGTCGGGTCAACGCGGGCTAAATTTTCAAAATGGTCCATGGAAGTTTCATAAATGGTCCCTGCAAGTTTCAAAAAGTGTCAAAAATGGTCCCTGAGCCCGCGATCGCGGGCTTCCATCGCAGGTATTTGTGGCATTTTTGCAAACTGGGAGAGATTTGTGGCATTTTGGTAAGTGTTGGTCAAACTTGGGGTATTTTAATTAATTTCCCTTTTAAAAACAATCAACTTTGAAAATTGATTACAAATGATTTCTTTATTTATTTAATATCATACCAGTAAATAATTCTTTAATTTGTATCTTAAACTCATTTTGGTTTTCAGGATTATATCTCATGGGTTTGACTCTAATTTCTTTGTTTTTTCTTCTTTCAGTTCTAGCTTAGCAGTAATCTAGTTTTTATCCCAAAACCGTAACGGGTTTTCCATATAACATTGTTTGTTCTTTGCGGGAGGTTAGGAGTGAATTAAGCCAATGCGTACAAATAGACAGACCAGGCTCATCCTTTTATGTTGAGGATACCCGCGTGCAATGTTGTGCGGAGCATCTCAATTCTGAAGCTTAAAATCCGAAACGACAATAGTTATCATTCTAGCTGTACGGACTCTCCGTTCGAAGCTTTGTACGACCGAAGGTGTAGGACTTCGGTTTGTTGGCTTGAAGCGAGAAAGAAACAATTTGTCGGACTGGAAATCGTGCAAGAAACCGCGGACAAGGTGACAAAAATCCAAGAACGCTTAAAAGCGGCGTAAGACCGACAAAAGAGCTACGCAGACAAGAAACGTCGACTGATTGAGTTTCAAGTGGGTGACCGAGTCATGTTGAAAGTGTCTCCATGGAAGGGCAGTGTGGGAAGCTTAGCCCCCGTTTCCTTGGACCCTTCGCTATTTTGGAAAGAATCGGACTTCAAGCTTACAAGTTGGACTTACCGCCAGAAATGGACAGGATTCATTCTACCTTCCATGTTTGCTATATACGGAAGTGTCTATCCGAAGAGGAGAGTATCATTCCTTTGACGGAAATTTAGGTGGACAACGGGAATCGTTGTGTGGAAGAACCGGAAACTATACTAGAGTCAAAAACGAAGAAACTCTGGCATAAGGACGTAACAATGGTTAAGGTCCAATGGAAACACCATCGGGGTGCTAATATCACGTGGGAAGCCGAGGAAGACATGAAGAGGAGATATCCTCACTTGTTTACGTAGGAGAAGATTTTGAGGATGAAATCCTATTCAAGGTGGGGAGGATTGTAACGCCCGTACTTTCACAACCCGTTAAGCCTCGTTTATATTAAAATTATTGGGTTCGATGATCTTGGTGCTAACCTAGTTGTGTGTGTGTGTGTATATATATATGTACATGTATATCGTAGCTCTAGCTTTTCAGCATGCATGCAAGTCGTTTGGGTCATTTTTTAGTGTTGGGAGCATGCGGTACCCTCCATGCGAGAGTGACACGAGAGAGTTCCCTGGGCACAATCGCATTGCACAATCACTGAGATTGTACCGAGGGTGACCGGGGGCTGAGCGAGAGTGGCATCAAGGCACAATCGCATGGCACAATCGCGGGTTTTGTACCGAGAGTGGGATGGCCAGCCGTGATAGTGACTGGTGAATGTGACACGGGGCATAATCGATGTGTCATATTCGCCCGATCTGTCTGTGTATTTATTAAAGCCTCAGTTGATTTCCATTTCACTTTTCTCATTTAGGGTTCATTTCATACTTTTTAGAGCATTTAGTGAACTCTTCCAACCCCAAACCTACCACCATAAATTTCTAACCTAAAAGTTGTTGAGGATCATCCTTGGAGATTCAAGACCACTACAAGAGCATTTATTGTGGACCATCTCAACTTCTCTTTCTCATCTTCAACAAAGTCTAGGGTTTTGTTAACTTTTCTAGGTTTTTGACTTAAAACCAAGATTGTGACTTCCTAAACCCTTGATATCTCTAAATACAAGTCTTTTAACTATTCTTCATCTTAATAACTAATATTTTCTTTGCAAAGCTTCTTATTGAGGTTATTGAGCTCATACCTCCATATATTTGGGGATTTGGTGCTTAATAGTAAAGAAAAGGTTATGTGGGAGTATATTTACATAGATCGTGCACTATTTATGATGACATCTACTTTGGATGAGTTATGTCTTATTTAGGGTTTTGAGCTTAATGACTTGGCTTATGGCTTAATGAGAATATACTTGGCTTCATGATGATATTTTGTCTTAATGTGAATTATGCTACATGTATTAGTACATTTATTGATCTTGCTCATGTCTTATGCAATTATATATATGAGGGTATGCCTTGGAAATATATATATATATATATATATATATATATATATATATGGAACTTATATGCTTAATGAGCTTGTATTTGTCGTTTTCAGATTACCATGTGGAAAACACATATCTAATGGGATGGTTGGACCACTTCTTATGAGTAGTTGTTTAATGATGTTTGCACTTTGGATGAATCAATAAGTAAGCACTCGGAGGATATAGTCTTGGGCACCACCTTGGAGGTATGTGTCTAGATCTCCGCCTTTGGGGTAATGCCTTGGAGGTAGTTCCCAATGTGTCGGGCTTTGTGGTGTTACTCGTGGGAGTAGATGCTAAGGTATATCGTCTTTTGAGGTGTAACTTGATTTGGTGTTTTGGGACTCCCCTATTGATTCCAAATGTGAATATTCATTTATATGAACCATTGTTATGTGATACTGCATGATATATTTATTAATTATTCAACTCCCTAGGCTTCTTGGCCTAACGCTTGTTTGGTGTTTAATGTGTACTTCAGGTTCTAGCGGTGTCGTTGATAAGAAGGTCTAGGCGGCCTCTAGTGTGAGCTTGGGGGAGATACTTGCTTTTGGTGACATGCCGACTTTACGGAGTACATCTTTAATTAGAGACGACACCCCTTTTTGTAATCTTTTATCCGCAATGGAATTAGATTAGTTGGTTGTTGTTAAACTCCTATGTTTGTAATTAAACCTTTTGGTTGATCATATTTCCCCATCTTTAAAGGCTCTTATAGACAATTTGCATCACTCTTCCGTTTTATGGAAGTTTTTATTTATCCCAATTTTTGGGGTGTTATACATTAGCTACAACACTGCACGGGTCGATACGCACGAGCGTAGTATGCATCGTTTACGGCTAGGACTACTGGGTATCTAATCCCATTCGCTTCCCTAGCTTTCGTCTCTCAGTGTCAGTGTTGGCCCAACAGAGTGCTTTCGCCGTTGGCGTTTGTTGGTCCCAAAGGGGTTATACAAGTTTGTAGAAGGGGGGGTTAAATACAAACACACGATTTTTACTTTTCTAAATTGTTATTGATATGTATCAAACAATTTACAACTTGTTGCGGAACAAGATTAAGGAATAATCCTAATCTAAACAAGCTATGAGAATCACAAAGATTTCTTGCACTAGAAGTAAAAGAGAAAGAATTAAGAACACTTGAACTAAGTATTCTATCACACAGAGTTTCAACAAGATAAGGAATGGCCGAAGATGTTCATGAGATGAACTAGGGTTTCCTTTATATACTGCATGCATTTAATGCACAACAGTATCACTTTACACATGGCAGTCGCTGGTTGGTTGCATGGTTTGACTTCAGTCGACAAAATAGTGGCCACATGATGAACAATGTAGAATCAGAGTTGGTTGTACGATTCTGGACAAAAGGGATGTTCGTTCTGACAGATCGTACGGAGACGTGAAAGGGGATAAGACAAATGTAACTTGTAGAGAAGGCTTCATGATCAGCGTTCGCTGAATGATTCTTTATCAGCGAATGATAAAGTTCAGCGTTCGCTGAAGTCTTCTACTTGAAACTTCACGTTGAGTGGACAAGTCTTGGCTTCGCTGATACCCGCATCAGTTCATTAGTAGATTTGTCGCTGGTTCTTTGGCTTGATCTTCGACTTCAGCGTAGAACATGATTGACGTAAAACTTGTCTTCGAGGATCAGAAGTAAACAACCAAAACTATCAGCGATCATCAGTAAGACTGAACAGGCTCAGGGCTTGCTGATGAACAGTGTTCGCTGAATGTGTAATTTAAAGAACATGAGTTTCCTATCAGCGGTACTGTAGAGACTTAGTACTTATCAGCGATAGTGAAACTCTAATACATATTGTCTACTTACAATTTTCACTAAGTGTTTCTAAGAGTCATTATCACATCACTGAGGGTTTAGATCAACAGTGTTCTTTCCGGTATCTAAGCATTTCACCGCTCCACCATAAATTCCCTCTGCCCCTACCTCTAGAAGAACTAGAATTATAATCTTGTGTCAGGACGTACGGGCCAAATGACAGTCTCAGGTAGACAATTTCTATGGGGTGTAGGCCTCCCAAAAGGTAACAGAGGCGTGCAAAGGTTTCCTCGGGCCGAGCGGAGATTGGCCCTCTTTCTTCAGCTCTCTTTCGTTCGGCGAGTTGTTCTTCAGCTTTGAGGTGTTCATCGACTTCTTTTCTTGTTATTTTGAATCGAGGGGCATGGATGATTCGCTGATCCTCAAGCTATTTGATCATTGCTTCTCTCCTTTTCATCTCTTCTTCACTTAGCTTTTGAGGAGCCAAGGAAGGTCTTTTATTGTGAGAGAGCATTTCTTCTTCTGGTTCATCAGTCTCAGCGAAGTCTAAGACCGGGATTATTTCTTCAGCGCTCGGGGCTGGGATTATTGGAGTTGCAGTTGTTGGAGGAGCTTCAGCTTGACCCTCAAGCAGGGGATAGGACTAGCTGAAATATAACGATCGTTTAAGTAAGATCATTTGGGAAAAGAGATAGAGAAAAGAATGGGGTTTAAGTGTATAGAGGTTTTATGGAGAGTAGAACTGAGGTTGAGAAAGGATAGAGGAGGGATGCAGTGTAAGGGAAAAAAATATATGTTACCTGACAAACTGGCTTGCTGAAGTGAATAGCCAAGTTGTCCTCAGATGAGACACCTTTGTTTTTGCCTTTGTCAGCTTCAGACGCTGCAGGCTTTTTGGCGGTCCCCTCCCCTGATGATTCGTTTATTACTACCCCTTTTTGAGCAGGGGCCCTTATGGGTTGGAAGGAGAAGTCGACACCATCATCATCGTCATCATCATCATCATCTTTAGGTGATGCTGATGGTTCGTCGTCATGAAGATCGAGATCTTCTTCGTCTTCTTCTTCTTCTTCAACCTCATCCTCGGAAGGAACAAGAACTGCAGTGTCTTCCAGTTCTTCATCGAGTTGCTCCCCCTCAGATTCATCGTTGTGTTTGAGAGAACTCGGTTCCCTCAGAGTTTTCAACTCCCTGAGGTTTTTCAGCATCACCAGAAATAATACCCTCCCCCTCAGAGTTATGGGGAAGGTCTTCTTGAGTCTTCTCCCCCTCTTCCACATGACGGATGGGGGATGTTATAACATCAGCAGCAGCAACATCATCATGCTTTGGGTCACTGTCTTCTAGGCCAGTGGTCCCAACGCAAGTTTCCACCCTTGCTATTCTGTCTTCCAGGCCATAAATAACAGGGTTGATCTTTTCTAGATTTTCCCGATCGGCCTGAGTAAAGTGTGAGGGAGGACATGTTGGGGCGTTTAGGTGATCGAGGATTTGCTGCAGGAGATTGGTTGCAGTGCTCACCTCTGTCTTTAAAGTAGACACCTCTCCCTGAAGATTTCCAACCACTGTCGTCAACGATGTGACTTCGTTGGACAGGGTGGTGAAGTTGTTGGAGAGGGTGATGTTGGTAGAGTTCAGGGTGTTGATGGAGGTGGAGTTGTCAGCGAGAGCAGTAGCCACATTGGAGAGACTACCTTCCACCTTCAGCAAATTAGCACTGGAGGCTTTGTCTTTCACTTCGGTGGTGAGTGTCTTGAGAGCCTCCCCAACATTTGTAACCACTGAGGAGTTGGTGGAGAGTGTTGTGGTGAGAGATTCCACCTTGGTAGACAAATCCTTGAGCGAGTTGTTGATGTCGCCCAAATTAGGACCTGTAGAAGACAAAACTGTCTTCTTGAATCTTTTGACAATCAGCGACCTGTTTTGAGTAAAACTGACATTCAAATATGTGAAGAAAGCTAATTGAAGGCTTTCTCCCATGGAAAAGTTCATAGGCTGTCTTCTTGAATCTTTTGACAATCAGCGACCTGTTTTGAGTAAAACAAGCAGTGTTGACAGCTTCTGCCCAAAACTGAGTAGGTAGATGAGAATCGCTGAGCATTGAACGTGCAGCTTCGATGATAGTTCGATTTCTTCTTTCAGCGACTCCATTTTGTTGTGGTGTTCTCACTGAGGAAAAGTTGTGAGAAATACCCTTACTTTCAAAGAAGGAATCAAGAGAACTGTTTTTGAATTTAGTCCCATGATCACTCCTTATTGAGCGAACGGTCATATTATTCAGGACTTCCATTTTCCTGACAAACATAACCCAATGTATATTTCTTTCCAGTGAGGGATTGTTTGTTAACGGGGCCAAACAAATCCATGTGGAGAAGTTGAAGAGGAGATGACACTGAGGAAACTTGTTTAGACTTGAAGCTTGCCTTGGTTTGTTTCCTTTTCTCACACGCTAAACATAAAGATTCCTTAGCGTATGAGTGTTGAGGTAGACTAGTGACCAACTCTTTTGAAGAAAGAGTATTCAGTGTCTTGAAGTTTAAATGAGAGAGCCTCTTATGCCATAGCCAGTTGACATCAGATGAGGCTTTTGAGAAGAAACAGGAGTTCTCAGTGGTTGTAGAGTCCATGTTTACAACATAAACATTTTCCATGAGGTATCCGCTGAGAGCTATCTTCTCCTTTTTGTCAGTGACAAAGCAGGATTCCTTAGTGAAAATCACTTTGTTATCCTTGTCACACAGCTGACTAATGCTTAGAAGACTGTGCTTCGGTCCTTCAACATATGCGACTCTTCTGAAGGTTGTTGTACCATTTGAGAGTACACCAAACCCTCGGGTATAGCCTTTTCCGTTTCCACCAAAGGTCACTGAGGGACCTTTCTATTCCTTATATTCAGTGAGCAGGTTTTTCTTTCCGGTCATATGTCTAGAGCATCCGCTATCAAGATACCAGATACCCTTCTGAACCTTAGAGGTAGAAGTTGAAGTAGAGGGAATTTCAGAATTTTCTTCCTCGTCTTCTATTTTTGCCATGAGGCAGAGATTGGCCTCATCATCATCTTCAGAGTCAGATGATTCTTCAGTGTCAGAGGAAGCCCAGTCGAAGTCAGCGACCAAGCCTTTGCCTTTCTTCTTAAAGCTTTTCAACTTTGAATATTTTTCTTTCAGTTTCTTGTATTTGTCATCTTTAGCCCTGGGGTTAGAGGATTTCTTATAGAAAGAGGATGAGGGTTTGAAGAATTTCTTAGACCTGCATTCACTACTAAAGTGTCCTACTTTTTCATAGTTAAAGCACGTAGCAGTTGCCTTATCAACAGGAGTTGAGGATTTTGGCTTGTCAGTGAGTGCAAGAGGTTTATTTCTTCTGAAGTTACTCTTTCTGGCGAATCTCCTGAATGTATTAGTCAGGAGTGCCAGAGATTCATCAAGATCTGAAGGATCAACATCTGATGAGCAGTCAGAGTTAGTTTCAAACTCGGTGATAGTGATAGTTGATCGCTGAGTGGAAGGTGACTCTGAGAGTAAAACAACAGGTGTGCTTTTGGAACCTTTTACAAGATTCTTCTTAAGATGACACGACTGCTCATGATTGAGCATAGTGCCAAATAAGGTAGAAAGAGTCATAGATTTTAGATCCTTTGAGAGCTTGAGACACATTGAATAACTGTCCCAGCTTTCAGGAAGATATTCCAGAAACTTTGTCAGGATCTCAAAGTTAGAATATTTTTTACCAACAGTTTTTAAATCAATAATTAAGCAGTTAAAATGTTGGTGAACTTCAGAGAGAGTTTCATTCTTACCACAAATGAAGCTTTCGTACTGTCTTACCAGGTTGATCTTTCTTGAGTCCTGGACTTCAGATGTACCTTCATATTGAACACAGATTGTGTCCCACATGGATTTAGAAGTTTTTAGGTTCATGACGGAATGATAGACTTCGTCAGGAAGAGCCATAGAGATAATGGAATGATTCTTTCAGGAATGGCAGCTCTAGTAGCAGTGCCTGGAACTTCAGGGTCAATCCTAACAGGGACATATGGACCATTCTCGATGTAATAAGGCATAGTAGGGTCTACACCTTCCAAGAATAGCATCATCCTATTTTTCCATATATTAAAGTTATCTCTGGAAAATCTAGGGGGTTTTGCAAAAGAACCATTGTCGATATAGTTTGTGTTTGTGTGTTAGCCATTTTAGAAAACAACAAGGAAAAGAAAAGAAATTAGTATAAGCAAGATCTTGTTTATGAGATTAAACAATCTGCTCTGATACTACTTGTTGTTCCCAAAGGGGTTATACAAGTTTGTAGAAGGGGGGGTTGAATACAAACACACGATTTTTACTTTTCTAAATTGTTTATTGATATGTATCAAACAATTTACAACTTGTTGCGGAACAAGATTAAGGAATAATCCTAATCTAAACAAGCTATGATAATCACAAAGATTTCTTGCACTAGAAGTAAAAGAGAAAGAATTAAGAACACTTAAACTAAGTATTCTATGACACAGAGTTTCAGCAAGATAAGGAACGGCCGAAGATATTCATGAGATGAACTAGGGTTTCCTTTATATACTACATGCATTTAATGCACAACAGTATCACTTTACACGTGGCAACCCCTGGTTGGTTGCATGGTTTGACTTCAGTCGACAAAACAGTGGCCGCATGATGAACAATGTAGAATCAGAGTTGGTTGTACGATTCTGGACAAAAGGGATGTCCGTTCTGACATATCGTACGGAGACGTGCAAGGGGATAAGACAAATGTAACTTGTAGAGAAGGCTTCATGATCAGCGTTCGCTGAATGATTCTTTATCAGCGAATGATAAAGTTCAGCATTCGCGGAAGTCTTCTACTTGAAACTTCACGTTGAGTGGACAGGTCTTGGCTTCGCTGATATCCGCATCAGTTCATTAGTAGACTTGTCGCTGGTTCTTTGGCTTGATCTTCGACTTCAGCGTAGAACATGATTGACGTAAAACTTATCTTCGGGGATCATAAGTAAACAACCAAAACTATCAGCGATCATCAGTAAGACTGAACAGGCTCAGGGCTTGCTGATGAACAGTATTCGCTGAATGTGTAATTTAAAGAACATGAGTTTCCTATCAGCGGTACTGTAGAGACTTAGTACTTATCAACGATAGTGAAACTCTAATACATATTGTCTACTTACAATTTTCACTAAGTGTTTCTAAGAGTCATTATCAAATCACTGAGGGTTTAGATCAACAGTGTTCTTTCCGGTATCTAAGCATTTCACCGCTCCACCATAAATTCCCCTTGCCCCTACCTCTAGAAGAACTAGAATTATAATCTTGTGTCAGGACGTACGGGCCAAATGACAGTCTCAGGTAGTCAATTTCTATGGGGTGTAGGCCTCCCAAAAGGTAACGGAGGCGTGCAAAGGTTTCCTCGGGTCGGGCGGAGATTGGCCCTCGAGTGCAAAGGCAGAAGGGAGGTTGACTCCAAGACTCACCCGTCGATCAGGGGCGAAAGTCGGCCTTAGTGATCCGACAGTGCCGAGTGGAAGGGTCGTCGCTCAACGTATAAAAGTTAGTGATGAAGCAATCTCGCGTGGAAGTAGACGGACCACGGGTCATGAGCTTCTTTTCCTGGAGAAAAAACAACGACGGTATCTGGGGAAGAAACATCGGCTAACTATGTGCCAGCGACAACGGTAATACAGAGGATGCATGCGTTATCCAAAATGATTGGGCATAAAGCGCCTATAGGTGGCTTTTTAACCGCCGCAAAATAAACTAATTTAAAAATGGGATAACATGCTCGATAAGTCATAAGTTCTAATATAATAAGTGTTTCTTCGTAGGAATGTCCACAAATTTGATCAATTACTCCAACCAAAATTAGCTTCAGTCATTATGTATTGAACAGAAGCAAAAGCAACAGTAATGGCCGGACGATAGTAAAAACCACATGCTCCACCGCTTGTGCGGGCAAAAAGGAAATTCAGCTAAGTGCTTTTTTATAAACATATGTATAAAAAGAACATATTTCATTTAGCTTCTTCATGCCTACCATAACTAGTTATTTCAGTTTTCTACTAACGACTTTAACTATAACCTCAACTCTATTTATTGGTATGATCAAGATATGAGTTATTTTGAAATTAATTACACAATTCATGAAAGAAAATCTTTCTGCGAACTTCTGTGTATAGGTACTTACCGTGCCAATTGACGATTCTTGGTCATTGAGATTCATGATAATTCGGATTAATATTTAGGTATAGATGTTACCTCCTTTTTCTCTTTTCAAACAAACTGAAATGATAGAATGTGGTATATTTTTATCATACTATATGAACAGTAAGAATTAGTAGTCTTATTGAGACTAGACCTGGCAAACGCGTCGTGTCGGGTTCAAAGTTAAACGAGTTAAAAGTGCCTATCACAAAACCTCAACCCGTACCCGACCCGCCTAACCCGTTTAACATTTATAAAACTAAAAATTAAAAATCCAAAATTCACAAAAAATTACAAACCCAAAATTCAAAAGAAAGCATTAGAAATCCAAATTTTATAGTTCTAACTTATAAGTTCTAACCAAATCCAAAGCATTTAAAAAGATAACTTATATATATATATATAGAGAGAGGCTCATTCATATGTAAACCCAACACTACATGTAAACTATGAAATCTGATCAGGACCGTACATCTAAAAAATGAGTGGTGTAGATGGACACGGTGGCATAGTTGTAAATAACTATGAAAGCGGTGGCAATGCAGGAATTCGGGGGATTAAGTAGGGGGTATGTTCGGGCTTTAGTAAAAAGTATGAAAAAGGAAAGAGTCGATTGAATCAAATCATCCGCATATCTCGCTTCTGAAAACTTCCGATTTCAAATCGATTGGGTTTAGGGTTCCAGCTCCATTATTGACGGAATCCGGTGAAATTTTTGAAAATTTACAATGGATGATGAAAATATGGCGCGAATGATTAGAGGTATGAACCGATTTCCTAATTTTTCCGATAGTATAAGAACTAGTAATGTGCATAAGTTGTGATTCAATTTCATAGCTCGACAAAAGAGTGAGAAGATTCGATTACTCAACTCTTCCTCAACCTTCAAACCTAGTAAGAACACTCTGGGGGACCTGGAGATGGAATGGGTTTCTGGCCAAGGAGGTTTTATATATTGGTTTCATATATTGGTTCGTATATATTGGTTTCATATATTGGTTTCATCTATTGTTTCATATGTATATTCATATGATGATGTGGGTTTCTGGCCAGGGAGGTTTCATATATTGGTTCGTATATATTGTTTCATATGTATATTCATATGATGATGCATGAAAAGTAATAGAGAGGTTTCATATATTGGTTCGTATATGAAATAATTTCAAATGTGAAAATTGTTGAAAAAATACTATGGTTTCATATGAGGTTTTGCACATATGAAACTAATGTGGTTTTGCACATGTGAAAGTTTATATGAGCTTTAATGTGTATTTTTTCAATTTTGAAACAAACAGGAATGAATATGAAGCCATAAAAAATTAAGAATGATGAACTTCAAAAGCATATAACTGTTAACATTCAAATCGGAATGGATTGGATATTCATTAAAATCAAATAATTAATTAATTAGTTTCCTAAAAATTTGCTAAAAAGATTCTTTCCATAATAATGCTCCGGCTGGATATTATTGTATGGACAATTTTGCCCCTGTAGAGTGTTACCATAATTGAGAGTTTACATTGTTTACATAAAAAAATGTTTACATTTGAAGCTCCCTCTATATATATATATATATATATATATATATAAACGGGTTATTCGGGTCATTTTCGAGTTGAAATTTTTGACCATGACCTTACTCGTTTAGTTTTCGTGTCGTGTCGTGTCAACCCGTTTACTTAAACGGGTTGAAATGTATTACCCAAACCCGTTTATTTCGTGTCGAGTTCGTGCCTGGTTAGCGTGTTGTGTTAGTTTTTCCAGGTCTAATTGAGACTATAACTCATAGGGAATCAAATCGATTTATGGATGGAATCAAGTATGCAGTATTTACAGACAAAAGTATTCGGTTATTGGGAAAAATCAATATACTTCTAATGTCGAATCAGATTTAAAACCTTTAAAACTCCTTCAATACAAAGTAACTTTAGTATAAAATTACATAGCATGTAACCAAAAGGAGAACAAGGTAAGTATCAGAGTACTAAACGAACAATCCAATTTCCAACGGAATTCAGATTAAGTCGGGTGTTACTAAAACCATCAAATCTGTTATCTTCATAACGAATGACATCTCTCATGCCATCCTGCCGAAAACCCTATAAATCTCCATACACCGCTCAGATCCCACTAAGACCTGATATACATGCCGATAAGAAAAAGTGTTATGCTTAACGCCTAGTGAGTTAAAGCAGTTTCATCTCATAAGCATAAAACATTCGAACCTAATAAGATTCCCATTTCCTAAAATTCCTCATTTACAAATAGTAGTTAGGACGAAAGGATTTTAATCATGAAACTCATCTTTTCCAAAATGCGATACATTAACTAAATATGCCTTGGAGTCAAGGTCATCATTTAAAACTCATCTTATGAACAAGTGGATAATATCCAACTCGCAGAACATCCGAAATACAACAATATACCATAAAATCACTTAAAGTACAAATAGACTCAATACCTAGATAACACCTTTTGGTGATGGGGGGAGACCCGTTTTCGTCGACTATGTCGAATCACAAAGTAAGCCATGTGTCAACGTTATCGAGTAGCGCCCTAAGATCACAACCTCAGTATTCAACCCTTCACGAGCTTCCACCGCAATACCTAAGGTCCTGGAGCCCGACCCATACGGGTCCATCTCCGCAACACCTCGACCTCAGGCCTACTTACACGATCTTGAATTACACCTATTAGCCAATGGTCCTAGGTCCCGACTCCTCACGAGTTCCTCCTTAGAATACCCTGATGGCTCAATATTCATTCTGCTCACGTCCTTGGCACACAGGTCCGGTGTCCAAATCCTTACGAGTTCACCACCGTAATACACCGTAATACCTACGGTCCCGGAGTCCAACCCACTTGGGTTCCTCTCTGAAATATCGATCACCAAAATACCCACACAACATTGGTTCTAAGACGAGAACATCGAGACTCCTCAAATATACAATATGACTGACTCACATGCCTAAGGCTCCAATGCATTTACAGTTTAGATTTCATGCCTTTAAAATGAATGATCAATACACCAAAACATGTAATTTTCATCAGTTATGCAATACATTCATTTATGTTTTAACTTTAAACCCTTAACGATGCAATCTTAAATTGGGTGGCCCATCTTTCCACACTTGAAACACTCTAAGAGTTTAGAAATGCATACGCTACTGCGTTTACTTCTACATGTGGAACACCATTTAGTCTCTTCACTCGATTCGACCATCTGCTTACGAGGAGCGCTTCTAGACTTCTTGAAAGATTTGGAATACGCTTCTCAATCACTCCAATTATCTATGGTCGGGCTTTCTTCCTTTCTTTGGGCTAAGCTTGGTGGTTTGCATTTTCTATTGGATTTGATTCGTTGGCCTAACAACCGTCTACCAAATCCGTCAAGATCAAGAGTATTTCTGTCTTTTTGGTTGTTTCTTCAATTTAATTTATTTTTTCCTTTTTTGTTTTATTTACTATGAATAATTATATTTTCCATCAAGAAACCTTAATTTTTTTTGATTCAAACCTAACTTAAAAAATGTAAATCAAACATCCTACCAAAGGCTAAATTAAAAACAAAAGATGAAACCTAAAATAGAAAGGGAAATTGATTCAAATAGCCATTTTACACCCTTAAATTCATTTATCTTCCATTTTTACCAAAATGCCACTATATACCTTTTTAGGCCCACCCCTGCAATTTTTTTTCTAAGAAAAATTGATCAAATTCGTCTTTTTTGTGTCTTTTAGCTAGGTTTTGCGAACGTAGTGACATTTTGGTCAAAATGAGAGAAAAGTTGTTAGGAGACTAATTTCTTAATCTGAAATGGCTAGTTGGGTTAATTTCCCTAATATATACTGTTGTAACATTTTTTTATTATCTGTCTTCAACTCAAGACCAACGGTTGGAAGTACAACATGTCATTGTCAACTTACTTTAGTTGATCTAAAAAAGTAATTAAAATTGATCGAACTAGCCATTTTAGACTAACAAATTGGTCTCCTAACCATTTCTCTTCATTTTGACTGAAATATCATTACGTCCGCACAAACTAGGTCCGCAACATGCTCTTCTATGTGTTCCATTTCCATGTAACAACATCTTGCAACCTATGTTGGTTGGGTCTAGTGGCAGTATTTTTTTATGTAGCATATTCAAATTCTTTTGTTCTTTTTGTGGGTGTATCTGCGAAGTAATTTTTCAAAATAAATGAATTGACGTAGTTTGATGATATTTGAATGTAATTAAAATTGATGATGATATATTTTAGTTAAAATGAGTTTGCTAGTTTATAATTTAGACTAATTTGTTGTAATTATGATAAGCAAACATATGAAATTGTATAAAAAGTACTAATTCAACATTATAATATTCTAAAGAGTAAAATAGATAATTATTCAAATTCAGACATTTACCAGTTTACAAAAGCCAAAGTCTTATTGATTCTGTTTTCAAACTTCAGCACCGTCTTCTATCAAAACTTCATAAGTAAAACAAGAATTCACGCTTCGGCACAACTTAAAAAACAAACATCACCTTATTTTTTTTAAATAAACAGGCTTATGTATAATCGGTTTCGAGTCATTTCGAACCTTGAATCTTCGTAAAAACCATAATCGCTCCTAGCACTAGGCCGTGGCGGGCTCATTTTAGCCATTTATTATGCCCGCTCATTAATTTCCGGACTCACTTAAAATAATGGCTAGCTAAAACCACTTTTCTAACAAGTCAGATGAAGCAGATCTAACGGGTCATGTCGTCCATAAGGGTGCGTTTGGTACGCAGACAGGATAGAACATGATAGAATGAGACATGACAGAACAGTTGTTCAATGTTTGGTAGACAAAACTGGACATAACATAACAGATAACATTCGAAAAATACAATGAATAAAATATAAAATAGAACATGTATTTGATGTTTTAAAAGAGAATTAAATTTTATTTTGAGGTTATATTGGTAAAACATAAGTCTGTTCCAGCTTGTTCCGTGAGGTGGGGATGGAACATGCCTGTTCCAGCTTGTTCCACTTTGTTCATGTCTGTTCCACATAAAAGTCCTACAAAACTTGGGAGAGTGATCTCTTTCTATTCTGTCATGTCCAATGTACCAAACGCACCCTAACAAAGCAAGTTGTACCTTAATGCAATTTGATTTTTTTTGTTGTTGTTGAAAGGATACAATTTGAATTTAAATATTGAAGAAGATTATGCAAACTATTTAAATAAAGTAATGATATAAAATACAATTTGAATAGCAAAAATAAGTTAACATACCAAAACATAAAAATCTGATGGTTGTTCGAACCTTTGCCACCTCTACCAACGTCTGCTCCCTTTTCCATTGATTCCGTCCCCAGTCCACCCCCTTCTTCCTCAAATCGACATTTGCGTCATCTCTCCCCAGCTCCGTTTCTACAGAGACAAGGCGACTCATTGTTGTCTTCTGGGTAATTTTTCTTGATTTGATTGAATTTTGATCTATCGATATATTCATATCAATGGATACACTATTTCTAATACGCTGACTATATTAGGTTTTAATTCGTATGTGTATTTTGTTTGTTACGAATTAGGTTTTCATAATGGTGCTAAGAAAAACCCTAATTGATTTGTGTTTTTGTTGAATTTGATTCGATTAAACGGAGTTGGATGGCTACGCTGTCTGGACGTTTTGTTTTATTTCAGAACTTCAATACTGCTCTTTGGTTTTCATAAAAACTGATCATGTGGTTGAAGTTGATATTTTTATTTGATCATTCAGTTGATTAGGGTTTTGTATTGTGTATGTTGTTGAGTTGATAGAACGTATCGTCCTTTTACTAGATAACTCAATTTTACGAACTATACAAATGACACTTGCTTTTAGCTTCAATAAGCAACGACCCACTTATACAGACTATATAAGTTTTTAGCTTTTTACATTGACTCATATTTGGTTAGCTTAATATATAAATTGGTTGATGTGACCTAGGAAGAAGAATGGCGTTCTCTTGGTGTCGAATGAAGCAAGCACAGCTGAGAGCTTTATCAAGTCAGTTCAGACGATGCTATTTTCAAATTCATGGGTCCTCTTCGGTTATCCAGGAAACTAGAATTGGTGCTCTGACTAGTCCAAGTTTTCCTATTCATAAAACTGGATCTGAGCTTGGCAACTATGTGCGATTCTATGCCGCTCCGGTTCAGGTCTTCACTTGCCACACCCTCTCTCTCTCTCTTTGTCTGAATAAACTCTTGGAGTAATTATATGTATAAGATGTCGATGATGTTTATAAGTGTGTTGTAATCATAGTTTGTGCTCAATCAACTTACGTTTTTATAATCTTGAAGTATGTAATTTGTTGTAATCTTTATGTTGCAGAGTATATTGTAGGCATGGGATCATGTGAGAAGTGCCATTTTTGGTGAGAAGTACTTTTAAATCGTTGATCACTTTTAATCAAATACCCTCCCATGAATTGTGGCTTAAAAGGGAATTGATCTGGTGCATCTCATCCTAATGTTCGTCCATTTCTCATCCAACGGTTGATAACCACTCTAACGCTTCTCACCAAATTTGGCACTTCTCACCGGAACCCAACCCGTATATTGTAATTATGATTCTAATCTTTTGAAATCAAGTGAAAGCCTTCGTATCATTTGACAACTTGGTGAAAACATAACAATGACTTGTATATATGTATATATTGTTCATATCTATGTATGCTTGTGTTTGTGTGTTGATTTGGCCATTTGTATTGAAATGGTTTGTTAGGTCAAACCGAAGTATGAAGAGAAGGATGGGCGTCCTCGAATGAATGAGCAAATATATGCCCAATATGTTAGACTTGTGACTGAAGAAGGTTTGCCTACTAATTCACTTACATTTTTGTAGTTTATACAACTTTTGTAACCTAAAAGATTGTTTGAAACTGAGTATCCATCTTCATATAAACAAAGCAACTGTATATGGTACAGAAGTTTAAAGAAGATAAGCTTAACTTGTACTTGATCTGTTATTGTGGCAATAATATATTTGGCTGTAACTGTATGTTTAGCAATTAATGATGTTCGTTTAGGGTGCGTTTGGTATACTCTACAAGACAGTACACAACAGGTATCACTGTTCCATGCTTAGCATGACTTTTATGTGGAACACCCCCACCCCATGGAACAAGGTGGAACAAGTCTATATCTTACAAATATACCCTCAAAACAGAACCTAATTCGCTTCTAAAACTTCAAATACACCTCCCTCCTTACATTTTATCCATTCTTTAAATTTTGTTTTAAGTTTTATTCTAAAACAAAACCTACTAAATGTCTATTAACGAATGTTTTTGTTTTAGTGGTCTATAATAAATCATATTTGATGACAAAATGCTGGCCATACTGTCATAGGTTGTATTAAAATTTTCTTTTCCAATATTTAGTGATAGATGCACGTTTATCCGTTGATTGTGAATAGCGAACATGGTATTCTTCTTGTAGTGCAATCTTGCACACACTATCAACTTATTGCGTGTTGCCGTGTTGTGTGTGTGTCTATATATACATACATATTTATACTATTATTCTATGGGTTGGGTTCCGGTGAGAAGTGCCAAATTTGGTGAGAAGTGGTTATCAACCGTTGGATGAGAAATGGATGAACATTAGGATGAGATGCATCGAGATAAGATGCACCGAGAAGCACCGAATCAATTCCCTTTTAAGCCGCATTCATGGGAGGGTATTTGATTAAAAGTGATCAACGGTTTAAAAGTACTTCTGTCACTTCTCACCAAAAATGACACTTCTCACATGATCCCATGCCATTATTCTATATTCATCTTCTTGCAAGTCAATGACAAGGCTGTGATGAACCTCATATATAATGCCCCAATGTCGGACATCTTTAGATTAAATGCGTATGTTAGGAGGCATTTTGAATCGAACTCTCATTTCACTGAAGACCATTGTGATTTTCTTAAACTCTTAAATGCATTGCAGGACATGGTGTAGTGTCAAGGCTTGAAGCATTGGATCGCGCAAGGAGACTCGATGTTGATTTAGTTGAGGTACAACATTTTTTCTATGTCATAGCAAACAATGTGCTCTATTTGAATTTGGTGTTTTATTTTCGCGTCTTAGTCCAGATTTGTTCCATTTTTTTCAATATTTTGGACAATTTTTTTTTGTTATGCACTACGAACCCAATTAAGTTGACATGTCATGTCATGTTAATTTTGTGTCTGTGTGTGGACATTGCTTAAAGGCGTTACCTTAGGCATGGGAATGGGCCCCGACCCGTCGAGAACCTGGTCCACCCACCTCGATCGGGGATGGGGATTCCCCGCTAAACCGGGGATGGGGATCCCCGTTTGTCTCAAACCGGGGATGGGGATGGATATGGCACTCTTCGCCTCGTCCCTGTTATATATTTAAATTAATAAATTAAATATATATTATTTTTTCACACTAAATCGGTAATTGATAATTTCCTATTTCCTAACTAGGTTTAGAATATAAAATTGTTATTTTTCGGATGTTAATATGTATTTTGGAAGTCAAATTAAAATATAATTACTTGATATGGTTTTGGATATTACTCGATATGTTTTGGTACGTGTGACGTTAACTTTTTTTTGGATTAGGTTGAATTTCTTTTGGTTTTAGGTTATTAATTACTATATGATGTTGTGATTTTTTTATTAAAATAAATATTTTTTGTATTAAAATAAATTTTTTTGGATAGGGGAAAAAATCCCCATTTCCCCGTTGGGGATCCACGTTCCCCGGTGGAGATGGGGATATGATCATATTCCCCGGCGGGGACGGGGATGGGGATTGAGGTCCCCGCCTCATCCCCACCCCATTCCCATGCCTATATTACCTTTTGGGTTTCTCCCTTGGTTATCAACTGTCTTGTTTTCTGTGTTGCAGGTTCAAGCAGATGCTAACCCACCTGTTTGCAAACTCATGGACTATAACAAAGAAATGTACGCAAGACATGCAAAGGAAAAAGAATTAACAAAAAAGAAGGTAGGCTCCCCTTCCCTCTAATACAAGCCGTTGCTCATGTTCTTGACTGTTGTTTAAAATTGTTAAAAGGGGCCAGGGCAGTTGATTGACTTTCTAGCTTGTCTAATCACTCCATAAATGGAAGAGCAAGTGGAGATATTGGTTCATTTTCATATAGAATATATAATTCCTTCTATTGATACAATTATTCAGAAAAGCTTGGACTAATTACCTACAAATTGAGAATAGTAGATCAGTTTTTTCTCAATTTACACATAGATAGCCGTGCAAGTGGCCCTAAGTGGGGATTGTTAGAATTCAATTTTTAACGACACGTATCAATCTTTGTGTACTGTATATGATATTGAACCTGATCACATTTTGTTGAGTTTTAATATGAAGTCCCTTTGTTCCTAGCCAAGTCTCAGAAAAATGGACTTTCTGATTATATGTGCCAAGTACTCCAATGTTTTGAATAGTTACAGCTATGAGTTAGGATATGACTAGGCTTTATTGATCTTTGGGATTTAGGATTTTTAGCTTGATAATTAACTGATCCAAGAAAAGGTTCTAATTTGCTCTAGGTTTCTAAGGCTATTTTGTAATAGCCCAATGTTGGGGTTAATTGTTTTATGGAGTAAAACGTAGGTTCAATGAAGTAAATAGTCCAAATTATATCGTTGCCTATATATATATGTGTGTGTGTGTTTATCTGTATGTATGTTTGTATGTACGTGTGTATACATAGAAACGATCATGTAAGTTATAAGTACGCAAATTATGTACATGACAAATATTGTCCTAATAATTGTATCTTTGTGGGAGGGTTTCATTCAAAAGGGTTATACATATGACTCAACATAGAACGATGATGACTATGGCGTGATTGGATTTGGAATCGGACATCATGTTATGCGCCAAAACCAACCATAAATGTTGAATGCCCTCGTAAATTTGCGGTGAAGTAGGAAGCAAATGATTGGCATAATTTGGGACAATGATACGCGAAAATATGCTTTCTAACAATGCTAAGGAGCCTTCGGGTGTGTAGCTCAGTTGGCAAAGGGGCGGAGCGACTTTGCTCAAACAAGGGTCATTTAGGGAAATGATCTTAAATGAATGACCGGCCCATTAAAGAAAAAATGGCTTTATACTCATGAGAAGGTCATGGATGTAATTAAAATCTCATTTACGCTGTGTTCTTGAGTTTTAGAAGGAAAGAAAAGAAGAGAAAGGGAGGAAAAAGAAAAGAAAAGAAAGGGAAGGGAAGGGAAGGAGAAAAAATATTTGTATTTGTGTTCTTGAGATTGAAGGAAAAGAAAGGAAAAGGGAGAGAGAAAATAAATTTTCATGTTCTTGAGTATGAGAGAAAGGAAATGAAAGATGTCAATTTTACCAATATACCCTTATTTATTTCATAGTGAAATGTAATTAATGGGTATATGTGTAATTTTATTAATATTTTAATTATTTTTCAAATCCTTTCATTCCTTTCCTTCGGTTTCCTCCCACATTTGGGAGGAAAGTTTTGGGAGAAAAATATGCAATATATTCCTTCCCTTTTCTTTCCCTCCTTCAAAAAACTCGAGAAGATAACATTTTTTTTCTCCTCCTACTTTCTTTTCATTTCTCTTTCTTTCCTTCCTAGAAAAAACTCGAGAACACAACGTTAAGGTTATAGGGGGCCTTCTTTTGAGAACTTTCTAATTCATGATATCGGTGAGATCCGATTTAGACCACGAAAAGTTAGTTGAAAATAAAAACCTCCCTCTCTCTCCTCTCTTCTTTCTCTTATTTTCTCTCTTCTCTCAATAACATACACGTATACACACATAATTGAATATGCACACAAGGTGAATACATTGTGAACATTTTCTTAGAAATACTATTATAGTTTGTGAACACTTTGTGAATACACTCTAAATCTATGAGATCTGGTATAGCTTGTGAACATATTATGAACATCAACTAAATCAATAAAACTAAATCTAAATTGGGTTCAATAAATGCACACCTCTTCAAGTCCTCTCTTCTTTCTATACAAACCCATTTTTCTCTTCACTTCTTCATTTTGAGAAGACTTACTGTATACTCAAGCAAACACACACAGAATTGAGAGAAGGGAGGAAGCAATGAAAGAAAAGTCAAGGAGATTTAGGATTCGTGACCGAAACTACAAACGGAGACCGGATTTGGGTTTGTGTTCTCGAGAGATTCACCCAATACAAAGTAACTCTCAGTTTGATTGATTCGATGCCGCAAACAAGGTGACTACATGACTTTCTGTTGTTTAACTTGCCATTCTTGCTAGTACATGTAAATATGCTGATTTACGTTTTATGTTTTACGTTTTACGTCGGTGTTTTGTTGTGCATTTTCACGACATATGCATGTGTGTATATGTATGTTTTGCGTATCGGAACATAGAATGGATTGAAACGGGTACCAAGTATCTTGTCTGTTTGAGTTTGACCAATGTACGGACATGATGAATGAGGAGAAATGGTGGGAAAGCCCGTGGTGAATCCGGGCATTGTGGGCTGACTATGTGGGAATGAAGAATTGTTCCCGGCCCTTTCAAGAAAGATCCAAAAGATATGTTATAACAACCGAAATGAGCTCATGTCCCTGGCGTAAGTATTGCATTCACACTGTAGGTGTGCAGTGCACGAAAACGACACATTGTTACATGAATCTTGGCATGAAACTGCTTTACGTGTTTGAAAATGCAAAACCATGTATATCACAGGGCTTTGTGCTTAAAAACTACAAAGTATGCATGTATAGCAGAAAGCTAAATACCATAGTTGTTAAATAGGCGTTAGCTAGGTGCCAAGTACAAATAGGAAAAAAACTAATTAGTTAGAGCGTGCTTATTCTTCTACCGGATAAAGTAGAGAACCACTTAACACACAAATGCCTTTTTCGCTTTATTTAGATTCATCAATCTCTATCTTGGCATCATCAATCAGTTGATTTTGCTGTTATTCTTCTGTCTTATACATATATATTTTTTATTTTTTCAGTCTGCTGTGGTTTTACGTAAAGGATCTATGAAAGAAGTTCGAATTACTTATAAAATCGTAAGTTACTTCCTTGCATTATGTTCTCCAATTCCTGTGCATATATTTTTGTCAAAAATCATATTGTCTATGCAATTGTCAATAAACTACCAGGGACTTCCAAATTACGGCTGTCCATTTAAGACGAGTTACAAGTCAAGTAGTCTCTGAGGGTTAAGAAATGCCAATGAACGAGTTTTCTTTATTTTATTATTAATTTTTTAATTGGTTTCTTTTACCTATTCCCTCTGCTAATGCTAATTCACGAAATGCTGCTTTTTCTAGGATAAACATGACTTGCAAACAAAAGCAGATGGTGTTAGACGATTAACTGAGCAAGGTCATCGGGTGAAGGTATGTTTATATAACTTAATAATTTACTTTTATCTTTCATTCTTGACAGTGGTTGATTTTGGTACAGCTCAACAAAACAGTTTAGATCTTCACAAATAGTTGAAGTGGAAATAATAATTTAAAATCAAATGTTGTTGTTGGATGAAATTTAAGAACATTCTTGTGGTTAAACAGTGTATGGCAGTGGCAGTGCCTGGTCAGCCTGCTCCAAAGGAGGATACTGATCCGGACTCTTCTTCCAAAAAAAAGAAGGATACTGATCAGGACTCTTCTTCCAAAAAGGAAAAGGATACTGATCAGGACTCTTCTTCCAAAAAGAAAAAGGATACACAGGACTCTTCTTCCAAAAAGAAAAAGGATACTCAGGACTTGGGAGGACTGGTAGCACGTTTCGCTGCTCTCGTAAGTTGATCTACATTTCATTCTTTCCATGGTTTTTTTGGACAACTGGGATTTCTTTTTGCAATTGGGTTTCTTCAATCTTGAAAAATAATTAGCTTTCCTTGGGTAGGTTGATGATTTTACGCTTGTGGAAAGTGGGCCTATAGTAGAGGCAAAACAAGCATACATTGTTGTCAGGCATGTCAAGTTCGGGCCATTGAAGAAAGGCCCGGGCAAAAAGAACATTGCAGCAATGTTAAATGGTAACACTTCCACACAAAGCCCTGAAAAACTGGAGCAAAACTTGGATGAATCTGGTTTGGAAGAATATGTGGAGGCATTTGAAGCAGATTCACCTCCAGAAACATCTAGAACTGGATCAGAAAACAGGTATGCATCCAAAAGGCAAACAAATGCTTCTGCTCCTGGATCAGATAACAGGTATGCAGCCACAAGGCCGACAAATGCTTCTGGTCCTGGATTAGATAACAGATATGCAGCCACAAGACCAACAAACGCTTCTGGTCCTGGATCAGATAACAGATATGCAGCCATGAGGAGGACTAATGGTTCAGATCCTGGTGTGAGAAGAAGGTTTGAACCTGAAAGTCAAAACCCTGGTAGCAGTCGGCAATTTGGTCAAAGTGAACCCAACAATGATCCTAGGAGAGAGAGTGTACCTGTGAATAGGTACACGAAAGGACCAACCTCACAACCACCGCCTTCAGATTACAACGTGAATCGGGGCGGGCGAGGAGATTTTAGTCGAGAAAACTCCAATTTGAACCCTGGCGGCATCAGGGATGGTTTTCGAAGATGAATACTAACACAATTTTGTAGGAGGCAACTTTCATTCTGGTTTTGAAATTCTTAATTATATGATGAAATGCATGCATCAGCATTTGTAGCCTGCTGCTATTTGATTTATTGTTGTACACTATATATACTATGGTGGTCCATTAAACTATTACAGCAACAGATTGAACTACTACTGGATTAATATAATATAAAGATCACACTTAGAAAGATTGATTGGTTTTTCACTGTGTTTTCTGTGGAAAAGAAGCCAGGCCTGACCAGATTGATTTTTATTAATATTTTAAATAAATTTAACGTTTATAAACGTTAGTTGTTTAAACTTATTTTAAAAATACCTTTTCAAATGGTGTAAAAAGCTAGAATGTGTAGAATTGCTGGGTGAGTAGCAAAAGAAGAGTTGAAAAAGGTACATAAGATCTGAATACACATCTTCATTTGTCAATTCTTCTTGCCATTTTACAACAATCGCATATAAAAAAGAGAGCATACATATGCCATATACCGTATGTGGTATAATACTAGATTTTTCTCGCCTACCTGACTCTTGCGTTTGTTAGTTCTTTGTTTGAAGCACATTCCCTCGATAAAACTAATAGAAAATACAAGTTGGCTCTTGAAAAATTCAACTCTAAAACTCCATTTCATGTTGGATTGGGGTTGAGGGTACAGAATGTTCGTCATCGCAGAACTGAGATGACTTCCTCCTTCTGAAGGCGGCCCTCTTTATAAACTTTTTACCGCAATCAGGAATGCCTTCGTCACCACTTAGCATCCTGTAAATCTGCATTACATGAAGAAAATAAAGCTGAACTTAGTAAATCCCATGTAGAGATCGGGTTTGGGCGTAGGACCATCAAAATAAAAGAAACAAACAAGTAGATAAAAGGTGAGATCGTGTGCAAACAAGTAAGGAGTAGAGTATTCATAAAAAGCATCATCGGATGTGAAAACCTGGTTAAACAAACAGAAAAACACAATGCGCAATACCAACAACTACTAATACACGAAGAAAAAGTTAAGACTGGTGTACAACAGACAAGTCATACAAGTAGATATAATAGTAGAAAGGTTGGAAAAACTGAAGCAACCCTTTAAATGGAGCTGTTTGGTTGGTTTTTCATCAAGTCATGTATGGATAAAGTTGACTGTATGGATTAATGTTTGTATAAATTGTGAGTATGTTTGTTTGAGAGGGTTATTTTCATAGATGGAAGGAAGTTCTTTTTGACTGGAAGGAACAGTTTTGGAAAAAAATTGACTTCTGCATAAAGCTCCCAATAGAAGCTTAACGAATAAGTCACTTTCTATATCATTAAGCCACTACCAAACAGTCATATATAGTTGACCGAATAAGCTGCGAGTTGCATAAGCTCATTAAGCTGTTAACAAACAGACCCTAATACTGCTTGAATCTTGTACATCATTTTCATGAGCTAATATTTCTAAGCTAACTAGAAAAGAAGACAAGCTTTCATCCATGATGCCTTCTGTTCTCTTACTGGGGTACCCTTTACCCATTTACCTTTTTTAGAGATCTCTGAAACATCTCAACTGATTGGGCAAAACTTTTGAACCCTGCCCCATTGATGCATATGTGGTAATTTAGTGGGCAACACCCGAGTGTGAGATTCAAACCCAAGACCTCTAGGTTATCTTGGGGACAGTTACTTGGACCACCCGTTGTAAAGGAGAGAAAGTTGTTTTACTTTTTATTTCTGCACACTGAACATGGGAATACACAGTGCTATATATATAGGTATAGTACAAGTTGGTATTAGAATCCTAACTAAACTCTTAACTAAAAGAGGTATTGTTGTAACTAAACTTGGACTCTTCTAACTTTCCTTTTTATTGTTATCACCCCCCCGCAAGCGTGTCGTGGGATTTTGACTAACGCAAAGCTTGGATCGTAAGAACGTGAATTGTGGCCGTGTTAAGCTCTTCGTGAAAACGTCGGCGACATTGAGAGAACTTGGAACAAACTTCGTTACAACTGCCCCTAATTGTACCATTTCACGGGTGAAGTGATGGTCTAATGCAATGTGCCGTGCGCGTTTGTGAGCAACCGGGTTGTTGCTGATAAATATGGCGCTGTTGTTAACGCTGAGGATTGTTGGAGGCCGGAGTACCGGAAGACTTAGTTCCTTGAGTAGTTGTGTGAGCCAAATAACATCAGCGGTGGTGTTTGCAAGCGCCCGATATTCGGATTCGCAGCTGGATCGGGCCACGGTCGGTTGCTTTTTGGAGCTCCATGTGATGATGTTTGAGCCAAGGAAGATTGCATAGCCGGAAGTTGAGCGCCATGTATCCGGGCATCCGCCCCAATCGGCATCGGAGAAGGCGGTGATGTCGCATGTGGGGGATTGAGTGAAAGTAATCCCAAATGTTGAGGTACCACGGATATAACGAATAGTCGAATAATGTGTTTCACAGCTTGAAAGTGTGCCACCATAGGGTTGTGCATGTATTGACTAACGGTATTTACGGCATGGGAGATGTCGGGTCGCGTAATGGTAAGGTATTGAAGTGCACCCACTAGTGATCGGTAGAGTGTAGGGTCATGGAACGGATCTCCGGTTTGACTTAGATGTTGGCCAACAACCATCGGAGTGGAGATCGGTTTGCTTTCATGTAGTTGAGCTCGAAGAAGGATGTCATTGGCATATTTTTGTTGTCCGAGAAACAAGCCGGTAGGAGTGTAGGTGACTTCTAATCCAAGGAAGTAGGCTTAGTGGTCCGAGGTCTTTGATGGAAAACGTCTTATGAGCATGGTTGATGAGTTTTTGAAGTAGATTTTTGTCGTTGCCGGTGACAATGATGTCATCGACATAAACAAGTAGATAGAGAATTGATAGCCCTTTTTTTATAAATGAATAAGGATGTATCGGCTTGGCTGTTTTTGAAGCCAATGGAAAGGAAATCGCTGAAGCGACGAAACCATGCCCTCGGGGCTTGTTTTAGACCGTAGATGGCTTTCTTCAATCGACAGACATGTGATGGGTACTTGGCATCAATATAACCCGGTGGTTGTTCCATAAAGACAGTTTCGGTTAGAAAGCCGTTTAAGAAGGCGTTTTTGACGTCTAGTTGCCGTAGCGGCCATTTTTTCATTACGGCAATGCTAAGAATGAGTCGTACCGTTGAAGCTTTTACAACGGGACTGAAAGTATGAGTGAAATCTAGACCCGGTACTTGACTGAATCCTTGGGCTACAAGCCTTGCTTTTAGCCTTTCGATGCTCCCGTCAGATTTAAACTTTGTTCGAAAAACCCATTTAGCGCCCACAACATTCTTATTTTGAGGTCGGGGAACTAGCTCCCAAGTGTTATTTTTTTTTGGAAGGCATAGCGGCATCGACCCTTTCGATCAACTACCACGAACACAACGCACACACGCACGCACGCCTCCCCGGCGGTATCGGACTTCCGAGGGCAGTCCACTAATCCGCCGCTGTCCCGGCCCAGCTTACGCTGGACCTAAGGCCCAACCACAGGCTAGGGGGGTAAGCCCAGTCAAAGACTGGACCACCCAAGGACTGGGTACTCCTCATGCCCTCAATTGCCTCCCCTTGGAATCGAACCCGGGTAGACTGGGATACCATCCACAGCCCCCCAGGATGTTACCGTCCTTAGGTAGCCCACAACTTTCTTATTTTGAGGTCGGGGAACTAGCTCCCAAGTGTTATTTGTTTTTAGAGCCGTTATTTCTTCATCCATAGCATGCATCCATTCGGGATGTTTGGCGGCAGATTTGAATCCTTTGGGAACAGTGGTCGTTAAGAGAGCCGTGATGAGACCGTCATGATGCTCAGTAAGTAGAGCCGGATGTTTGGGTTTAAAAATACCGGATTTGGCTCTAGTTTGCATTGGATGGGTGGAAGTTGATGGTGGTCGTGATGGAGTGGTGGTGGGGGGTGGTATCGATGGTGGAGCGTTGGTAGTGATGGGAGGTGGCGATGGTGGGGTTGGGACGTGGGGTGGTGGTGACGGTTTGGGATCGGGGATGCATACGGGACATGGGGTGGGTGGAGGTGGGTTTATGGGTGGTTGCATGGGAGTGGTAGCTATGGGTTCGAGAAAGGTGGTATAGTCGAGATCACTCATTTTATGTGGGTTTGTAGAGTGATTGAAGGGAAAATATGTTTCGTCGAATTTTGCATGTCGCGTGATGTAAACGCGTGAAGATAAGGTATCAAGGCAAATATAGCCTTTGTAGCGAGAGCTATATCCGAGAAAGACACATGGTTGGCTTCGAGGTTCAAATTTGTGTTTCGTATAGTCTCAAAGACATGGATATACACGACATCCAAAGGGTCGGAAAACTGCATAGTTCGGTGGTGTGCCAAATAGAACTTCGTAAGGTGAGATATCTCCTAGAAGAGTCGTTGGAAGTCTATTTATAATGTAAACGGCCGTTGAGAATGCATTAAACCATCGTTGCATGGGAACTTAGGAGTGGAAAAGCATGGCAAGACCCGTCTCGGTAACATGTCGGTGTTTTCGTTCGGCTCGACCATTTTGGGAAGGCGTGTACGGGCAAGATAATTTATGAAGAATGCCATGGGAGGATAAATACGTTTGAAATTTGTGGCTTGTGAATTCCGTGCCACCGTCACTATGAAAAAACTTTATTTTCCCGTTTGTTTGATTTTCGACCATGATGTGAAATTTTACAAAAACATCAAAAGCATCCGATTTTAGGTGCATGGGAAATAACCATGTGAACCGTGAGAAATCATCGATAAAAATTATGTAGTAGCGGTAACCCTCGGTAGAGGTTATCGGAGCGGGTCCCCAAATGTCACAATGTACAACATCAAGTGCATGGGTAGCACGTTTAGGATCGGTGGAAAACGGCAATTTGTGACTTTTAGCAAGTTGACAAGATGCACACAGAGTCGGGTTTGGTAAAAGAGATGTTACATCTAGTTTTCCTTGTTCATTTAGTAAGGAAATTACACCATTATGAGTGTGTCCTAACCGTGTATGCCATAACGCGAAAGATCCTTTGACGGAGATATTGTTGAGATCGGCAAAAAACGCTGCATCAATGGATTTTAGACGATAAAGATTGCCGTCATACCTCCCGGCTGCCAGAAGAGTGTCGTCCTTCCGGTTCTGAATTTTAAAGAATGTTTAAAAAAAATTTACGTCAACGGGAAAATCTCGAGTAAGTCTACTAATAGAAACAAGATTTCTTGTTAATTTTGGAACCACTAAAACATCGCGTAGAGTGATGTTAGTGTGAATCAAATGATTTCCAATATGAGAAATTGGAAGTGTATTTCCATTGCCTACGATTACTTGTTTCTTACCATGATAGTCACATTGTGTAGATTTGTAGGTGTCGATGTCATATGGGCCGAAGCTCCCGAGTCAAGATACCAATCAGAGACATCCGGGTTTGAAACCGAACAAGAAGCGTTGAATGCTTCGGCTAAGTTGGCATTGGCATTTGCTCGTCTTTGAAGGAGATAATCCGAGCATTGGTTTGCTTTGTGACCATCCCGTCTACATAGTTGGCAACTGGGAACATAGGGGCGACGTCCTCCCCGACCACGTCTTGCCGAATTTGGATTGCGGCTGCTTGTACCCCGTGAAAAACGTCGAGAAGAAGATGAAGAGGATGTGAACGCGGCATGTGTAGGGGCTGCCGAGGATAAGGATTTGTGAAAGATTTCATGAGCCTCGGCTTTGTGAACAAGATCTTTGAATAGCGGTAGGGGTGTTAAGGCCATTTGAGCAAATCGACTCCCAACCCACGAAGGAACCATTGGGATTTGCATGATTCGGGAACGGGTTTACCGATTGCAGATAACTGATCGCAGAGTTGCTTGAATCGTTGGGCATAATCTTGAACCGTGTTGGACCCTTTTGTGAGATTTTGAAGATCTGACCTGAGACTAATTTCACGAGCTTCGGAGGAGTAACTAAAGGTCTCCTCGAGTGCTTTCCAAGCAGCGTGAGCGTTGTTACAGCCGACCACAACAGCCATTGCTTCCTCAGAAAGAGAAGAGTTGAGAAGCATACAGAGTTGTTGGTCGATTTGCGGCGGTGTAGGGGTGGTGCCGTCGAGATAGGGCATGAACTTCTGAGATTCAAGAATCGGGATCAGTTGGTTCTTCCAGAGAAGGTAATTGGAGGAGGAGAGTTTTATCGTCATCATGTGAATGTGAAGGAGGGTGGCAAGCGGCAGAGGGCTGTCAGCAGTGGAGATACCACCGTCGTCTGTGGTGGCAACCATGGAGGATGAAAGAAAAAAAATTGAAGAAGGAGAGAGAATGAGAAATAGGGGGTAGGTGTTAACCAAAGTGGCTTCCTGATACCATGTAAAGGAGAGAAAGTTGTTTTACTTTTTATTTCTGCACACTGAACATGGGAATACACAGTGCTATATATATATATATAGGTATAGTACAAGTTGGTATTAGAATCCTAACTAAACTCTAACTAAAAGAGATATTGTTGTAACTAAACTTGGACTCTTCTAACTTTCCTTTTTATTGTTATCACCCGTCCAACCGTAAATAATCAACTTCATCTGTGTTTCTTCATGATGAAGTTCTTTGTCATCCATCGCAACTCTATGCCTTGTCTTTTAAATAACTTCCGCACAAGATCCATACAGTAACATATGATTTGATTTATTCTTATTTTTCTATTGATAGCACAACCAATTGTGTCCCCCCATGAGTGATGTCTTACAAAAAAATTGAATGAGAAATCCAGAATTAACACTCTGAATGATATAACTAGCATTATTCCTAAATGAAAGTATTGTTTGATAAGCATTATGTAAGGAAACACCTTGATAACATAAATTACGACTTTGACCCTCTAAACTATTTTAAGCAGGTGCTTTTGATATTAGTGAATGGCAAATACTAAACTAACCTAATCACATCATGATTTAATATTAACATAAAACGAACCAATGCATTAAATAAATATATGATATCTATTTGATATATGCATTGTCACAAATATTATATGTTTTTGATTTTGTTATGTAAACGTAGAGTAACGTTACATATACTTTTCAATATTCATTATAGCCATGCTTAACAAAACATGAAAAATGGTTCAAGTAGAATAAAAAAAAACATAAAGAAACTTAAAGAAGATGAAAACTAATGATGCCTCAATGCTTAAACAACTTCTTTTGGTGCATATATTTCCTTTGGCAACCTTATGTTCTCAAGAACCAAGGAACAACCAGTAGTTTCTCGCTTGAATGCATAATATGAATAGCGACTCATGATTCTTGTGAAATGACATGGACTACATGAACTTTGAGTTGTGCACTCTTCTAACTAACTAACTAACTAACTAACTTCAATGAGAGAGCATAACCTTTTTTTTTTGAGAAGGGTGTCCTAGGCCTAGACTAATCTCTTGGCAAATTATGACTATAAGACATCAGCCCTGATTAAACCTCAGTGGCCACAATTGTTGTGTACGCCTGGGTAGATGGGTACGTCACAATCAAACACCCATCCATTGTGTACATTCGGTTTGTAAACATTCTCATGGACCCTCAAGAAGATTCTAGTAGATTTTATTAGGTACCACACACATTAATGCTCTAACTTCACGAGTAGTGTTATTAGATGGTCAAGTTTTGGTTATGGTATGCTAAATTGATTTTGTGTTATTTTTGGCCCATGAACCCACCTTGTATATTATATACTCAGGATCTTCCTCAATCAATAAGATACACTCAAATCCTTGATACTTGCACTTTGTATAGATATATCCTTAGAGAAGACAGAAGAGCAGTACAAAAATACCAATTGAAGATTACCTCTTTTTTTCTTCTTTTCTTTTTTCCTTTTTCCTACTGCAATAAGTTACCTGGCTCATTTTTGGACGTTCAGTCGGGTCCTCGTTAATGCATTGCGAAGCAATCCATACCATGTCATTCAGCTGCTCCAAGTCACAGGCACCAGCAAGGTGAGGATCAACAAGTTTTTCAAGATTTTTCGAATTGATCAAAGGTTTAGCCTGAAATGAATTTAAAAAAGAAAGTTTATTGTTGGTAATAAGGGTTTAACATAACAAGGTTTCAGCAATAAAAGATCTTATGGTGTCTATTTAGGGTGCGTTTGGTTTGCATGAATGGGACGGATTTGGATTTCAAATCCATTCCAATCCCACATTTGATTTGCAGGATTATCCGGATTAAAGAAATCACTCAAACATAGGATTTTGAAATCCCACGGGGATGACTAGGATTTCAAGGGATTTCGTAGGATTTGTATATAATAATGTTTAAAAATATGTTAAAAACATTTGTTTTCTAATAATCAATTAAATAAAAGGTAATTTAATTATTGTTATGATTTTTATAGATAATGGAATTCAGATCCATTCCAGATCCTCCCCAATCCAAATCCCTCCAAATCTCTACATGAAATCCAATCTATTTCATTCCTGCAAACCAAACGGAGCCTTAGTATTTGATCATACACCATCTATTATACTGATCGATACCATAACAAGTTATGCTTATCATATGCTGGTTTTCTCCCAAATTTTCACACAATAAACAACTCGAGAGTAAAATATTAATTACTTATTTATCCAAAATAAAAGGTTAACATTAGGCAAAGGCTAAAAGCAAAGTGTAATAGCCCTAACTTTCCAACCGCAGTTACTTTTCTGGTTTGCATCGGTAAGAGGAAAATACATACCCACATAATGAGGCTGTGCATAGACTCATCCAAAGCAGGACGCCCAGTGATGATCTCTAACAAAAGGACTCCATAAGCATACACATCAGTTTTCTCATCAACCAAGCCATCAGTGAAAACCTCAGGAGCAAGGTAACTGTAGTTCAATAAAGAAGCTCAAATATGTAAAACAATGAACAACGAGAAAAACATTACAAGTACCAGAAACCATGACAATTCTTTGATTACATACCCAAATGTCCCTTCGAATTCTGATACAGTGAGGTGACTCCATTGATCTGGAAGCCACTTTGCCAGCCCAAAATCAGAAATCTATAGTTATCAAAGGTTATACATCAAAATGAAGTCTAGACCAAATAAAAACTCAGAAAATATAAGTTTGCTAAGAGAAAGTATAAGTTTGCTAGGAAACAAGTCATAGGTTTACCCGGGGTTCAAAGTCCTCCGAAAGTAAAATATTAGCTGCCTTGATATCTCTGTGAATGATTCTTCGTTTACAACCCTCATGAAGAT
>JAWVWS010001028.1:0-25000 GCA_033807775.1 Saussurea involucrata | reverse complement strand
ATGGAATTCTCCGAGTTGTTAGTCTTCAATGTTATAATAGCTTTTCGTTTTGAGTTTTCGTTTCATTCTTCAGTTATATATATATATATACATATATAACATTATAACCATGTACCTTCAGTGAAATGAGGAAAAAGGAAACTGCCACCATATTTCCAGCCTTCTCCAAATCGCAGCAGAAATGTCGCACGAGAAAAGAATGTGATCAACCGATTCGACAACCTGCTTGCACAGTGGACATAGGGTGTTATCGAGGTCTATACCCATGTCCGCCAGCTTAACTTTGACAGGAATACGACCTTGTAAAGCCCTCCAACAAAAGATGTTAATTTTGGATGGAACTAAATTTTTCCATCTAGTTTTGAATCCTCTATTTTCGAGCATCAAGGACTCGATTGTTACATCTAGTTTTGAATCCTCTTATTCGCAACTCACCCTCATATTTACTTTATTGTGTAACATCCTTGGCCATGAAAATGGATTATTGGTAAGTATCTTAAACCCGGTAAGCACTTACCGGGTAAGAGTAACTTCCCACACTTATCGGGTTTGTTTTTGCCTTGTTTTTTACTGGGTAAGAGTCCTTTCCAAGCCACACTTGCCGGGTAAGACTCTATAAAGATTGCTGAATTTTCTTGTTCCTTTTTAATTATTGATTTACACCAAATATATAAAGAATTAAAGATTACAAAAGGAAATCCTGATGATCAAGGAAACTATATATATCAAAGATAAATACAAAAATATATACAATCAAGTGGTCATTCAAAAAGCAAAGATCTGTTTCTAACGTGCTAAGGCTGAATACAAATCTTTATCACAAGCTTGTGCTGCATGAAGTGATCTGCTTCATTCTCTCTGCAAAGAAATATGTGTCAAAATTGAACCTGCTATTGTTTGGTGTGATATATAACTCTGGTATGTGCACGAAACTAGCTCAAATCCAGTGGTTCACTCAAGTTAATTTCAACTATTTGAAGAACAAAATATATGTAGCAACACTCCCATAACATATATTGAGAAGGTATGTACTGTTGAATTATGATTAATGTTGTATATAAGCTCAAGTCATCGAACATGGCAGCCAACTCATTATATATGCCATCCAAGGACAAGTTCGTAGATAAAAGTCTTTCGTTTAGTAGTGTTTTCTTTTGCTCTTCGTTTTCTTACATCCATTAAATACCATTAGAAAACCTTTTTCAAAGATCTCGTCACTTTCAACACTAATTCTTTGGACTTTCGTCTTTGATATAAAGAGCTTATTTTTCATCTTAACACTTGATGTAAAGGAAACTAAAATTATTAGATCTCATAAAACGTCTATACTACATGCCCGGTGTGGCGGTGTAGTAGTTTGTTTCCGAGGTGGTATACTTACACAAACTTCATATATATTACCTCAAGATTTAATTTGAACTACTTATCAGATTTATAAGCCTCATTTTTCGTTTAGATGGTAGTTGTTGGAGCTCATGCTCAACCACCAAGAAATGCAACCGAATTACTTTTCTTTCACTACTAAACGAAAGACTTTTACTTACGAACTTTTCCTTGAGAAATCTGTCGCTAAAAAAGTGATTCGTCACAAAACCGTCACAAAGTTGGTGGGTAAAATTTTGGTGGGTAATGCAATCCAGTGACAGATTGATTACCCAGGGATTCTCTGGGTGATCCATGGGTATTTTCTCGAAAAACATCGGATTCTACCGAACTATTGATATTTCTGGGTGATCACCAAACGGAAATTTCCCTGGGTGAATGTTGTCTGTAAAAGTCATTTGTTTTGTAGTGTTTATACCAATATACAAAAACTATTAGTCCATTTTACTAATAGGAAAACGTCAATGACAAGAAGAAAACATATATCCTTGATTTTCTCATTTAGTACCGAAACTCCACAATCGCTTATTGTTAACTCATCTTTACGACATATATGCAATTAAAACGCATTTATTAGAGGCAGATTATATATTAAATCGAAGGTGGTCACACCCAAAGAGCTCCGGCATCTTTGAGCATAGGCTGTAGAGCCCGCTGAAGGTGAAGGCTAATAATCTCATTCGCTCCACCAACAAATTCGCCTCCTATGAACACAGCAGGGACGACGATAGTGCTCTGTACAACTATCAAAAGGGCTTGCTCGATTTCGTAACCTTTGGAGATCTCATCTAATTCATAGATGGTTGGGTTTACTCCAAATTCCAAAAGGAGAGACTTTATCGTATGGCACATTGAACACGAACTTTTACTGAATATCACCACCGGTTTCTCTGACACCATTCTCGTCACCATATCCATTTCAGAAAGTAAAGGGTTTGTTTTAAAATTGTTAGTGATGAAAGGTTATATATAAGAGGATTGAAATGATTATATGGTGTGAGGAAATGGAGAAAACTATGTGGCCATTTATATATAGGGTTTGTGGAATAACTTCCTAATGCAAGGTACAGAATAAAGGCATGAAAATGAAAGAAAAGGGAATTGTGTTCTTGGTAGCACCGATTGTCTCTTATCAACTACGTGAACATGTTTTGGTGATATCATTCAACTCATCTATTAATTCCTTATACGAATATGTATAAAAAGTTATCAGGACATTAATTAAATTCTCCCAAGATATACACAATATATATGTATGTATGTATGTATGTATGCATATAGTACAGCGGACTTGATGGTAAACTTGATAAACCATATGGATTTACGATAGTCGGTATATGGTGGTCCATAATTTGGCATTTTTTCCTCGTACACGAGGGGGCATATATATCTTTATTACTTGGAGGCATCCATGCTTTGACTTGGAGCCGTGGTTGTGTTTATCCAATTCTACAAATTTTATTAGTTTCCCATAACAAATATTCGCAGCCCACTAACACAGGAGGGATCAGCAAATTCTGTTATGGAAAAAGCTAAGTTTTTAGATGGTTTAAACCAAGGTTTTAAACGGCGTTGCCGTGGCGGCGAGGTCAACCCTCAAGCCTTATGAGTTACAGCGAGACAATGACATTTTTCAAGGCGTGATTTAAGACGACAAATATGTATAATATATATATATAGAGAGAGAGAGAGGGAGGTTCAAAGGAAAAACTCAAATAATTAGAAAACTAAAGAACACCCTTAGAGACATAGGATTAGATAATCTAATGGTTATTATTAGAATGACAGTTTTGTAATTAAAAGGAAGTTGAAGGTAAATTATATATCAAGTTATTTGAGGTTGGGGGTAAAATTGGCAAAAGAAAATTAAATGATCAGATACAAATACTTAGAAACCCTAGTATCCTTCTCCCAACTCAAACACTACCTCTCACAACCTCAAACCCTTCCCTCTCTCTCTCTCTGCCGCCGCCACCACCGCCGACCGCCACCACCTCCGACCTACCTTCTCTTCTCCCTGCCGCCGCCACCACCACTCACCGCCACCACCGTCAACCTACCCTCTCTTCTCTCTGCCGCCACCACCACCGCCGACCGCCACCACCTCCGACCTACCCTCTCTTTTCTCTGCCGCCGTCGCCACCTCCGTGACCTTCAGTATCTCTAGGAGAAAGAGATCCACCAGTTTCATTCAATCGATTTCCGAGACTAGCCGAATATCCTCGATAAAAGGCCCTAGCACCGATGATTTTCCGATTACACGCCGTTGACGGAAAGTCCGCCGCTGCCTCACAAGTAACTTTCCAGGTGGACGGAACCGGTGGAAGTCCTTCATCGGAGAAACTCGGTCTTTCCGGCCAGATCCCGGTGTCAAGCACTCCAACAATAACATCGTCATCGTATTCTGCGTTAGGCCAAAGACCAAATCCATCTGCCAAACCAAGGAAAGTGGGTGTGTGAGTGGTGTGAAGCATTCTTCGGTGATCGGAGATGACTGATAGTATGCACAAGTGCATATCTACAATTGATTTTGATGTACTGATTTTTTAGATATGAAATTGTTCTCCACCTTTGATTCTGTCTTCTCCACCTTCTTCTTCCTCTTTGGAAACAACCATCCACAAATGCTATGCACAAGTGCATATATATGCATTTGTGCATATAGACTTGTTGTTTATTGTTTTTCTTTTATATACTTGTTTGTTTTTAAATTTGGATCAGATTGTAAGTTTTAGAATTGAAAACCACTAAGTAATCTGTGATTTCTTGAAGTTTGGGAGTCGACGGCAAGCATCGCCGGAAAACCGTGAACTCGCCGGAATCTGCAAGTTTTCGCCGGACGCCGGAATCTGCAAGTTTTCGCCGAAAAACTCATGGAGGTGGATTTATGACTGGGAGTAGTGATTAGTTAGGGTGGATTAGTTTTGTTTTGGCGGTAGGGTATAGTGTCGATATTACTTTACTACCCTTTTCATTAATTTTAATTAATTTAATGGCTGATTATTAATATCCTTTGGATTGTGTTTAATCAATGTCTCTAAGGGTGTTCTTTAGTTTTTCGGTTATTTGAGGTTTTCCCCTGAACCTGACCCTATATATATATATGTATATGTATGTATATGTGTGTGTTTATGTCAGTGTCTTGAACAATAATGATTAAGCTATTAATAATTTAAATTCATATAGAACGATAAACATAAGAAATTTTAAATTCTAATTGATACTAATGGGAAAATTCGAATCGAATTTCAAAGAACATAGATTCATAAAATCGAAAAACACAAATTTGTAACGCCATAACGCGCCATGGCATGCCACGACGCGCCATAACGAGCTTCACGCCTTATCTCGACGCCAAAGAGTATAACGTGGCGGCAAGGCCACGCCTCGGTGCCATGGCGCGCCAAGGCGCATTTTTTTAGAACATTGGTTTAGACTTGTTTGATCACTTGCACCAGATATAGGTTTTGCAGGATTCCTAAATTATGCAACAAAGATTGCACAAGATTTGGGTATGCATCTCTAGATTTTGAAACCGATTGCAACAAAAATGGGTTTTGGAGGATTTCCTTAAAGCAACAAATTATGCAACATAAGCAACATACGTTGTTTTTTGGGATTTCCTTCAAGCAATCTTATACAACATCTAAAATGGAAATGTTTGTCATGCAGATCGAAGTATTCAACATGTTCATATGTGAACTCATGAGTTCATAAGACCAAGTTCATAGCTAAACTCATGCGTATGTGTACAAGTGAATTTGGTATTCTACATGTTCATAAGTGAACTCATGAGTTCATAAGTGGACCGAGTTCATAGGTGAACTCATGTGTAACACCCGTAAATTCCCAAGCTCGTAAAATACTCCTTTAGACTCATTTTATTTCCAAATGCACCTTTATGCTTTAAATAACTTCCTATGTGTTTAATATTTCGTGAAATGCATGCATGCGACTAAAACTGCTTATTTGGCATCAAAATCGGATCGGGGAGGGGTAGCACGACAATGACCGGCGAGAGCCCAAGGGCACAATCGCGTGTCATAGTCGCAAGCTATGTACCACCTACGGTACATATGGCGCGACAGTGACCAGCGAGAGGGGCAAGGGCACAATCGCGCGTCATAGTCGCTGAGGTCCCTGTGGTCGCGGTACATCTGCCGCAAGAATGCCCACGAGAGCGCCCTGTGGCACAATTGCGGGGCATAGTCGCTCGCCGGGTACTGTCGTATAAAAATGCGATTTTTGGCATTTTATTCCTGATTCTTCCACCCCAACTTGTTTCAGCCGATTTCTAAGAGACCAAGGGCGGTTTTCCTCCTTCTTCCATCTCTCTCTCTCTCTTCATTAAATCACCATTAAGGTTAGGGTCTCATTTATTAGGGATTCCTACACTCTTGGGAGCATTTACTGAAGATTCCACTCAAGGAGTTAAGCATCTACAACAACAAAGCATCATTTCCATTTTCTTCACTTCTAGGGTTTCCACCATTTTCTAGGTTTTGGCATTAAAACCTAGATAGTGAGTATTCTAACCCTTCCCAAACTAAATACATGTTATGTACTTGTTTTATTGCTTATTTCTCTATTTTCATACAAACCCTTATTTTGGGAAAAGTGGGTTTATTGGCTTAATAGAGGTAACCATGGATTTTAGTGGAGAGAAATGTTATCCTTGTTGTGTTTAAAGTGTTATGTGCCATGTAACATGATATGGAAGAATAGGTGTTTCACACCCAAGAGTTATGTGTTTACTTGAATAGTGGTAACATGTCTTAATGGTTAAGCTAACCAACTTTCTTGGCTTAATGAGTATATATATATATATATATGGTTCTATGATGAAGTTATGTGGGTTTAATGTGCATGATATGTTTGCAAGTGGTAAAGTAACATTATGGAAAAGTAGTGGAAAATCCCTTGTATTATCATTTATTTACAATCATGTGATGTCTACGATGACTAAGGAATTGGTTGGTCATGTTTGGATGCCTTATGGCTTGAACGAGTTTTTGAATGAATCATGTTAAGTGTTCATTAGGAGAACATAGTCTTGGGTGCCACCGTGTTAGTATGCGCCTAGACCCTCGCCATTTGGGGCAATGCCTTTGGTTGCACCCCCGGATGTGTCGGGCCTTTGGTGTCGCCTTTGAGGGGCTTGACACTAAGGTATCTCGACTCTTTGGGTGGAACTTCTTGATGCTATGGGTCTCCCCCATTGACTTCAAATCTACTTATGGGAATTGGAATAAAAATTCTTCCTTATGCATGTTACTATTACGTGTTACTATTTGTGCTTACTCACAAAGCCCTGTCTTGACACTTGTTTGATTGATGTCATGAATCTCAGATTCTAGCGGAGCCATCATTAAGAAGGCCTAGTCGGAGCGTGTGAGATTTGGGGAAATACTTTTGGGACGCTATCAATAGAAGACCTTTATGGCTAGAGATGACACCCCTTTTGTAATCTTGTTTCCATGTTCGGATATAGATTAGTTGGTTGTCATTAATCTTCCATTTAAATACAATTGTAACCATACCAAATACTTGTATTTCTCCCTTTTAGGATAGCTCATGCAATGACAATTTATACCGCTCTTTCGTTTTATGAAAGTTTTTGTTTGCCCCTATTATTAGGGTGTTACAAGTTGGTATCAGAGCGTTGGTTTAAGCGAACTAGGTGTTGACCTTAGCATACCTAGACTTAAACTGAGTTGTCCTTATGAAATTTCATGACCACAGGTAGAAATCTTAGGTGGGGAGAGTATAGGACCAATAGAAATACCATTGTTGAAAATTGTAGTGATGATGAAAAGGATTATTGTGTATGATATATTCAAAATTTCATAGGGCCCGTGTTATGGTAAATATATTAATACGTGAGCATGCTTGAAATTGTTATTATGAGGATTGATAATTGTGTTGTACGTTACACACTGTTAATCTTTGAAATAATTAACCGGTATGGTATTTATCATGTGTGGCAGTTCACCATGGTAAACACGAGGAGCCGAGTGGCGAATATAGAAGAAGATCAAGAGAACAGTGTGACGACAAGGGAAAATCTGAGGCAACCAAATCAAGGGGATGGTCCTCCTATTCCTCAGATGTTAAGAGATGTTGTCGACCTCATACCTCAAGTCAATATCGAGACGGAGGATCCGGTGATACAAGAGGTGGACCCTCAATCTGTCATGATGGCTAGTTTCTTGCATATGATGAACTCTGCAATGGACAAGCAAGATGAAAAGTTCTTAAATCTAATAGAGGATCGCGATGCTAGTCACCGATGGAATGAAACGGTTGCAGAATACACTCTAATTGGTTCTGGTGGAGTGGTCCACGTTGTTGGCACAGATGAATGTGCAAACACGGAAGAAGAAAGGAGGGAAAAAGTTGCGCTTACAAGACTTTCCTTTGTTGTAAACCGCCCGAGTTTGCGAGCTCCGATAATCCAGTAGCTTGTATGAACTGGATCAGGGAGATTGAGTAGGCCTTCTGGGCTTGTGATTATGGGGAGAGTCAGAAGGTAAATTTTGGTTCTCAGATGTTAAGGGGTGCGACCCTCACGTGGTGGATTATCTTCACTTCTACTTTAGAGGCCTCGGTCTTGGCCAAGATGAAGTGGGATGTATTCAAGAAGAAGGTATTGGAGGAATACTGCAACGAACAGGAAATGGATCGGATCAAGGAAGAGTTCTGATCGCTCAAGAAAGGGAACTCAATTGTTAGGGAGTACACCCATTTATTTATGGAAAAATTGAATTTGGTGGGGCACGTGGCCCCGACGGAGAAGGAAAAGGTTAAGGCTTATCTTAAGGGGTTATCGGCGGACATGATGGCGATGATCCGTAACTCTAAAGCAGTTTCCTTGCGGGAGACGATAGAGGAGACCAAGATGATGGAGACCGTTTATGCGAAAGGAAAGGAGGAAAGAACGGTTGTCGGCGAGAAGAGGAAATGGGAAGGGTTGGCCGGACCCACACGTCAGTTCAGACCATTTGTTGGGGGGGGGGGGGGGGGGGGGGGGAGGAGTGGTGACCCCCGACGGGATGTAAGGTGGTGCCATAAGTGCAAGAGCAAGCACAGTGGTCCATGCAACTCTAGGCCACACCCTAGCCCGGCCGAATGTGCGAAGTGTGGGAAAATAGACCATGCGGTCCGAGATTGCCCTATCCGAGGGCCGGTTTGCTTCGAGTGTCGGGAACCGGGGCACATCAAGAGGGATTGCCAGAAGCTGTTTGGGAACAACCAGAACGCACCGAGCGGAGTGCCAGTTAAGAAGGAGAACCCGCCGAGGGCTCTGACCCGAGCTTTCTAGATGACCGCCACGGAGGCGAGGGAGACCGCCGATGTTTTGACGGGTACGTTCCTCGTAAACTTCTTGCCTGCTCGTATATTGTTTGATTCGGGAGCGAATCGTTCTTTTGTGTCGAATTCTTTTTGCAAGCAATGTACCTCTCCCGCTAGTACCCTTCTGGACGCCCTATAGTCGAGGAAGCTAATGGGGAGCAAGTATTGATCCGGGAGTACTTTGGTAAGTGTACGTTAGATATTGATGGGAATCTCTTTGAGGCAAATCTATTGCCTATGGCGATCGGGGGTTTTGATGTGGTAGTGGGTATGGATTGGTTGACCGAAAATAAGGCCGAAGTTCTTTGTGCGAAAAAGATGATCCGAATTCCGACGTCGACTGGGAACGTAGTGACAGTGTATGGAGAGAAAGGGGAAATGACTACTTCAATAATCTTTTCGCTAAAGGCACGAAAATTCCTAGCCAAGGGGTATTCGTCGTGTTTGGCCTATATAGTGGACGCAAGGTTGGAGATGAAGAAGTGGGAAGATGTGGAGGTGGTGCGTGACTACCCGGATGTTTTTTCGGAGGATCTACCCGGTTTACCACCGGAGCGACAAGTGGAATTCCATATAGACCTCACCCCGGAAGCAACCCCGATTGCACGTGCTCCGTATCGTTTAGCTCCAACCGAAATGAAAGAAATGATGTCGCAACTACAAGAATTGTTGGAGAAGGGATTCATACGTCCGAGCTCGTCGCCTTGGGGAGCCCTGGTGTTGTTTGTGAAGAAGAAGGATGGGTCCATGCGGATGTGCATAGACTACCGAGAATTGAATAAGGTGACGGTAAAGAACAAGTACCCACTTCCCCGGATTGATGACCTCTTTGACCAACTGCAAGGGGCAGGTTGCTTCTCCAAAATCGATTTGAGGTCCGGATACCACCAAGTGAGGGTGAAGGAGGATGACATACCGAAGACGGCTTTTCGGACAAGGTATGGACACTATGAATTTCTGGTAATGCCGTTCGGTTTGACGAACGCATGCCGTGTTTATGGACTTGATGAACCGTGTATGTCTTCCCTTCTTGGACAATTCGGTGATAGTCTTTATCGACGATATCTTGATTTACTCTAAAGACGAGGTTGAACACGGTCAACATTTACGGGAAGTATTAGAAGTTCTTCGGAGGGAAATGTTGTTTGCTAAGTTTTCGAAGTGCGAGTTTTGGTTGCAAGAAGTTCAATTCTTGGGACATGTGGTGTCTCGAGACGGGGTGAAAGTAGACCCATTAAATGTCGAAGCAATGATGAATTGGGAACCGCCCACGAGTCCAACGGAAATTAGAAGCTTCTTGAGCCTAGCCGGGTATTATAGGCGATTTATTCAAGACTTCTCAAAAATTGCTACACCGCTTACCTCATTAACAAGAAAGAACGTCAAATTTGTGTGGACTAACGCTCAACAGAAAGCCTTCAATACTCTCAAAAACAAACTGTGTGAAGCGTCAATCTTATCCTTACCCGAAGGATCAGAGGACTTTGTAGTTTATATCGACTCCTCTAAAATGGGACTCGGTTGTGTGTTGATGCAACGGGGGAAGGTGATACCTTATGCGTCACGACAATTAAAGGATCACGAGAAGAACTACCCGACCCATGACTTGGAGTTGGCGGCGGTAGTCTTTGCCTTGAAGTTGTTGCGGCACTATTTATACGAGACGAAATGCACTCTCTTTACAGATCATAAAAGCCTTAAGTACATCTTGAACCAAAAGGAGTTAAATATGCAGCAACGGCGATGGCTGGAGCTTTTGAAGGATTATGATTGTGAATTACTTTACTACCCCTGGAAAGCCAACGTAGTGGCGGACGCCTTGAGCCGAAAGAACCATGGAGATGGAATCAAGCTAAACCTCAACCGAATCGATGTGGTATCAAGTTTGATGGCGAACTTTAAGACAAGCCAATTGGAGGCACTTCGGGAAGAAAACCTTAAAGCCGAGGTCATGGTAAAGCAACAGGAACTACTAACGGAAGATAGTCGCGAAATGGTCGACACACCCGGTTCATCAAGTCATGAACATCGCCGGTACATTAGTCAACCCGAAAGGCATCACCAAAAACTCCTAGTAACCGTACCGCTTTCGAAATGTTGTATTTGGAATGTCATTTTCCTTTACCTTCACTTGATGATAACCCGAACGTAAGTCAATCTTTGAGAAACATCTCGCTCCTTGAAGTTGGTCGAACAAGTCGTCGATTCTAGGGAGTGGGTACTTGTTCTTTACGGTTACCTTGTTTAACTCCCGGTAGTCGATGCACATTCTCATCGTGTCGTCTTTCTTCTTTACGAACAAGACCGGTGCTCCCCAAGGAGATGAGCTCGGTCTCACAAATCCCTTCTCTAAGAGCTCTTGAGGTTGCGCCATCATTTCTTGCATCTCGGATGGATCCAAACGGTAGGGAACTCTAGCAATCGGAGCCGCTCCCGGAACCAAGTCAATTTTGAATTTCACTTGATGGTCCGGTGGCAAACCCGACAAGTCCCTCCACCCAACACCGTGTTAACAGGTGGATGTATTACTATTGTCGTCACTCTTGGTTGGTCGGTCGTGGATGTCGTAGCTTCATGGCCATCCGACCTACTACGAGTGTTAACCATGGAAGTCTACCACACATTCGAGAATGGGGTGAGGATTAGACTAAAAAAATTAAACATAAGGAAACGTACTATTACATGCATCGATCATTATAACAATAACAATCTAAGCATGCTCACGTAACAATATATTCATAATAGCAGTAGCTAATTGAAATTATGAACATACTTCACATAAGAATTATCATTACCATAGTCACAGCTTTCAACTTATGTACTTCCATCGATTCTAAGACCATCCTATCTTAGGAGTTCTACCCAAAACTCACCAATCATCACTTAATCGTTTCATCTTAAGTCTGGGCATTGTAACAACATACCTAGTTCACTTAAACTATTGCTCTGATACCAACTTGTAATACCCTAAAAAATGGGGTAAATTTAAACCTGAATAAAATGCGGAAACAACATACTATCATAAAGCCATCACCCAAGAAAGGGAAATAGTATAGCGGATACAAGCCAAATCTTGAGAGATTAAAGTAGGCAACCTACAAATCTAAACTGATCTAACTTAGATTAAAGACGGTTATCCTCATCTTACAACAAAATAATATTCTAATCACAAGAGTGTCGCCATGGATATCAAACTCCAAAAATGTTATCTCTCGACCCTTGACTCTCCGCTCAAGCCCGAGGAGCCCCATCTCTAGCATGACCTGACATACATGACAATTTAAGAAGAAGTGTTAGGCTAGAGCCTAGTGAGAACAAAATAATTAAAGTAAAATGATATCAATTGAAGGATTAAATAATCTCAAATACTTGATTGTATCTTTCAAACCTCTTTATTACCAAAAGAACATCTTCATGTCCAAAACGTACATTACCGTGACGGGGGAGACCCGGTTTCCATGGAACGTGGCAGAACACAAAAGTAGGCCACAATTATATGTTTAGAGCTATGCGAGTAGAACATTGGTTAATGAGTTCAACCACATACGATATATAGTTCAAGTCCTCCAATATGCTACTATAGGCTCTTGCTAGAACAATATACTATGGGTCTCACGGTCATCAAGTTCAACACTCACGGTCTATAGTTTGAGTCCTCCAGAGATTGTTGCCATATCTAGCCAAAGAGAGTGGTAAACCAACCACCCTCAATCATTATCTAATATTTACTTTTGTGTCTATGGATCCATTGCACTAAACCAAATAATTAACAAGCTTCCAATTATAGCAAGATAATAGTTCCATGAGATAATTAAGCTTAAACACCAATTAGTTCACACAAATTAGTTTTCTCATCATTAAACTTGATTTCCAAAGTGCATGTTTTAGTCATGGACTTCCAACATGCACAAAATACCATTTTCATCATCATATCAACATAATAAACCAATATTCACCAAGTCTTCACCAACATCGTTAAGTTTTCCAAAACCCTAAATTTTGACCCCTAAACCATCAAACTATAAAGTTTTTGAATGAACAACCCACATGTGTACAAACTCTGGAAAACCCTTAAAACACATGTATCCATCTTTATAAATCCTTTTTTTTTATTCCAACCAAACCCTAAAATGTCCAAAATTAGGTTTTAGATGAAAACTCATATAAAGCAAGAACAAGTAGAGAATAGATATTTATAAGGTTAGAAACACAAATATTACTTGTATGAGTTTAGAAAACGAGGATGAACTCACTTTAGAGGATTTTGTAACTAAAACCCTAAATCCAAGAGGTCAAAGAGAGGAGATGAAGAATTCTTGATACTTGGAGAAACTTGGATCTTATCATTTGATCTTACAATCACCTAACACTATAAAACAAATGACTTTTATCCACAAATATCACCCAAGGAAATTTTCGTCGGTGATTACCTAGAGATCACCCGAAAAATATCAATTATTCGGTAGAATCCGTTGTTTTTCAAGAAAGTACCCACAGATCATCCAGAGAATCTCTGGGTAATCTGTCACTGATTTGCATTACCCACCAACTTTTGTGACAGTTTTATGACGAATCACCCATTAGCGACAAATTTCTCAGAGAAAACTTCGTAGGTAAAAGTATTTCGTTTAGTAGTGTAAAGGTAACCATAAATGATCAAAATCTAAGTAGGTGGAAGAATTTATGGAGGAAAGAGGTTGGGGTATGAAACCCTACGTTTCTCTTGGGAGAAAAACGTAGCTTACACCTTCAAGACTTCACAAAGTGAGCTAAAAACCCGGTTGCCCCGTTTTTATACCCAAACAACCACTTCGCGCGATAGTGACATGCGACTATGCCACTAGGCATAGTCGCCCGCTCCTCCTGGCACGCGGTACACATCTCACGAGTGTGACACGACGATTGTGATCATGTCATTCTCGTTGGTCACTATCGCCACGGGTGTACCGTGAGGTTCCCTCTCCCCGTGACTGTGCCACGCGAGAGTGACACCTTGTCACAATCGCGGGCGTAGTCGCCCACTTGGTACCGAGGACTGTTTTGTTTGTTTTCCTGCACGCTCACTACTTCCAAACAACGGGATAATCGCATGCTCAATAAAATACATTAAATAAATTTCCTATTTATTTAATTACTTGCTAAGTGGTTTACACTATAGGGTTTGTTGCAAGTATTTCATACCCAAAAGATATTGGTAATATATGTCATTGCTATAACGATTGGGTTAATATGTAGAAATTACAAGTAATAGTTCGACATGTGTTTGGTAGAAACCCAAAAAATTGAATGCATATTGGTATCAAATTCAAATTATAAAACAAAGATGTAAAAACTTTGTTTCATCCAAAATTTTATTATAAATTAGGTACTTTAGATTTAAAAACAAAGATGTAATTTACTTTGTTCTAATGATAGAGTATTTGTTTGTGATGAATAAAGATAATGATTGTGTGTGTTGTCATATTAGTAGTGTTGGGCCATTGACCAACATCTTCTTAAATCGAAATGTGACGCTGTCTGCTACGCTATATGGATATAAGTTGCGTCTTTTCCACTAGCAATTGCTTTTGGCGTAGCGGTAAGCGCTTAGATCCTAACATGTGGTATCAGAGAAGGTCACGAGTTCGAATCCCATGGAGTGCATTTTAATGCCAAATGCATGTTGTGCAGCCATTGCCTTCTAGCGAAGATCTTGTTAGTGCCGGGGGGGGGGGGGGATTGGTGGGTTATTGACCAACATCTTTCTAAATCGAAACATGGCGCTGCTACGCTATTTAAACATGGTTATCAGTTGGTTATTAATTAGTTTTTTAGCATTTAAAAAATTCTATTTTTAACATATACAATAATTACTAGCAAACTTGAGAAATAACTAATTCGAGAGATTGAACGCGGAGGAACACCAACGGATTTAAAAAGTTTTTAAATTTCTTCATTAAAAAAATGATATGCACCGACCGACATATGTGGAAGATTGTGCCTAAAGAATCGAAAAACAAAAAATAAACACATTCGGTGATCATTTGGTAATCAGTGACGAATCACTGATAGTTTTTACATTTTTATTTTTCCAAATTTTTATTGAACATTTTGAAATTCAGTTGGTAAGAGCATCTCCAACAGCTTCCTCAAAATGGGAAAAATGAAGAAAATGAGGATTTTGGGCTAAAATTGTGCTCCAACAGCTTCCCCAAAACTATCCCTAAAATGGAGAAAGTTAGAGAGAGAAGGTTTTTTTTCTCCAAATATGGAGATAACTCCAAAAATGATTACCAAGTGAGAGAACCAATAGAAAACTTTGAAAATAAATATGTAGAGAGAGAAATAATATTTTAATAGATAAATGAAATATTTTAATATTTGAATTAATATTTGATTCTCCAAAATAGGGAAGCTGTTGGAGATGAATGTATATTTTTTGGAGGATTTTGGCTTTTGGTTCCCCATTTTGGAAAAATTATGAGAAAGCTGTTGTAGATGCTCTAATCCTCCAGTGAGATTAAACTTTACCAATGGATCACTGTTGGTTGGGCTATTTATCGGCAAACCAATATAGAACTTTGTGATGTCGCAGAGCCATCGATGATAAATCATAAATCACCAAGGAATATTTGGTATGATACCGTGTTTTTTTCTCAATATCGTGTATCAATCAATTATATTTGGTACGTAAAAATTTATAACAAAATCAATCAACTCTAATTGGTACCCCTTTTTTCGGTTGGTATATTTTGGTACGGTTTTGTACCAACATATCAAAAGTTTACAGTGTTTACATACATGTTGTCCATAAAACTTTTAGTTGTAAAATAATAAAATGTCTGAGTTTGATGGCCGAGTAAATCTTTTAGTCTTTTGTTGTAAATTGTAAAAGAATAATATGTTTGTAGGTTACTATATGCCCACGACATGTGTCACACAGAAATGCTACCAATGAGTATGTAAACCTAAAGGGTCGCACACAAAGAACACGTTTGCTTCCATTAGAAAGAAACTCGTTAAAGTCATGTTTGACAGTTAAATAGTTATTCCTGAAAAAATAACTAAATAATATGTGTAAAATGTAATTATGATAATTACGGGGTTCTATCTGTAAATATGAATAATTATCTTTTAGATAATTATAATTATTATTTAGATAATTATTGAGATAAATATCTAGATAATTATTCGAATTCAAATGATTTGAATTCAAATAATTACATATAGACATAAATCTTATTTACTGTCAATATAAATAGAATGTCAGGTCATTTGTTTTGGACGACCAATTCGATTCTCTGAATCCGAATTATACACATATACATATTTAGAATTAGGGGTTCTTTTGGGCTAGCACTCTGTGGAATTCGCGTGTTCGTGTGTGGATACCGTTAGAGGAAATCTACATTGATTTCTTAGTGCCCCGATCGTTCAACCACAACAGATCCCAAAAGGTACAATTCTAAACACCATATGGTGTGTTATTATGTTTTTAATTAAATGTTTCATTGGATCCGATTGGGTTTTGTCTTTTAGAAATGTTTTCTATAATTTCGTAACCAATGTTATCTAATTTTCCGCTGCGTTTAATGGTTACGAATCGTATCAAAACTCAACAATGTTAATTTACTAACTAATTAAATCTCTTTAAAAACATTCATGTCATCTCAGGGGCTGTTTGGTAGTTGCTGAATGGTTTATTGCAGAATGATTAAGAGGTCAGAATGGTTAAGAGGCTTTTATCATATAATGCAAAATGAAATATGGTTGTTTGGTATTTGTTTAGAATGAAATCAGATTGCTGAATGGTTGAGGGTAACCCAAGATGCTAAATCATTAAGAGGGTTTTGGAACCATTAAGAGGTAGACTTTTTTTTGCCAAACAAGATTGACCTCTTAGCGATTCAGAGGTTGCCTCTTAATGGAACTATTAAGAGGTAAACAAACAGCCCCTCAGATCCATAAATAATACATTAATAATCAAATATATTAATTATTTAACAAATAATTTAAAAATATATATATATATATATATATATATATATATATATATGTCGGTACGGTACGGTATTACTGTGGTTGACAATTTTTAAAACCACCTATCAACCAAATTTGTGAAGTTGGTACGGTAGTACCAACCAATTTAATTAGTACCAATTTAATTGGTACCAATTAAGTTGATACGGTTGCTGATGAACCTGTTGGTTTCACTACAAAACAACATGCTATCATCGACAAGGGCGGACCTACACACACAGGAGAGGGTGCACGGGCACCCGCTCGACCGTCCTGTCGTAGTGGAATCTTTTTGCCGGTTGTATCTGTGCATCCGCTTAATTTTTAAGTGTGCTCTCATATATTTTTCAAACAAAGTTTACAACAATAGTGTGGGGTTGGTGGAATGGCTATCATGCTACTTTATTATTGATAGGTCATGGTTTCTAATCTTGTTGACAACAAATTCAAGTTTTTATATTTTAATTTTTAGTTACTAAAAAAAAGACAAACAAATATTTGACAAATTAAATGAATTCAATATCTCAACTACAAGATAAAATGTTACCAATTAACTACAACTATTTCTTATTTTCAATTTTCCCAATCTTGTTTTTTTTTTCAATTTATCCATTAATCTTAAATTTGTTTTCTCATTTTAATGATAACACATTTTTATCCTAAATAACTTGAAAATGAAATAAAATTAATTGAATTTAACTATTTAATAATTAATTTAGTACTAAGAAAACTGAAATATTTCCTTGAAATCAACCAAAAAACCAAAAAATGTCTCGAAACCAACAAAAAATATAATTAAAATATCTGTTAAAATCAACCAAAAAAATCGAAACATTCTCTCGAAATCAACAAAAAAGTCATGCGAAAATCAACCAAAAAACTTAAAAAAATCCCCTGAAAGCGGTATTCGGCTAAATACACATCGAGTAAATTTGCGGGCATTTGATCAAATTTTAAAGGTGCACCCGCTCGGAAAAAATCCTGGGTCCGCCACTGATCATCGACCGATATATCCCTAAAGAATATTGGTTGTAGGTGACGTTAGTCTTTGAAAATCTCTTGTCGAGTAGTGTTGCAATAAATGATACTTTTCTATTGATGAAATGTATGCTACTTACGGGTGGTGGGATATTTGGTATGTGAGGAATCGAAAGCGAGGGGGAATTTCCCTTTTGGTTTGTGCTTTTCTAAAGTGCTTATTTCATGTGAAGGTATTGCATTCCCCGTTATCTATCATGATTGCAAGTGACGTTAATAACTCTTGCTTGCGTAAAATCGATGTGGTTTTTAACGTCTTTTTCTTACCTTGATGTTACTTTTTTTACTACAACAAATTTGAGTTTATAAGACGCATAAAATAAATAAGCGTCATAATAGAGTGTTTTATAGGATTGTAGTTTATAGGACCAAACAAAAAGGCGTCTCAGGTAAAAGTGTTACAATAAGTTCATAGGACGATTTTAAGCGTCGTAACAACGTTTTTAGGACATTTTCAAAATAAAGTGTCGTATTAGCTAGTTTTATAGGACAGTTTTGAAAAGTGCCCTATAAACCCACATTTTTAGAAGACATTTGTGTTTATGGGATACCTTTTCAAATAGTGTCCTATAAAATAGTTAATAGGACGCTTTATTCGAAAAATGTTCTAAAAAAATTGTTACGACGTCCAAAGGCGTCCTATAAACTTTTTGTAACACTTTTAGATAAAACGTTTTTTTGTTGGTGATATAAACTTTGGTCCTATAAAACACCCTATTAGAAAGCTTATTTATTTTAGGCGTCGTATTAACTTAATTTTGTTGTAGTGTTTGGACTTCAATGTACCGAAATGTACTAGCTAGCCGAGCCGCAGACACAATTTTATGAATTCATGTGTAGTTTCCTTCCCCTCGCCCTCCTAGATAGTTACTCAAGTCGCTACTTAAAAAAATTCAACACCTTTGGTAACCCCTACCCCAGCTATACCCTACCGTCATATCTTTAATCCATTACATGAATTGGATTAAGTAATTATTGACAACTTGATTGGTGAAATAATGGGTTTAAGGGTTAGGTTACAAATCGAGAAGATTTAATGTTGGTGATTTTAGTGTCGATGATTATTTTGATGTAGTAGTTGTGATTTATTTGAGATCGATTAAAGTGATAAGGCATGACATAAGTAAGTTAGGAGGTGCAGAATACACACTAACAAATGTTGCCCTTTGCACCTTATAATTAAGATCGTCATAAGGTGGGGGTCGCACCCCCTCGCGGGGTTCTAAGGGCATAGTTCTTTGTCGTGACCTAGTGTAATCAGAAATCAATCTTTCTGATCAAAATGCGTCACTGAAAATTTCTAAAGTGTGAGTCTGAGTGTGAACAATCAGAATTTTCTGATATGATCGAAATTGACCAAGTCTAACTCTAGGCCTTTAGAGTCAGACTTGTAGTCGTCGGAGTTAGACTTGGTATATCTCTTTCACTACAAAACAAAAGACTTTTACGCACAAAAATCACACATGGAAAATTCCGTCGGTGATTGCAGATGGATCACCCAGAAAATACCAATGGTTCGGTAGAATCCGATGTTTTTCGAGAAAATACGAATATATGGATCACCTAGAGAATTAATCACTAGGTAGTCTGTTACTAATTTAAGTTACCCACCAGCAATTTATCCACCCACACGTTTGTGACGGTTTGGTGACGAATCACCATTAACGACATATTTTTAGGGAAAAGTCTTTATCCAAAAGTCTTTAATTTAGTAGTGTTTAAATCCATATTTAGAGTTTGCACATCGAGACTTAGAAAATTGACTAAGTCTGAAACTCGGGACTATAGAGTCAGAATTTGGATATGTGCATCCATGCTTAGACTTTTGACTTAGAATTCTAGTGTTTAAGAGTTAGAATTCTGGAACTTTGATTCTAGCCTTTGAAATAAAGATTTTTCTAAAGGATTATTCCAATACTAAATTCATGAATCCAAGGCTATAAGAGTCGAATTATTATATTTGAAATGTGTACTATACACGATCTTAAGAGATTATCGAGTTTTTTTTTTTTTTTGCAAAAATAGGGGTGTTATTTTTTTTTTGTAGAAATAGGGGTGTTTTAAAAGTATTTGAAAAATAGGGGTTTTTTTAGGGGGCCACCATTTTTATATCCTAATTTTTACATATTTTCATTTTAAATCCTATATATTTATAGATTTAACCCTCTCACTTACATCTTACTTTTTATTTATCTCTATTATTTTTAAATTTTTTATTTTTAACCCTTATTATATATTATGTATGAATTGATCTATTTAAAATATATAATTAAGATTTATATATTACTTTTAGTAAATTATATCATTAAATATATCTCATTACTACCTTTAAATTAATACCCATATTTAATATGTTAAAGTTTATGTATTATTTTTTTAACAAGTTATATAATTTTTTTTCACCGGCGTAGTCTCCTCGTTCGATCCCCAGAGACGGAATCACAACCGTCCATTATTATTTGACTCTCCCAGGGATCGAACCTCTCCCCTACTCCGCAGAAGGAAACCCCTTAGGAGAAAACCTCCTGACCAACTGATCAAGTACATACGAATAATATATAATAGATCAATTCATACATAATATATAATAAGGGTTAAAAATAATAGTGTTAGTCTCATTTATGAACAAGCAACAATCCAATATAGTAGATAGATAGAGAAACAAGATGAGATAATAGGATAAATGGTGTATTATTCATATGAAGAGACTACCCTAGAGAGAGAATGGTTGTCTCTCTAGAACACACACTTACACCATAATGTCTACATTGTGAAAAAGATTCTCTTAACCCTAATTACACACACTAAGGGTGTGTTTACTAATGACTTAATCAGCTTAATGGCTGAAATGGCTTATTCGCACAACCATTATGTGTTGTTTACTTGCGACTTAATCACTCAGATGAGAGCTTATTCGCACAGAAGCTTGGGAGCACTTGTCCCCGTTCAGACAAATGTTTGACAAATATACCCCTAAAAGATGAACGACTCTTTAAGGGAAAAAAAGCCCAACTCGTTCCAGGCCTCCTTCATCGTTGTCTTCAACCCTCTTCAACCCTAGTTGAACATTGCTTCATAGCTGCTCATCCCTGCTTCCCTTCACAAATCCTAGATGTTGAAGATGATGACTATGCCGGCGACCTGTGCTCCTCCGTCGTCGCATCTCTTCATGCGGCGTATGCTCCTCCCTCGTCGCATCTCTCCCTAGCCGTTGAAGAAGATATTGACTTCGTGTCCAGTGACCCAACCACACCTACCCCTTCAACTCATCGCACGTATTCGTCTCTTCTTTGTTCTTTGTTCCCCGACAAAGCAAGTCTGTTTCTCGACGAGAAAGTACCCGGCGGCCACTCTTCTCTGTTCCCCGGCAATGTTGCTCCTCAGGTCACCCTCTCTTATCTGCCATCTCTTTCTCCCATCGGTGTTCAGCAAAAAACAGGCCCTATTTGAAACAGTTTTTTGGAACATTTTATTTGAATCTGTTCATAAATGGATCTGTTCATAAATCTTGTGTGAAACAGTTTTTTGGATGTTTATTTGATACGATTATTTGAACTATTCATTTCCTCAGGTTATAGTTATGGTTCGTATCTTTCAATTCTCCATATGTAAATTGATGATAAACAAGTGTAAACAAAATTTGGTTCAAGTTTTAACAAGATTGATTGTAATTGAGTTAAAAATATATGTTTGAAGTTTATCTTTTTCGATGATGAGATATACAAATCATGATTAGGTGAACTGAAGGGTAAAATTGTCATTTGTATTGATCAGACCTATCATTCAGAACAAAAGGTAAACAATAACATGTTTTTATCCGGACAGACAAGTTTATCCACACAGACAATTTTACCCATACAAGACTTAATAAAATTTTTGGTAAACAGCCCCTAATCCTTATATACTCCCTTGTTAGTCACTTAAGCCCAAACCCATATCACAATAACCCAAGCCCATATAACATATATAAACTTTTACAAAACTATCATATAATTAGGACATTTTGGTCCTAACAAACAGAGATAAATAAAAAGTATGATGTAAGTGAAATGGTTAAATTTGTAAATATATAATGTTTAAAATGAAAATATAACCTACTTTTTAGCCCATATCACAATAAACCCAAGCTCATATAACATATATAAACTTTTACAAAACCATCATATAATTAAGACATTTTAATTGGTCCTAACAAATAGAGATAAATAAAAAGTATGATGCAAGTGAAATGGTTAAAATATATAAAATGAGGATATAAAAATGACGGCCCCCTCAAAACACCCCTATTTCTACAAACACTTTTAAAATACTATGTTTCTACCAAACTGTTTCTAAACACCCCTATTTTTGTAAAACACTATTATCCCGTCCAATTATCATCTCTATATCCCAACTTCTAACATTTTAGAAGTTAGATTATTCTCGATAGATATCATGAATCTACATGAAATTAAAGATGAAGAAAAATGAAGAATACATTGTACGTCGTGAAATTTATTATTTATTTTAAATTACCATTTGTAGAAGTTTGTTTAATAAGATTCAAGGAAAAAATAGTTTTATTATCGTTATTGTTATTAATATTTTATTAAATAATCTTTACTACCTCACTATTTCATATTTCATTTAAACTTTATTTTTTTTATTATATTCCGTCTCATTACACGGCTCATTATGTTTGAAACGTGTGTATTGATCGTACTAGATGTCCTTAGGGGTGCGTTTGGTACGCACACAAGATATAACAGGACAAGATGAGACATGACAGAATAAAACAGGACAGTATAAATGTTCAGCGTTTGGTAGTTAGAACTGGACAGAACAGGATATATAGCATTAGATAAAATACAATAAATAAAATTTATTGAATGAATAAAATATAAAACAGAACGTGTATTTGAGATTTTAGAAGAGAATTATATTTTATTTTAAAGTTATATTGGTAAAACACAAGTATGTTCCAGCTTGTTCCATAGGATGAGGGTGGAACAGGCCTGATCCACTTTGTTTTATCTTGTTCGTGTCTATTCCACATAAAAGTCATGCCAAACATGAGACAGTGATTCCTATTCTGTTACGTCATGTCCAGTGTACCAAACGCACCCTAGAGGAACCGTATAGCATTTGGTGCGTCCTCATGTATACAAAGATCCCTAGGTTAAAAAAAATGCATCCTTTACTCTCTTCAACCACATACTGCGGCTGCCAAAGTTTTCACTTTTTTCCATGTTTTGATCTTCATTAACTGGAAGATTTTGTTAAAGGTATGTTTACATTTTAGGGAATTTAATTAAAATACTCAAAGTTTGACTTTGACTATTCAAAATACTTATTTTTTTCAACTTTTGCCAAAATACCCATTTTTCCCGCTATAAGGTCCGCGATCGCGGAAAAGGGTATTAAATGAAAATAGCGGGACAATAGCGGGACAAATAGCGGGACATAGCGGGATCAATATTTTCATTTTGTACCCTATCCCGCGATCGCGGGACCAATAGCGGGAAAAATGGGTATTTTTGCAAAAGTTGAAAAAAATGGGTATTTTGGTAAGTCAAAGTCAAACTTTGGGTATTTTAATTAAATTTTCTACATTTTATCTTTCTTTATACACACATACGACGTATATACTTATATATATATATATATATATAGAGAGAGAGAGAGAGACTTGAGATCATGTGGGACCAGCTTATTTCCATGAGACCGTGAGACCAAAAAATTAACACTAAACCTTCACAGCAAAAGACTGTGAAGGTACTGTGATGGTAAACCTTTACAGTGTTTTTGCTGTTAAGGTTCGTTATTTTTCTTACCTTCACAATGAATCACTGTGAAGATTTAGTGTTAATTTTGTGGTCTTACGGTCTCACGAAAACAAGTTGGTCTCACGTGAACCCAACCCTATATATATATATATATAGGGTACAAATCAAATACAAACCATGTATTTGTTGCACCCCTTACATGTGCAGACTGGTTCTGCATATATGCATTGTCCCATATGAATGTATATCCATTATATGTATATTCTTGCACGTATTCATATGCATATATGCAGAACCAGTCTGCATATGTGCAGACTGTGGTTTGTAAGGGGTGCAACAAATGCAAGGTTTGCATTTTACGGAGCCTCTATATATATATGGGCTTAATCAAATGAGAACTGATTAGTTTGTGATAACCGTGAGATCCAATTTCAGCCAATCATTTATTTTAATTTAATTTTCTTTAATATTTAATAGGTGAGGTTATTTTGGTAATTTGTTTATTTTTTGTTAAATTAATTATTTTTATTTAACAGATATATATCAATTAGAGATTCCGTTTCCTAATTATCCTCATCTAATCTAATTTCAAAACTCGTCTTCTGTGTTATCGTTTTTAGTAGCGATTCATTCCAATTAGTCTATATCCAGGTTACTTTGATGAACGATATTCTCATTAAACCCTATCGAATTATTAAGAACACATTGCTGGAAGAGGTGGTCTGTTTTTTTCTATACGATGGACGAAGACAAGATGAAGTCCTCATTAACATTGTCTACCAGTTGCCATGAAGATTCACAAAAGGATGTGGATATTCAACTATGGGAGAACCCAGATGATTTTGATACGGGCCTTTCACCATACAAAGCAGAAGATGATTTTTGTCACGAAGAAGACGAAGTAGAAGATGTCGATGATTTTTCTCACACTATGGATGATGATCAAGGTTATGTACCAGAGAATGATAATCTGGATGATGAAGGAAAATGTTGGTTTTTTATGTGTTATTGATTTAATATAATACAAACAGTGAGATTGATTTAATGGCAATGGCAATGGTATCACAGTGTGATACCATTGATTCACTCAGACATTGTTACCATTTATTAGTGACTGTGAAGGTATTTTGAATGTTTACAGAGATGTGGTGACATGTGGTACCATCATGAACTGATTATGGTTTAGTAAATAATGTTTATCAAATATGTGGTTACATGTGATACCATTAATTCTTAAACATATTTTGCAGGTCCAGGTAGTTGTCAAACTGAAATCCATTCTTTTACTTTGTCACCGGGTGGATCTCGGTGGTGGACTCCCAAAGTTGACGAATCTGTGAAACCGACAATTGGTTTGACAGTTTCTTCCCTGGATGAAGCTGAGTCTGTTTACCAGAAATATGTTGAGAAGGCGAGATTTGAGATACGACGTTCATCACAAAAGATTAATAATGATGGGTTGA
>JAWVWS010001027.1:0-25000 GCA_033807775.1 Saussurea involucrata | reverse complement strand
TGTTCTTGATTTATTTACTCGCCATTAATTATTTTAACACCAACAACTCAAAATTTCGATCGTTCAGTTAATAGTGATTATAGTCATTGTGATACTCAGTTCCTAGTTCCCTTGGTTCGATACTCGTACTTCCAAGTACTTATTACTTGATTCGACCCGTACACTTGCGGTTAGATTAGGGGGGTGTAAACCCGTTTATCAAGTTTTTGGCGCCGTTGCCGGAGAACTAGTTTGCACTGATAGCACTACCAGCTATAAGCGCTATTACATTGAACATTTTTTTTTCTTTTGTTATTTCGCTTTATTACTTTCATTTTCTGGATTACTAATTTTGGATTACCTTTCTTTTCAGGTACTGACTAGTTTATGCCAAGAAAAAACCCGAGGGAAAGGCATAGAACCGATCGATCCGGAAATCGAAAGAACCGCCCGTCTACTGCGAAAAGCATCTAAATCTAGAAGACAACTGAGAATGGGCGACGAAGCTCCTCCGAAAAGACGTCCTATGCGGTCGTTTGCCAATCCTAATGTGGCAGCCGCACGTATAGGCGTCCAACCTCCCACTACTGGGGAAAACTACTTCGACATCAAACCGAGTACCATCGTTATGGTACAACAACACCAGTATGGAGGAGCACCGACTGAAGATCCTCACGGACACCTCCGTGCATTTGAACAGATATGCAACACCTTTAAAATCAATGGGGTGAACGAGGATGCAATCAAACTGCGGTTGTTCGGCTTTTCACTCAAAGGGAGAGCAGAGATATGGATAGAAAGCCTACCGTCAGATCAGATCACCACATGGGTAGAACTGAAAGCTGCTTTCCTCCATAAATTCTTTCCTCCGGGGAGAACCGCCCAACTTATGGCGGATATCACACACTTTGCTCAATGGGATCAATAAACCCTATACGAGGCGTGGGAACGGTATAAAGATATGTTGAAAAAGTTCCCTCATCATGGGTTACATGGTTGGGTCATCATCCAGACCTTCTTTGGTGGCCTCCACCCGCAATTTAAGAATGATATCACGACTGCAGCGGGTGGAGCTCTCATGGTTAAAACGTACGAAGAAGCGGTCGAGCTGATTGACAACCTGGCCGAACACAGTTATGCCACTCTGAGATCGGCGGTTAGAAGAGTTGTTAGCGTACAAGAGAATGACGAGTTGAAAGCAATCAAGGCTCAGTTAGCCGCCATCACAAATCAGTTAAAAGGATCATCTATTCAGCCAACGCTTATGGTTGAAGAAGGTATGTCGGATATGTTTCCACCATCGAATGAACCCGAACAAGCTCAGTTCTTACAGAACCGGAACAATCGCCCAAGGAATGACCCATTTTCCAATACGTATAATGAGGGGTGGAAGCGACACCCGAACTTCTCATGGGCACAACAACAAGGTTCACCGAAGGAAACAATGGGACAACAACAACAGCAGCAATACGATAATCATTCTAACTTTTCCAACTCTTCTCAATCTAACAATGTTTATCATCCTCCAGGTTACAATCAAAGGAAGTTCGACGAAGGACAATCCGGGGAAAAAAATCGGGGCTAGAGGACATGATGATGAAGTTTATGTCCAAGATGGATTGTAGTGTTGAGGGATTAGCCAATACGGTAAGTAAGGTGAAAGCAACAACTGATCAGAACACCGCCTTCATCAAACTCCTTGAAAGGCAAGTGGGACAAATTTCTGAAGCCCTACAAAATCGAGCTCCCGGACAGTTTCCTAGTCAACCCGAAAGGAGACCACGGGAGGAGTGCAAGGCGATTCATCTAAGAAGTGGAAGGGAGCTTACTAAGGACCCTACCCGAGAACCTTTGTCTAATAACACTGAAGCTAAGGGTACTAAAGTGGATCCCATAGAAGTAGAAGAGGTTGAGGCAAATGATGGGCAAGAGATAGAAAGACAAAGAATAGAGATAAGAGGAAGGAGCAAGAGAGCACCCCATCAAAGCCGATAGTCAACTCATATGTGCCACCGCTACCTTTCCTGAATCGGTTGAAGGCACATAAGGACGAGGAACAGTTTAAGAAGTTTCTTGACATTTTCAAGAAGTTACACATCAATATCCCATTTGCATAGGCACTAGCACAAATGCCAACTTATCTCAAGTTCATGAAAGACATCTTGTCCAAGAAGAGGAAGATTGAAGATCATGCCATAATTGCACTTACTGAGGAGTGCAGTGCTATAATCCAACACAAGCTTCCCCCGAAGCTTAAGGATCCAGGGAGTTTTACTATCCCTATTCATATAGGAAACTCTAAATTCAGTAATTCATTATGTGATCTTGGTGCAAGTATTAATTTAATGCTTTTATCCATTTTCAGGAAACTTGGCTTTGGGGAAGTGAAGCCAATAAACATGACACTTCAACTTGCAGATAGATCGGTGAAATACCCTTATGGAATCATTGAAGATGTTCTGATAAAGGTTGGAAAGTTTTATTTTCCCGTTGATTTCGTAGTCCTAGATGTGGAAGAAGATGTTGAGGTGCCATTGATTTTGGGAAGACCATTCTTAGCCACAAGAAAGGCTTTGATAGATATGGAAGAAAGTGTGATGACTTTCAGAGTTGGGAATGAAAAGGTGACCTTTCATGTTCTCAAAAGATCAAAAGATAAAGGTAAACCGAAAAGGGGGCAGATTGGATCAGAAACTGGTGAGAATGAGAAAAGCGGGAACAACCGTATGTGCGGACGATTCAATTCCCCAAGCGATACCGAGCCAAACTGAGAGCTACACAGTCGTGCCACGACTTTAACTAAGGCGCTAGGTGGGAGGCAACCCACCCGGTACGTTTTTTTATTATTTTTATTTTAGCGTTTTTTTTCATAGGATTTTATATTGTTTTTTTCAGATCTCTCCTGCCTTTGGAATGCTCCCGCGTGTCGAAAAGGTAAGTTTGGGTGTGTGGTTTCAATTAACGAGGGTAATGTGCTAGATCGTGCCACCGAAAGCCGGTTGTTATTCCTTGTGGATTTCGGGTGAATTGGGAGAAAAAACGAGTTATATTTATATAGTTTATAGTAAGTTTAATTACGTTTTTTATATACATAAAAAAATATTAAAAACATAAAAATAAAAATAAAAAGTTGAGTCGCGATCAAACAGTCCTTAGGGCAAGTTGGACGCTAGTTTGGACCCCTTAACTAGCTCCGCACCAGCCTTAAACACTGTTGGTTTACATTCCCATGATATCAAATAGATTTTAGGGCGAGTTATAAGTGAGTTGGGCTAAGTTAAGTCACGAGAAACTGTTGATCCCGATATTACTAAACAATGATATAAATATCTGGCAGAGAAGGGGCAGTCATCTTCTGGTGGTGGGAGATTTAGGCTTTTCACTCCAAGGTCGAGTCCCACTTGGAAGTCAGTCATGCTGTATATCAGAAGTTTTTCACGCATGGTCTTTTTGATCACCATATATGCCCTCTGTACTTCGAGTCTTGTGTTGTAGTTCTGTCTAGCCCAGTTTAGAAGGTCAGGCAGGTCATAGGGGCTCATGTTCCTCAGATCAGCATCTGAGAATTTTGTTTCGGTTCTGTCGGCCCTTTTGACGTGATAGATGTTGTAGTGTATCGTTGTGCCTCTTATGTGAGAGAGCTTGCAGTATATAACCTTTGTGATCTTTGAATTGGAGAAGACTTGATTGACAGGTTTGGCTTTTGTTCTATAGAAGTCTTCTTTCAGTTCCTTCAGAAGATCAGGTGGCGGAATGGATTTTGGCAAGGGATCGTTGATAGCTCTGCTGTACAAGTACTTGTACACCACCTCTTCCATTTGTCGTGGAGGTGCAACGGGTGGAGGCATGGGCCTGCGTAGAGCATCCATTTTGCTTTTTATTTGGGCCACCCTGTCTTCAGAGGGTTTTGCCTTTGGGTCAATGACAGACTCGGTTGACAGAGGAGTGAGTACGTACACCCAATCTTCTTATTCAGGTTTAGGGGTGACAAAGGCGTTAAAGGCGCTTTTCATTAGTTTCTCTGTGGGTTGATGCTTAGGCTTTTTGTTTTTCGGTTCCTCTGTCGCTATCCCCTTTCCCTTGTCTTTTGTTGTAGGCTTTTGTAGTTCTGCTTGTTGAGATTGGGTTGCCTCTGTTGGTTTTAACTTTAGAGTTTCTGAGGGCTTAGATGGGGGTGCTTCTACGGTTTTTGTAAGGGTTGCCTCTGTTTGTTTTTCAGGGGACTTGGTTGGTGACGTGGGTTTGGTTTGAGGTTTGGTTGGTGAGGCTTCTGCGGATTTGCTCAGATATTTTCTTTTATGAGCTAAGGTCTTGGTTTTGGTTTTGGTTTTGGGTTCTTCTGTTGTTTTGGGTGTGGGAGAGGGAGATTTTGTCTTTTCAGCTTTTGGTGTAGGAGATGGTGGTTTATGTTCCTCTGGTGTTTTTGGTGTTGGTGAAGGAAGTTTGTCTTCTGTTGGTTTTTGTGATTGGGATGGTTGGTCTTATTCTGATGAGGTAAGGATTTGAACTTGTTAAGTTGTTTTGGTAGTGGGGGATGGTAGATCTTCTATGGTTATATGGGTTGTTTCCACAGAGGTGGGTGTGTCCTCCGTGGTCTTCTGTTGGGTTTCAGATGAGGGTACTTGGGTTAGTGGTTCTGTTTGTAGTGGTGGTGGAGCTAGTAGACCTCTGTTCGCAGCTCTCTCTGTTCTCTTCTCCCCCTCAGGATGATCTGATGGTCGTTCTGAATCATCATCAGAGTCATCCTGCCTTTGGTCTTTTTACCCTCTGCTCGGCATGACGAAGATGGCTTCTTTGGTTGAGTGGCCCCTGCTGCTATCATCTTAGCACAGAGGTCGTCACAAATGCCGAGCAGGTAGGCAACTTTTGCTTCTGAGTTGAACCTGAGTCTTTCCACACTTGCCTGAAAATCCTCCACGTAGTTTGCATTGGCTGTGGTGAAGGCTCTGATGAAATCTGTCATCTGGTCGAGTACCCCTTGTCCAAGCTCTGTAAGCTGTGCTCTGGTCATGTAGTCGGAGGGCTTCATGGCCTGAGTTTCTCTGGTGGTGTGTTCTGGACTTGCTCTAGGGCCTTCTTTAGATCTTCTGGAGTTAGACCCGTAGAAGCAGGGGTTTGCTCTTTCTTCAGTTGTTCAAGAAGATCTTTGACAGAGGCCTGGAAGGCAGAAGTTGTTGCTTTTTCAAAGATAGAGGCGGCAGTGGTAGCATAGGTTGTTGCAGTTGTGTTCATCTTGGCACATACATTTTTCACCTCTGTGGACAGGTGGTCCACTTTGGTGGTCAGTTCAGATATCGCCCTTGTAGTGGATTCTGCAAGAGAGTCAAAAGATCTTTTCAACTCTTTCAAGGAGTGGTTCACAGAGGTGACAAGGGTTTGGAACTCACCCCTTGCGACTTGTGAACCAAGTGTAACCTCTGGGGGAACACATTCTTCCCGAGAGTTTGTCCGTGTTCCTTGGACACCTTCTTTCACCCCTGTATTGATGTTGAGGGTGGAAGGATTTCCCTCTAATCCTCGAGCAGAGGCTTTTTGAGCCTCAGACTTTATAGAGGTTCTGTTAAGCACATTGTCTTGATCCACTTCAGAGGTGGGTACAAGAGTATCCTTAATTTGACTTGGGGATTTGTCTAGAGTCCCTTCGTCTTTGTGCTCTCTAGGCTCCTCTGAAGAGCCAATCGGTCCTGAGTGTGTGCGTGTAGTAGAGGAAACAAATTCCTCTACGGGGATTTCTGTTGTGATCCGGGGTGAATGATCCCGAACTAAAGGTGAGTCCTTTGGAGAGGACTCCCTTGGAATGGTTTCCCCGGTTTGTAATGGCACAAAGGTGGAAAAAGGTACCTCTGTCCGGTTTGCAGGGGTTGGGCTCGAGCTGTGCTGCTCTGTTTCAATGATTCCTTCTGCCACTAGACTGGCGGAATCAGAAATATGGGCTGCATTGGGAGGTGATTGGGGTTGTGTGCCTCTTCCAACTTCGGCATCTTTTAAGGCTTCAACCTCTGTCATACACCCTAGCCTAGTGGTCTCTGTGCTAGCCTCTATCTCTGCATGATTGCCTTCGGCTTGTATCATATCCTCTGGGCTTTTACGTAGTACATCATAGCAAGGATGAAAGTCTTGTAAGAATCGTAGATCTGGATGCAGACGTCCTTCTGGAGTGTTTTCCTGAATGCCCTCAGGGGTTCTGTCATCTTCTTCCAAATCAGAATCAACTTCTGAGACTCTGAAGTCTGGGTTTTCAGTTGACCAATTAGAGATGGCTTCTGCGGTCCATCCTGAGGCATCCAAGGTATCTGCAAATTCGGGGTTTTCAAGGAAAGCGTTGAAGTCACCCTGATCTGCATAATGTATTGGAGAGGGGGAGGGCAGAGGTTGTTCAGGGGCTTCTTCTTCCATTTCTGCTTCCTCTGCGATGGTCTGCAGAGGTGTGTGGGGCTTCTTGGTTCTCTTCTTGCTCTTCTTGCGTTTTGCCTTGGGGGCACCCTCCTCAGAAGATTTGTATTTTCTTTTTTTCTTCTTTTCTTTAGGAGGAGAGGGAGGTGCAGAGGAGCCAATCATGGTTTCTGCTGGTGGTGATTGTTGAGATTGATGGGGGAGGTTCAACACTAGAAGTGCCCTCTATTGTTTTCTTTGATTTGGGGGCCTTCTTCTTGGGGGGAGTGGCAGAGGTTTTGTCCTTGGAACCTGAAGTGGCAATTTTGCTTCCTGAAGATGAAATCGAGCCTGTACTTGCTCATGTTTAGCTAATGCCTCTGCCCATTCCTCATCACTCATCCTATCAACTACCTGAGTTCCTAAAGGGGCTCCTAAACGCGGGGGTGTCACTGGACTCGGTTCTGGAGTCCTGTGATCGCGAATATAGGCTAATCTAAGTTCTTCATCAGATGCATATGTCAGAAGGGCGGATGGTAGAGGTCTGCATAAGTTGTATCCGTCCACATGCTCTGTTGGGCTATTCTTTGCCATGGGGTAGGTTTTGACAACTGGTCCCTCCATTGGCCATTTTTCTATGAGGAGCAGAGGTTCTAGAAGGACACCTAGGATCCTCTGAAATTGTAGTGGGGGGAGATCTTTGCTGGAGGGTCCCTTTGCCCTCTGTGTGGAGATTCTGTGGTCAATGGTGTTAACTATCTCTTGCAGCATAAGAGTGCCATAGTCCAGAGGCAAGTCATAGTACACCCCATACATGATTGCCATAATCTGGTGAGATGTTTGGTCTGGGCTGTCCACTTTTCCAGTCAGGCATATGTTGAGGATGGAGAAGAGAGTATTCCACAGAGGGGGGAACCTGTTTCTTCTGAAGTCGTTCCTCTTCTTCAATTTGGTATTGTAGCCCAACGACTCTGCAAAGTCACAGAGCTCACTATCCGAAGGGTCCTCTACGTACTTCTCTATGCCCAGAAGTCCCCTGGTTGGTAGGCCAATCTCAAGGGAGAACATAGTTCTGTTGAACTTTATTTCAACGTATTCTGATTGGCCAGGTTTGGATATGTAGCCCTTGATTTGCCTATTGTCTTGGTCATAAAAGCAACTCTGCCAGAACTGGTTGAGGTATCTGGCAGGGATCCTTTTAACATTCTTTGTTAGCAGAGGGAAAAGGTAATGGTTTTCCAGGATGTTGAATAAAATGGCATGTTCCTCCCCAAATGCAGTTCTTGAGGGAACAAGAAAGTGATTGTTGGGTTTAAGGGGAAGAACACTTTCGAAGTGTTCATGTTCCAGAAAGTTTTGTAGGTGGGTTGTCGGAGTAAACGCCACTGAGTCACCTGAGTTATCTTGCTCTTGGTTTCTGGCCATCGATGGGTTTTGTGAGTGCTCAGATTGAGCTGGGGAGTTTACCGGAGATTTGGAGGTGGAGGCCATTGAAGATTTCTTGAAGAATGTGAGTAGAAAGTACGAGTTGCAGGTATTGCAAGGTTCGCCGGGGAAAGAAGAGAGGAGTAAATTCATAAAAGGAAGAGGAAAGGGGGTAAACAGTGTTATATAGTGGGGTAGAAACGGATAGAATTCCACGGTTAAAAAGTGAATTCAATGAAAGTTTGGGGTCCGTACTCGAGTTCTACAGCTGGGTTCACGTTTCAGAAGAACGTGTGGCATGTACGTCCAGTGAGAACGTGCCACGTCAGAGGTTTCAGAACACGATTAGACGTCGTGCGCGACCCATTAATGCCTGGCGCATGGGCGTTTCTACTTCCATATGTCTCTCACTCTCAGAAATAACCCGCATGTCACAGAATTTCCGTAAAAAGCCAAGTATCAGAATCGACAGAAGCTCTGTGGTGGAATGAGCTCTGTGATCTGAAACCTACTTTTCATCTCCTTTTAGCTTGCACCTTTACCAAAACATTTGAAAATACATTGGATATGATCGATAGAACTTTAGTACAAAATTTGCATTCACAGAGGCTTTGAGGCTCTGTTGAACTCAGCAAAGGCTCTATGAGTGAAAATTTCTAATAACTAAAAATTCATAAAACTTTTTGATCATCCAAAGTTTTAATTGTTTTAAACAATGTTTTTAGGACATATTTGGAAATTGGTGTCCTAGAAAACTGTTTTGGAAAAAGGTTTTGTGCGAGACATTCTCCTTTTGATTTACCTTTGCTTGGCAAGCTACCTGACTTCTGTGGATTTGGTTGATCACAAATCTTCTTTGGCTCCCCCTTGAATTAACCACTTCTGTATATTAATTCAAGGTCTCCTTCTGCTCCCCCTTAACCTATGCTTGGATCAAATGAGATAAGTAATTCATATAACATAGGTCAAACTAATCAGAGGTTCTGTGGAGATCGTCAGAGGCTCTGAACAATCCCACAGAAGCTCTGTTGGGTACATAACTTTTAGTGATAAGGAATTTACATACAGAAGAGTTTAAACATATACATATATACAAGAAGATCAAGTCTCACTTACAGAGGTATCAACTCATGTTTAACATACCTAACTTACCCACCAAGAAAAGAAATCTTTTCTCATCGAGTGCCTTGGTAAATAAGTCAGCAAGCTGGAATTCAGTGGACACAAAGTACATCTCGATTGTGCCTTGTTCAACATGATGCTTCAGAAAGTGGTAACGGATATCGATATGCTTTGTTTTGGAATGCTGTACGGGATTGGCAGAGATTGCAATGGCACTTTTTGAATCACAGAGGATGGGTATCTTGTATATGTTGTAACCGTAGTCCTTTAGCTGAGTTTGCATCCACAGAAACTGGGAGCAACAGCTAGCAGCAGCAACATATTCAGCTTCTGCTGTAGATGTCGATACACAGTCATGCTTCTTTGAAGTCCAGCTGACTAGTTTACCACCCAGGAATTGACAACTCCCAGAGGTGCTTTTTCGGTCAAGCTTGCATCCTCCATAATCTGAATCTGTGTAGGCCATAAGATCAAAGCCAGAGTTCTTCGGATACCAGAGGCCAAGATTTTTGGTTCCCTTTAGGTATCTGAAGATCCTCTTTACAGCAAGAAGGTGGGATTCCTTTGGGTTAGCTTGATATCTTGCACAGAGGCATGTGGCATACATTATATCAGGTCTACTTGTAGTTAAGTATAAAAGAGACCCAATCATGCCTCTGTAGAGCTTGCACTCTACAGACTTTCCACCTGGATCTGAGTGTAACTTATTTCCAGTTGACATGGGGGTCTTCATGACAGAGGCATCAGAGAGATTGAATTTTGAAAGAATGTCAGAGACATATTTAGCTTGATTTATAAAAATTCCCTCTAATGATTGTTTGACTTGGAGTCATAGGAAGAAGTTTAATTCCCCCATCATACTCATTTCAAACTCACTCTGCATAAGCTTTTCAAAATCTGTGCAGTGTTTTGCATTTGTAGAACCAAAAATAATGTCGTCCACATAAATCTGTACAAGCAGAATCTCCTCACCTTTTCTTTTATAAAACAAAGTAGTATTTGTTGTACCTCTTTCGAAATTATTAACGAGAAGAAAGGTTGAAAGGCGTTCATACCATGCTCTTGGAGCCTGTTTCATTCCATATAGAGCTTTATCAAGGAAGTAAACATGGTTTAGATACTTGGCACTTTCGAACCCTGGTGGCTGTTGGACGTACACTTCTTCTTGAATTTGACCATTCAGAAAGGCAGATTTTACGTCCATTTGAAAAACTTTGAAACCTCTATGGGCTGCGAAGGCGAAGAAGATTCTTATTGCTTCGAGCCGTGCGACAGGGGCAAAAGTTTCATCTTAATCTTTACCTTATGCTTGGAAATATCACTTGGCCACCAATCTCGCCTTATTTCTTATGACCACCCCATCCTCATCCTTCTTGTTTCTGAAGACCCATTTTGTCCCTATTGCTTGTTTCCCTCTAAGCAGAGGAACTAGGATCCATACCTTGTTTCTCTTAAACTGTAGAAGCTCTTCTTGCATTGCATCTACCCAGTTTGGATCATCTAGGGCTTCAGATACACGTTTAGGTTCGATCATACTGATAAAGTTTGTAAAGAAACAAAAATTAGCAGTGGCTGATCTTGTCTTGACTTTTTCAGAAGGATCGCCGATTATTAGGCTTTGAGGATGGCTCTTCGTCCACTTTGTCATTTTTGGAAGATGGTCATTAGCATCATCTAGTTGAACCTCTGTGGTTGCACACTGTGGTTCTGGTGCAACCTCTGTAGTTGATGGTACTTCAGTGCTTGAACTTGGTTCTTCAGCTTGTGTAGGTATTGGGATAAGAGTTGGAATTGATTCCTCTGAAGATATTGAGACCGAATAGTCGTTTTCCTCTGGTATTGCTTCCTCTGTTGTAGCTAGAGTTGGTATTTCCAGTGCCTCTGTGGTAGTATCTTTGCTTGTGTCATCTTCTGTTGGCTCCCCCTCAGCACTTGTATCTGCACGATTTACAGAAGAGGATGAAGTATTTAATGGACCAGTTAAAGAAATACCTGACTCAATCTGTTGGAAGAAGATGTTTCTCCAGAGACTCTGGTGGCTCCGGTAGAGGGATCAATATCATCGTGGAACATCTCTTCAAATAGCAGATTCAGTTCTGCTCCTCTTATGGGGGAGATGCCAGAGGATTCCTTTTTCAGTCCGAGTTCTGAATTGATTTGTTCAGAAGTCTTTTGAAAGGAGTCGCAAAAAAGACATTGATACTCTCTACAATGGTTCGGGACTGCAGAAGATAGACTCTGTAGGCCTTTGAGGTGGCAGAGTAACCTATGAGCTTTCCTTCGTCTGCTTTCACATCAAACTTCCCTCTAGCTTCTCTGTCTATTAGGACGAAGCACTTGCATCCAAACACATGGAAGAACTTGATGTTTGGTCGCCTTTTGTTGATCAAGTGGTAAGGTGTTTTGATGTGTCTCTTTACTATCGTTGATCGATTTTGTGTATAACACGCGGTTGATATAGCTTCTGCCCAGAAAGAAATTGGCAATCCAGATGCTGTCAGCATAGTTCTTGCAGCCTCCACAAGTGTGCGGTTCTTTCGTTCAACCACGTCGTTCTGTTGTGGGGTGCGTGCAGCAGAGAAGTTCTGAGATATGCCTTCTTCTATGAGATAGGCTTCAATGGCAGAGTTTTTGAATTATGTGCCATTGTCTCTTCTTAACTTTAGAATCCTGCACTCATATAGAACCTGGATTCTTTTCATTAGGTTTATCAGAATGTTAGGAACATATGATTTCTTTCTGACAAATTCTACCCACGTATATCTCGAGTATTCATCAATCAACCCTAGTATGTATTTCTTGCCTCCTAGGCTCTGTGTAGCGATTGGATCGCAGAGGTCAACATGAAGCATATGCAGAGGCCTAGGACAAGACACATCAGTCTTGCCTTTGTGGGAAGCTCTTTTGAGCTTACCCATTTCGCAAGCAGAGCACAAATGATGTTTACTGAATTTGACTTTTGGCAGACCTTTAACAAGATCAAGTTTAACAAGCTTATCTAAAGTATGAAAGTTTAAGTGGCAGAACCTGTTATGCCATAACCAGGCTTCTTCGTTCTTACAGGCAACAAGGCAGAGTTTGTCTTTCTTGTTCTTGACACTAAAGTTCATAAGGTACAGATCACCTTTTCGTTCAGCCCACAGAAGTTCGACTCCTGTATCTTCCCCTTGTAACGAGCAGAAAGTTCTTTTGAACATAACGTCGAAACCAGTATCACAAAGTTGGCTAACACTGAGAAGATTGTGCTTAAGGCCATCCACATATGCAACTTTGCAAACCGTTATGTTTTCCTTTTTGATGACTCCATAGCCTTTAATATACCCCTTTTTCTTGTCGCCAAAGGTTACAGATCCTCCATCGAGTTTATCTTTGTAAGAGGATAATAGACCTCTGTCACTAGTCATGTGTCGCGAGCATTCAGAGTCTAGATACCAGATCGGCACATACTTCTTCTGTAACACAATTAGAGAGTTTTAGGTACCCATATCCAAATGGGTCCAGCTCTGTTAGGGGTCTTCAAGGTTGCCTTAGCATCCTTGGGTTTGGTTTTAGCTTCAGATGAAGAACCAGGTTGTTTCTTCTTACCCTTGAATTTAGCATTCTTTTTGGGTCTAGAGAGGAAACAGTGAGGACTAGAGAAGTGTTTATTCAATTGATGCATAAGTTCAAAACAATGATAATAATGAATATGCGAAGAAATTTGCTTGAACTTTTCATTAAAAACACTGAATAGGGGTACAGAGGCTTTGTTATTACAATCTATCCTAGCATCTGACTTCCTATTACAAGAAGACCTATGTAGACTAGATTGTTGTTTTGAAAATTCTCTGTTGGGAGTAGCCTTCTGTGGACCCCTTCCTCTATGGTGAACTTCTGCAGGTTTCACTGTCACAGAAGAAAAAGATTTGTTATTTTCAACCCACTTACCCTTCTGTTGCCAGGTTAATTTTTCTTGAAATGGCCTTAAGGGTTTTGAAGTTTTTGAACTTGTTGGATTTTGAGAAGACATTTCCTTTTGTTGTTTAATTTTCTCAAGCTCAAGAGAGGTTTTGGCTTGTATACACATGTCCAAAAAGTCTGGACAGATAGGAATCCTTGTGATTTTCTCCTTAGGAGGAATGGTTCTGTTAAGAATTCCATAGGAAGTTTGAATCCCTCTGAATCACAAGGAGCTATCTCTGACTTGATTGAGTCAGTCTCAGATTCGTCAGAGGATGAATCGTCCTCATATACAGAGGTTGAGTCACTAAGATCTCTGTCGACAGAGGCTGGACTTTCTGAGCATGTGCCATACTCGCTTTCTTCCTTTTCTTTAGGACTATCTTCCAAGTCAACAGAAGTATTTACCAAGATTTCCTCAGAGAGTTTTTGTTCGCCAGAGGATGTACAGAGGTTCTCATAAAAATTATTTTTACCGATTTCCATTAACTCATTTTCAGAAATATGTTTCAGTTTTTCTTCTGAGGAAGCCGGCATGAACTCAGGTGCCTCTGCAGATAGTTTCGTTTCGGAATCTATAGTGCAGACAAAAGCAACCTGTGTTTAAGTCTCGGGGTCACCAAACTTGAAGATTCCTATCTGATCTTGTGTTTTCAGATATTTCTTAGGTTTGGAGTCTCTTTTGACAGAGGCTGAAGATAACAGATCTGTGTTTTCAAACCACACATTTATCATCTTCAGAGGTTTCCTCTTGTAAGGTTCCCCAAAGACTTTTTGCCTTTTGCTAACAGATGTTAGATTTGGAAAACCTGGTTTTCTTGTTTTCCAATACAAAATAGAGAGGACAGAGACTTGTCTCTTTTGGTTCCAGTGAATGGATCTATATCACAGAAGCCAATTCCCCGTCTCCCTATTTGTGTATTCACCTTTTCATATACCATCTGTGCATCTTGATATTTCTTAATTAAAAGGTCTCTTCTGAGTAGGTCTTGATGAAGGACTTCTCTTTCCTTTTGAAAATAGTGTTTAAGAGCAAGAATATTCATTCTGTCGCTCTCAACATCCATAAGTTCTTTTGATTTAGCTTTTAAGGCAGAGTTGAGTTCTGAAATCTTTTCTTTTAAAGGGTTTAGATGTTTGTGCCAATTTGTTTCAATCTCTTCCTTTTCTTGAACTATTTTTGCCTTTTCTTGAGTGATAAGTTTGGCTTCTCTCTCAAAGAATGCAAGCTTCTTCTGGACATTTTTGCAGGTCTTTTTAAGTTCAGTGTATTCAATAGTCAGTTTAAGCAAATCAGCTTCTGTTTCATTAGAGGAAGAGTCAGAAGTGGATACCTCACTGTCAGTGTCGGAGGAGCTGACCTCTGTCATCCCGCAGAACAGGGCGTTCTTCTTTTCACCTTCGTCAGAGGATTCATCTGACTGCCAGTTCTCTTGCTCTACCATGAGAGACTTTTGAGCATAGTATTCTGCTTTCTTTTTGTAGAAAGCAGAGTCCCTCTGAGGGCGGTTTGGTTTGCTCCTGCAATCTGCAACATAGTGGTCTGGCTTCCTACAGTTGAAACAACCCTGATTCTGGGGTGCATTCCCAGCTTTGTCGCCTGACCTCTGTTGGTCACCACCTTTGTCACTTTTGTCATTTGACGTCTGTTGGTCATTCGATCCTTCTCTTCCCTGATTCCTTGAATCACCACGATCATCTCTCCCATTGCGTTCATAACTTGACTTCTTCTGGTATCCTCTGCTGAACTCTCTTGTCAATAGAGCTAAAGATTTAGCTATTGAGGCCATTGTTGCCTCCTCTTCTTCTACCAATTCCTCCTTTTCACTATCAATGACCAACACCTTCTTCTTCTTCTCTTTCTTCTCCTCCACAGACTTCTCCTTCTTTGGCTTCTCTTTTACTTCTGTAGCCTTACCAACAAGTGCAAGAGGCCCACCGATTTGAGCTTTTGCTTGTGCAATCTGTGGTTCTTGGGCAGCCAGTGTTCCGTAAAGATCTGACAGAGTCCAGGTGTCTAAGTCTTGATTAGTTTGCAGAGACATAGACAATTGGAGCCATTCTTCATTAAGGCTCTTTAGGAACATGACGTTGTTCTCTTCAGAAGTTCTGTGAATTCCGAACTTCTTACACTTGTTGATAAGAGAGTTGAACCTGTCGTACGTTGACTGCAGAGATTCTGTCGGCAGAGCTTTGAATGCGTAGTATTCGTTGATGCATTGGGCTCTGTGGTTCTTCTGAGTCTTGGCCCCTCCCTCCAATTGTTTCTCCAGTTCCTTCCATAGATCGTATGCAGATTCACACGCATCTAGGGATTGGAAGAGGTCATTGGGTATGGCCATTATTAGAAGTCGCTTGGTCTTCTGAGCGATCTCATACTTCTCCCAGTCAGTATTGGACCACTTATCCTTTGTCTTTGGTTTCTCGTACTCAGCAACCTCTGGGGTATCATCTGTGGCAGGTACACGTGGTACTGTGACCATGGGAACGAAAGGAGGATTGTGGATATAGTGAACGAGTTCTTTGTCAGTACCCTCGAAGAAGTGAATCATTCGTATCTTCCATTGAGGGTACTCATCTCTGAGTAGAGTGGGTGGCTTGGTTAAAGAACCAGCGGTGAAGAAGTTGTTCGTGTTCACCATTTTAAAAGAAGTTTGAAAAAATATCAGAAAACAGAGTATGAACAGCAGACTTTCAGATGATGGAATGGATTTTTCTAAATGAGTTTATAAGCTTAAAACCTTGAACAATGCACTAAAATGGAAAGATTTAACCAACGAAACAGGTTCTGTTAGTTTACTAAAGTCGAGCTAGTCGAGAGTAGCAGAAAAACTGAGGTTGTTTGAAATAAATGAAGAACAGGCTAAAATCAGTCCAAGTTTCTACCGAAAAGAGTTGAAATCATTGTCAGAGTGGATCTCTTGATATAGAAAATCAAGGAAGGCTCTGATACCAATTGTTGATCCCGATATTACTCAACAATGATATAAATATCTATTAGTTCAAATGAATAAGAGTGCGGAAGCGTTTTAACGAACTAAAGAGATATTCTAGGTAGAAAAACACACAATCAAATATGTGAAACGGTAATAACACAAGAGTTTTATCTCAAAGATTCACTGTATATTGATTAAACAAGAACATGAGAGGCACGAACGTCCTTGTCTTGAACTTCATAATTCTTCATTCTTCTAAGTCTTCTTACCACAGAGGCTCTGTGGCCTTGTCCTCTGAGAGCGTCTTCTGTAGATTCTTCACTTGGATCTTTACTCGGTGTCTTGGCAGAGGCTCTGTCGAGGTTTTTATACTTAGCCTATTTTTCAATACTTTCTTTACATAGAAGTTGGAGCTAACAGAAACCCACCATAATCACTGCTTCATCTAACCAAACAGTGCCAAGTGCGAGTTTGATGCCAGTTTTGTCCCTCCCAACTCACGCCAAACCCGCCTTATCCAATGTTCTTGCGCACTAAACAGTCCCAAGGGCCACTTCGGTGCTAGTTTTCCCTCTTCCAATTCGCATCAAACTAGCCCGGCCTCCTTTTGGCCTTCTACACTTCGACCAAACAGCCTTAAGGGCGACTTTATCGCTAGTTCATCCCATCAAACTAGAGACTAAGCATCCCTTGTCCCTCTTCCTTTGTTGCAGCTAAACCAAACAGCCCCTAGGGCACCTTCCTAGCTAGTTTGAACCTAGCCAACTAGCTTCCAACCTACCCTAATTGTTTAAAATCCAGCAGCGATGTAAAACCCTTGGGCCGATTTCTTTTTCCCCCTACGCATCTCTCTCTCTCTCTCTCTCGATCGTCTCTCACCTCTCGGCCACGCTCCCTCACTATCGATCACAAAAGCACAAGAATCCTAGGGTTTTCTCAAGTTTTTTCCACGATTTCTTCTACTTTTCGCAAGATATCTCACTCATCATCCAAGGTATGTGCAATTCTATCTCAATTTCTCAAGTATGTGGCCTTATTGTTGAGTTGTGATAAGTTCTTTCTCTCAGTTTCTTTTATGATTGCAACTATGATTGGGATGAGATTTTAATGTGCTTCGATGTTCTTATTCTCTAAATACTTAGTGATTATTTGAAGCATTAATCCTCAAGCCCTCAAGTTCTTTTTACATTTATTTGTGATTTGTGAAAGCTTCTTTCCCTAAGTTTCTTATGTGACAATTTGAGCGAATGTGGTATGCACCTTGAAGTGTCTTTGGTTCTTTTCATAAAACCTTGACGATTTGAAGGAACGTGTACTTAGTTTTTGCAAAATTCTACAAAACCATTGGTTTTGGTAGAACAATCAAGGTGATGACGGACATTTTTTTAGAGATATACATGCTTATCCATCGTTGTCTACTTGCCTTGTTCATGACTGTGTGGGAATTCATACTCTAGATGCATTCCAAGTAGACATAACTTTTAATGTTTTCATCACAAGAACATGTTACTTTTCCCAATGCATCTATGCACTATGTTGATGAGCAAGATCGCTATTTTTTTTAGAACCCCAACCTAGGCCATGGCCTAGGTTTGGGTGGGCGTTATGAGAACCACTTAGGTACGCTCCCTCCAGCTAGACCATGGTCTAGGTTTGGGGTGCTACATGCGAAGTGGATTTAATTGAGACTCACGGACTGTGCACGACCACCCTTATTTGGTCACTTCCACTCTTGGCCTTGCGGAAAGACGAAAGGACATGACGTAAACCTATGCTCCGGCATAGGTTTGGGGTCGTCAACCTTATGCTTCAAGTCCGTCCTTGCCAAGAGCAAACCTAGGCTCCAGCCTAGGTTTGGGGTGGCCATCTTCACTTGTTTTAACTAATACTTCCTATACTTTGCAGGAATGGCACGCCACATGTACGCCACCACCACACTAGCGAGTTGTCCACCATGACCAGCCGATTCACGACATTCTCAGCCAGCTAGAGCACAAGTTGGATTCTGTGATCATGGAGATATCCGGACGCGAGTGGAGCGTATTGAGGCAATCGTACCAGGCCGCTCGACAGGCAATGCTCCTCCTCCGAAGAAGCGTCACCAACCTTCCTCCTCCTCTTCTCGTCGAGCATCTTGAGCTGTTTTTAATCTTGACTATGATTTTTGTGTGATCGTGATACTTGTTATTTTTTGGGATACCGGATAACTGTAATAGTTAACCTTACTACTATGCATCGTGGACACGGGTAACATCTTCTGCTTTAATTTTGTTGCATGATTACTCTATTCTTAATTGCATCTACTGGTATTTATAACTTAAAACCAAGTCGCACATTGGGGACAATGTGCCGGTAAGGTTTGGGGTTGTAGACCCGGGAATACTGATCGAGTAGATCGCACGATTTCACATCGATTGTATGAATTTGTTACAGGTTTGTCAAGCAAATGTTTTTTAGGACTATGGACACCGGAATTCATGAAGCACTTAAGTATAGACAACTTTGCATTGTTTAGAGAATCTAAGAACGGAGATATAGTCCAAAAATTGACCCGGAAATTGCATGAATATGGGACATTAGTGGAGACCACCGAGAGAACTTTGAGCCCAACTTTGCATGATTCATTGTGAGAGAATTAAACACTTAACTCATATACACACACTTTGAATCTCTTGTCGTGATTATAGCAGGATCTCACAATAATATTGCATCAAGTAACAAAGACGACCATCGGGGCATTAAGTGGGTATTTTTGTTTATCTATTATATAGACCTTAAGAGATGAGTCCAGGCATTGTGTGTTAATTAATTCTTGATTTTAGCTTGCTTACCTTTCTAATGTGTGCACCCGAGCCCTTTTGTAGCCAGACAGTAATAATTCGTTTCATAACCCATTCAACAGACCCCAGCCTAATTTAAAGCCTACCTGTATCCGAAGATGTGTTTAGTAATGAATGACCGGTAAGGGACAGTGGAAAGGGATAGAAGGAACGAAAGAAGAAACACTCAAGTTGGGTGCCAGAATATATATATGACCAAATGGGTCTAGTAACTGCCGAAAAAAAAAGTGTTAGCGACATGAACAAACAGCCTTTAAGGCGAGTTGAAAGCTAGCTAAAAAATAATAAAAGAAGAAAGGGGCAGAAAATAAGCAAAAAGGTTGGAAGTCTCAACCGGATGAATATGGGTGGACGTACAGTAAAAAGGGTAGGAAGGAAAAGGAATCAAGTCGGGGTATTCATTACAAACACATTGAGGATTTTTGATCCTTTTTACCTTCGTTTCTTAGCCATGAGTGATAGGGTTATTTATTTAACCCTATTGTAGCTATATAATTCCAATTTTTGAGCCATTTTGTCATCCCATTTAGTTAATTTTAGTTAATTATAGTAACTTTAGCGTAAAATAAACAATCGGTGCCTTTAACTGTAAAGTTGGCCAAAAACATCTAAAAATGCATGAAAAACGTCCAAAATCGCTTATTTCAAATTCTGTGTATTTCAGGTAGCATAAGACGGTCTTTTGGAGCTCGTAAGTAAAAAAGATAGCGGATAGAACGAAATTGACGACTCCAACTTTTGAGGACCGGGCTTTTGCATTAATGGATACACTCGTTTTGGATTGAATTTTGTGAAGCTTTTGGGCCGGCCACTTGGGCCGAAGTATATAGCATGCAAACTACACTTTTGATTGGGCTTGGAGTACTTCTCGGTTGGGCCTCAAGAACCGACCCTTATACCATTCGGCCCATGGATCTCATGATCCATGGGTATGACCCATGGTTGTTACCCTCCTCTCCAAGATTTCTTGCTGTATATATATGCATGCTATGTAATGGAATCAAACACACCTGGAAATCCTACTCCATTAGATACTTGATACTATGGGTTGTTAGATATCATTAGTTACTTAGTTTGGTTAATTAGCTTAGCAAGTGAGCTTAGAGCCGGTTATAAACCGAGGCTCTTGCTCACGGTTCGAACCTCTCGGTTCAACCATTGGTTCGGTTCAATTACATCGTTGGAAGCTCTCTCGATTGCTACTTGTTTGTTACTAGTTCATCTACTAATCTTTCGTTGTTACCTTAATCTTGCGGCTAATCTGGTTGTTTACGGTTTTATTCACAATCTCGTCACCTCTACTTTACTTTCTTATGCTACTTTCGATTTCATTACATACGGTTTCACTTGCTTACTTACGGTTTCGTTACTGCATCTCATAATCTCGATACTAACCCTCTTCTTTGGTTACGGTTTTGTCAAGTTTACTCTTAATCTTGCTAATCTCGTTACTTATGGCATTTATAATCTTGTTGTCTTTCATTTCGTTTACTTGCTTTTGCTTGTAGTTTGTTAACTGGTCGTTAATCTCTCTTCATTTTGATACTTTTGGTTTTTAATTGTTTGTTACCATCGTTTTCTTCTCCCTTAAAACTCATAGTCAATTTAGTTAATTATAGTTAATCTTGCTTTATAATTCAATTTTACTTATTTTCTCGTACAAGTAGTTTTAATCACATCGTCGTTCGTCATTAACAAAGCTTTCCATTTCAAGTTTTACATTTAAAACAAGACTTTCCACTTAAATTCGAAGATGTCGTTAACTTATCATTAGATAAATCCGTCGTTATTTGCATAACAAGTTACGTCTTTTTCATGCATTGTCCATCTCCATTATTTGCTTTCCAAGTTTACACATCTTTTATAATTAGAAACCGAACGATGATGGGCTAAACGTCCTAGTTCGGGGTATAAAGAGAAGTTGGGTTCGAGACTAATGATTAAATAGAAAGGTGTCGCGTACTTCATGATTGTCCGAAGTTATTTAAATCAATGTTATATTTTGTGGTGTAGCACAATTGACCAATTGACACCCGGTTCGTTGTATCATGAAATAGTCGACGTTTGAGATAACTGAGGAATGCGGTCTCATCGCTATATTTAATTATTACTATCTTCCCAACGGATCTTTATACCATGTGCTGCTTTTTATAACTGATTTCTGTCATTGATTGTTAATCAAACCACCAAAATACTGTTTTCGAATTCGCCATCTGAAACTCGTTTTTACGAACTGGACTTTAAAAGAGAAACTTTTCCACGCTTCCCTGTGGGTTCGATATCCGGTACTGTTGTACCATTATTACTTGTTTGAGACAATAGTAAACCAAGATGTATACTTGCGTTGAGGTTTATTTATTAAAAGATTTGGTCCGATAAACACTACGTTTTTTGCTATAATATATGTAATTTAAAGGGACACCAAATCAGTCAACCAAGTTTTTGGCGCCGTTGTCGGGGAAGCACGCTAGAAGTTTTTCTTTTATTCAAAGTAAAGTTTTTAAAAGCAAGTTTTTCTACCATCTTTTAGAAAAAACAGAAAAATATATATAGTGTATGCCAAGGTTGCCTCACGGTGTACTTTTCGAATTTGATCCTGACATTGAAAGAACGTTTAAACAACGAAGAAGAATCCAAAGAGCTAACACAGTCTTAAATTCTCTCGAGATGTCTGAACGTTATTCTTCTTCGTCAGATGATGAAGAGGAAAATCAACAGTTTGGCCCCCATGAGCGTCCTAATAATAATGGAGAAATACCAGAAAACCGGCCAATTAATAATGTTGATGATGAGGAACAAAACATATTTCGGTTAGCTAACTCTAAAGATTGTGGTATTATGTCTTACGCCATTCCTGTTTTAACTCAGTTACACTCAGGAATTTTGAAACCAACTTTGCAAACCCACCACTTTGAGTTAAAACCAATAATGTTTCATATGTTACAAACCAACGGTCAATACGCTGGTATGGCAACAGAAGATCCTCATTCTCACTTACGGTCCTTCTTGGAAATTACATATTCTTTTAAGATTCTTGGAGTTGAAGATGATGCACTGAAATTAAAACTTTTTCCATATTCTTTGAGAGACAGTGCAAGAGCTTGGTACAACTCCTTGAAGCCAGATTCTATAGTTACATAGGCCCAAATGGCTGAGAAATTTTAAAAAAAATACTTTCCACCTACGAGGAATGCTAAGTCCAGAAATGCAATCTGTACTTTTAGACAAATGGATGATGAAGCAGTTCCTGATGCATGGGATAGGTACAAGGAGCTTTTGAGAAAGTGCCCTCACCATGGCCTTCCGTATTGTATACAGTTAGAGACGTTTTACAGTGGTTTAAATATTACTGCAAAACAAATGCTCGACACTACTGCAAACGGAGCTTTTACCTCTTGTACCTATAATGAAGAATATGATATCCTTGAAAGAATTTCTAACAACAATGGTCAGTGGGCTGATCCACGTGAATTACCAGTTAGAAGGACAGCAGGAGTGCAAGATCCCGATGCTTACGCATTAATATCTACTCAGTTAAGTGACATGGCATCTTTGATTAAAAACCTTAATGTTGTGACACTCAACCCTGTTGCACCACCTCCTACTGTCCAGTCTATACAATGCACATACTGTGGTGATGGCCATAATTTTGAACATTGTCCTGGAAATCCTGAGCGTATCAACTACGTTGGTCATAATAGTCGCAATAATAATACTAACAATAACAAAGGAGGTCCCTTTTCTCAAACTTACAACCCTGAGTGGAGGAACCATCCTAACTTTTCATGGCACAGTCCATCTTTGAATCCACCACCACCAAAATTGCAAAGCAAAACCAGCAGTTTCAGCACAGACCTCAAAATAATCAGCACACAAATTCTCAAAATAATCAACATGCTTTTCAAAAGTCCAACCATCATGCCGAATCATCTACTTCTTTGAAAGCTATGATGAAGGGATTCATGTCCCAAACTCACGCATCCATTAAGAATCTGGAGACCCAAATGGGTCAAATGGCTTTGGAAATGAGGAAACGTCCTCCCAGTTCATTACCTAGTGATACTGAAACACCCCCAAGAATCGGAAAAGAGCATGTTAAAGCTGTAACTTTGAGGAGTGGTAAGGATTTACCAGAAAATGTACAAAAAGATTTTAAAAACCCAGACAAAGCAGAGCCAGAAAAGAAAAACACAGTCCCAAGCTCTGCTCAGTCTAGTGGAAATATTGGAACAAATAACATCATTGTGTCCAATGATTCCACTACCATTCCTATTTTCCCACTGTTAATCCCTGATGAACCCAAGAATGATTTGCAAACCAAAGAAAACCCTGTTGTGGATATGTCACAAGCTGGTGACAGTCCCAAAGTCCCTAGTGATATTAGGAAAGACACCACCTTACCATCAACACCAGCACCTACTCTTCAAAAGACTGCACCTCCTACTACAATTCCTCTTTATATTCCTTATCCTCAAAGAATGAGAAATGAGAAAGAGCCATTGCAATTCAAGAAGTTTTTAGATGTTTTTAAACAGTTGCATATAAACATTCCTTTGGTTGAAGCAATTGAACAAATGCCAACCTATGCAAAGTTTTTGAAAGACATTTTGAGCGAAAAGAAAAAGTTGAAAGAGTATGAGACGGTAGCTCTGATTGAAGATTGTAGTGCTATGTTGTCAAATAAAATCCCTCCAAAGATGAAAGATCCGGGTAGTTTTACAATACCATGTTCAATAGGAGGAAAGGAAGTAGGACAAGCCTTGTGTGACTTAGGAGCCAGTGTAAACCTCATGCCTTTATCTGTTTTTAACACCTTAGGCATAGGTGAAGCTAGACCCACAACTGTTTCTCTCTTATTAGCAGATAAGTCCATAGCTTGGCCTAAGGGTAAGATTGAAGATGTCCTGGTTCAGGTTGATAAGTTTATTTTCCCTGCAGATTTTATCATCCTAGACTTTGAAGCTGACAAAGACATTCCTATTATCTTAGGAAGACCTTTCCTAGCTACAGGCAGAACTCTGATAGATGTCCAGAAAGGTGAGATGACCATGAGAGTACAAGACCAACAGGTGACTTTTAATGTGTTGGACTCCCTTAAATACCCTGAAGAAAGTGAGGAATGTTCTACCTTAGGTTTGATTGAATCTTGGTGTCAAGACCAAATTTTTGGGGAGGCTATGGGAATTGGAGAATCTGATAGTGAAGATGATATAGCAGAGTTTGATGATTTAGAAGACATACAGGTCACTTCTGCCATTGAAGTATTAGAAAATAAGGATAGGAAAACCCTTATTCCTTCTTTAGAATGTGCTCCAGATTTAGAGTTAAAGCAACTACCCTCGCATTTGAAATATGCCTTTTTAGGAGAACCAGGGAAACTACCAGTCATTATTTCATCATCTTTAGAATCTGATCAAGAGGAAACGTTGGTTAGTATGCTGAAACAACACACAAAAGCCATAGGATAGACCATAGCTGATTTGAAGGGCATAAGCCCTACCATCTGTCAACATAAAATCATTTTAGAAAACAAAGATTTTACCTCTGTTAAGCCTCAAAGAAGACTCAATCCAATGATTAAAGAGGTTGTGAAAAAAGAGATTTTGAAATGGCTTGATGCTGGCATAATCTATCCTATTGCTAGTAGTACATGTGTCAGCCCAGTACAATGTGTACCCAAAAAGGGTGGAGTAACTGTAATAACAAATGAGAAGAATGAACTTATACCCACCAGAGTTGTGTCAGGTTGGAGGATATGTATGGACTACAGGAAGCTTAACCAAGCAACCCAAAAAGACCATTTTCCATTACCCTTCATAGACCAAATGTTAGACAGACTAGCGGGTAAGGAGTTCTATTGTTTCCTATATGGTTACTCAAGTTACAATCAGATTGCCATTGCACCAGAAGACCAAGAGAAAACCACTTTTACCTACCCTTAAGGCACTTTTGCTTTTAGAAGAATGCCTTTTGGACTTTGTAATGCTCCTGCGACTTTCCAAAGATGTATGATGTCTATTTTTTCAGATATGCTTGAACAGTCCATGGAAGTTTGTATGGATGATTTCTTCGTCTATGGTACATCATATGATCTGTGTTTAGAAAACCTTGAAAAAAGTCTGAAAAGATGTGAAGAGACAGATTTGGTTTTAAACTGGGAAAAATGCCACTTTATGGTTAAAGAGGGCATTGTATTAGGACATCTCATTTCCAATAGAGGTATTGAAGTTGATAAGGCAAAGCTGGAAGTAATTGCAAATTTGCCTGAACCAACCACTGTGAAAGGGATCAGAAGTTTTTTAGGACATGCATGATTTTACCGGAGGTTCATAAAAGTTTTTTTCTAAAATATCCAAACCTCTATGCTCACTATTACAGCATGACCAT
>JAWVWS010001026.1:0-25000 GCA_033807775.1 Saussurea involucrata | reverse complement strand
TTCAGACGAAATTTTTGACCATATGCACATCCGTGATCAAGAACCTACATTTTCACGACTATAAGTAGATGGCCTGATGAAGTACTAATTCACAACTTGTTATCTATCCTTTCTACCATCTACACCATTTACAAACATTCTCTCGCTTTTCTTAACACTATGGCTGGAGGTTCAAGATCTAAGGGGAAAAGGTCGACAAATGGGGCTGACACTTCACGTTCGGCAGCCACCCAACCACTGAACGATGGAGCTTTTCAGAGTGCATGGAAGGTACCGGAAACAGACGAGGAGTAGAGACAGCATGGGCGAACTGCGACCGATGATCCATTCACGGCTGAGAAGCAAGAAGACTGGTGCGAGGCATGGGAGCAATACTACCTCAATAACGGCTGGAACTCCCCACCAAGGTATCATTGTACCCAGCCGGCGGGTCTTCCAGAAAGTCAACGAATTCCTCCCACGGTGCAAGCGTCCATTGATGAGGCGAACGTCGATATCCGGAGGGTAAAAGTTATGTGGAACCATAACAGGGAGCTTCAGTAGGGGAAAATGGAGTATCTAGAGGAGAAGAAACAAGAACTGGCAATAACTAGGGCTCACGTTCGGTATGTGCAACGACAGATTCAAGAAGTAGAAGAGGAACTAACAGAAATCGAAGAAAGCTACACGGGAATGGAGGAGATAATCAAGGAAAAGGTTAACTGGATCACTGGCGTCCAGGACGCATACCCGTAATAGATTTCTCTGTTTAGATGCACAATATCCGTTTTAGTGGGGAAGATGAATTGAAATAATTGATCTTTTAATTAATTTCCCTATTAAATAACTTAAAATGGAAAACATTACTTTAAATAAATACTTGAAACAACTCAGACAATAAGTGTGGAAAAAAACAGTAAAAGCATGCAAAAACACGTGAAAAACCCCAAAAACATGAAATGATAGCCTAAAAACTAGAGGGACCAAAAGTGAAACTAGCGGACAGGGACCAAACTTGACAAGTTACCCATTTTAGGGTCCATCGCGCCCCACCGCAGGCTAATTGGGTCAGGTCCGCGATAGAGGACCCAATCGCGGGATTAGAGAGCATTTTAACAAATTGGGAGAGATTTAAGGTATTTTGATAACTGATTTTTAAACTTGGGCATTTTAATTAATTTCCCCAAATTCTATGGGAAAAAAAAACTTCTCCGTATGAAAATATATTCACCGACATTTCATTATGACTCATTTTTTATTGTCTTATTGTTTCAAATCAATCATTTATTTAACTTTTTAATAAAAATAATTACTATGAAAATATAAAAGGAAAAAATGATTGGTTTAATTTTCCACTTTCTCCATCCATTCATCCTTCTGAGAAACTGAATTGAATCGCCATTGCATCTATACGTCTTTGATTGCATCTGGTAGATTGTACACGATTCAACACCCTAAATCTCCAAATCCATTCAAATTTACTTCTGCTAATCACCACTATTCCTCTCAAATCAGGTGGAACACTGTTTTCTCATTGGAAAATTATTTCTCCTGTAGTTGATTGCAGAATTTGCAATTTAAAACCCTGATTCAGCCCAATTTAGGGTTTCTTTAGGTAATTACCTTTGAATACTATTGGAAGAGGAAGAGGAAGAAGAAGAAGAAGATAGAGCGGAAAGGGTTTCTCAGTTGAATGTAATATGAAATTGAGGGAGTATTTTGTATGTAGTGATAATAATAATAACAACAATAGAAATGGGGGAAGCAAAAGCTTGGAGATATAGTGGAGGGGTGTTGGTTTTGGCTAATAATAATCATCGTAAAAAGCTGAAGCATAATCAGCACCACAAGCATTGTTGTTGTTGTTGGTTATGGCCGCCGGCGGAGACGGCGGCTATGGGCAAAGGACATCGGCGGCGGATCTCGTGGTCGGTGGTGTGTGGGGTGATGTTGTTTGCTTTAGGTCTAATATCGTTATTTACTGGTCATGTGGCTTCGAATCTGGAGTGGTACTCTCAGAAACTTGTTAAACATCGGTTATGGTACAACAAAATGGTAATCTCTTTCACAATTTTGTTGCATCTCACGTACATTGTATTAAATAATTGCTTATATAAATGATTTGTTGTTCATTAGAAGATGAGCCTGAAGTGGACTGGAAACGAATTAACTTTTTTTGTCAACACCATTTCCTGCCAATCCATGATAGGGGAAGAAGATAATTGAGTTGAATTTGTTACAGTTTTGTTAATTTCTAATTACTGGTCTTTCCCTCGTGATATTTTGGTTGCTCTTTATGGGTGTGCAATTTGAGCAAGATTGTGTAGGTTTGTGTTGTGTACCTTTTTATCTACATTGATTTACTGCTTGTTGACTTGGGAAGCAAGTCATAATTTAGGTTCAAACTTCAAAGACCAAGCCTTTTGGTATCAAAACTTTATTGGGTTGCTTAGAATTACTGGTCTTTCCCTCGTATTTTAGTTCATGCTTTGATAGGACTTATTGAAGGGTGAACAACAAGACACTGTTTTCTTGTGTTTCACTTCTCTCACCCCCTTTGCCTCCCACAAGTTCAAACTTCAAACTCCATGTATGTCTTGTGGTTCCATGGATGCTCTGAATATGTAGTTTAGAATATCTTCCTTTTATTTGGTATACGAAAGAAAGACTGAAAAAAGTAGTTGTTCATTAGAAGATGAGCCTGAAGTGGACTGGAAACGAATTAACTTTTTTTGTCAACACCATTTCCTGCCAATCCATGATAGGGGAAGAAGATAATTGAGTTGAATTTGTTACAGTTTTGTTAATTTCTAATTATCATTTATTTTGGTCTTTTCTTGTATTTCTAAATATACAAGAAGCTTCTCACTTCTTTTCATGCTGGGTTATTCTTTATGGTATGAAATAGCTTTTAGGCTTGAATATACTTTGTCACTTTTTTTGCTAAGTTTGGAAGATTTTGGCACAACTACGTGGAGAAGTTACGTTTCCTTAGTAAAGAATATCATCTAAGTTGTTGTGTTATAGATAGCTATGAGTGTATATGTTACCAAATTATGAGTTTTTAATAGCAACAAATGTTGCCCATGTTTACTTCTTCCTTTTGTAGCATCAATACTGAAATTTTGTCGATATGCATATCTGTATGCTTTTGTGCTTAGTTCCCTTAGAAATTTATGACAATTTCTAAAATTCAGGGTGGATTCAGTCATGGACCAATTGACATCTGGAAATCCAAGTCCTCGAAGGTTTATTATGGATGCAGTGAAAGAGGTCCTCGTTATGCATGTAAGTTGCCTTACGTATTATGATTGTTACCCTTGGACATTTTTAAGAACTGAGGGAGGCCGCTTTGACTTGGGTATGGTATGTTTCTTAGGTTATGGTGTTATGTTAATGCCATATTATCACTATTTGTGCCTTGTTGCCTGTTTCTTTTACAGTTGTCTCTTGTTATTTTATTAACTTCATTTCACAATTGGTTTGGGTTTTATTATGTTTCTGAGTTATCATTCAGTGCATTTTAATTGTTCTTGGGAGGATTATTCAGTTGGAACAAAGTTGCCTCAAGATTATCAAATTAACACATTTATTTGGATCCTCTCCATATGATTGGAAGCATGAATGTTAAATCAATTTAATTTGGCTTCAATATTGTAATTTTTTTATTTTTGAAATAGTTTCCCCTCTGTTAAGAACTTATGTTTGATCTTAAATCATTTATTGCCTTGGATAACTGTTGGGCTTCAAATTTCTGAAAAGATTCTTAAAATATCAAATTTAAATTCAATATCTACTGCGTAGAGGTCTGCACACTAAATCATTCTGTAAACAGCCCCCGTTCATGAGCAACTGTCAAATGGCTATCTGCTTATTGGTGCCAGTGGAGGGCTGAATCAACAAAGAACTGGAGTAAGCATTCCTTCTTATCTCCTTTATATTTTCTAATCTCATTTTCTACACAATTTAAGTATGTGTGCAGAATGTGCTATTGTGCTAATAAGTTAACATGTCTACTCTCAATTGGTGCAAAAAATTGTGTTCATCAAATCTTTATTTTTCATTGTGATCTTATGCACACAGATAACTGATGCTGTAGTTGTTGCACGGATATTAAATGCTACTTTGGTCGTTCCCGAGTTGGATCATCATTCATTTTGGAAGGACGATAGGTGAGTTGAGATCACATTAGTTAAAAGATTTTCATGTTGCTTGGTGTTCACATTGTTGTTTGATTTTATCAACTTTGCAGTGACTTCGCAAACATTTTTGATGTCAATTGGTTTATCTCTTTCCTTGCAAAGGATGTGCCTATTGTCAAAAGAGTCCCAGACAAATATATGCGATCACTTGAAAAACCCCCGTATACAATGCGGGTCCCACGAAAATCAGAACCGCAGTATTACCTTGACGAAGTTCTGCCCATACTCTTGAGGCGACATGTGAGAAGTCTATGCCATATTACTTGAATTCTGAAGTTTTTGGTATTGAACCATTAATTCTTCATTTACATCCATTGAACCACTCCACTTTCAGAATTGTGAAATCCCATTTTTGGTTATGCTGAAATGCGACACTTTTTGGTTTTCTGATTTGTGATGACTGAATTCTGCAGGTTGTTCAGCTGACAAAGTTTGATTACAGGCTTGCGAGTGACCTTAACGAAGAGCTACAAAGGTTACGGTGCCGGGTCAATTATCATGCTTTCTGCTTTACAAAACCGTTGCAGAATCTTGGCCGTAAGCTGGTGATGAGAATGAGGAAGATGGCAAATCGCTTTATTGCTGTTCACTTAAGGTTTCTCTATTGGTTGCCAATTTTCTGTGATGATTGTTTTTCTTTTATTTTCTTTTACTCAAAGATCAATGCCATAATGTTATATTAAATGTAATTGCTGATGCCTAGAGCAAATGGCGGTAAGATTTAAAACAGACTGAAAGCCTGAGAAAATCTCCAAAAAGATAATGGAACTTCTCCAAAATTAGAAATTCATCCTGCAGTTTCTAAAAGTGGCTTAATGCCTAGTCTTTTTTATTTAATATTGAAATTCTCCAAGTATTTTAGGGTTTGGGTTTTGGAGAGCTTTTTTCAAGTTACTGTTTATTACTGAACATATGCATGGAATTTTTGTACAATAATTGGCTCTCCATCAATATAGTCATCATCTATGTTCTGTGCAAAACAACATTCGACAAAAGGAGGCCACTTGAAATCTTAGGAAGAATTTGAAGACTATGTATTTTAGATTAATACACTTAATTAACTTAGAAATCAAGAAAGTAACTCTTTATCCTATCTTTAGAAAAAGATGGGTGATTTACGAACATTAAATTTATATTAATAATAGTTTTGGAATAGGTCTCAGTTTATGGGGAAAGATAACGTTTTAAAAAGTTGGCTCCTTACAACTTGATCACATGTTATTTTAGCCTTATCCTTTTTAGTAGTGTCATTTGATGGTCTCCTGCTCTTTCTATGATAGGTTTGAACCTGATATGCTTGCATTTTCTGGTTGTTACTACGGTGGTGGCGATAAAGAGAGATATGAGCTCGGTGAAATCAGGAAAAGATGGACAACTTTGCCCGTGAGATTTCTGTCCAAATTTTGTTATTGACTTTGGTTGAATTATGATTTTGTTTGATGATATTTGTTTTTAATTTAGGAAGCAAGTCCTGATGGAGAGCGGAAGCGAGGGAAGTGTCCCCTTACGCCATATGAGGTGGGGCTGATGCTGCGGGCCCTCGGCTTTAAGAATGACACGTACATTTACGTTGCATCTGGTGAAATTTATGGTGGTGAAGAAACTCTGCAGCCTCTCAGGGAACTCTTTCCAAATTTCTACACAAAGGAGATGCTGGCTACTGAAGAGCTTAAACCTTTTCTTCCGTTTTCTTCTCGTCTTGCAGCTATAGACTACATTGTTTGTGATGAGAGCGATGTCTTCGTCACAAATAACAATGGGAACATGGCCAAAATTCTTGCTGGTCGAAGGTATGTATGCTGAAATCTTGTTAGAGAACATCTTTGCATATAAGCATATTTAATTATTGCCAAAAAAATATTTGTGATGTTCTTTGTTTCGAAATAAATGCAATATTTGTGATGTTCTTTGTTTCGAAATAAACCAAAAAAAAACCCCACATATTTCTTAGATTATGTGCATGTTTAGACTTTAGGTGCAATTTCTTTATGTTTGATTTATTATATTCAGCCAACGTAGTAAGTGATGCTGATTGCAATATGTGTTAAAGGAGGTACATGGGGCATAAGAGAACTATTCGACCAAATGCAAAAAAGCTGAGTGCTTTATTCTTGCAACGAGAGAAGATGTTGTGGACCACTTTCTCTAGCAAAGTGAAATCAGCCCAAAGGGGGTTTATGGGTGAACCAGATGAGATGAAACCGCGGCGTGGCGACTTTCATGAATACCCTTCCTCCTGCATCTGCAAGAAACCATTCAAATTCTCTGACCTTGACAGAAACCAAACAGCAACAAAAGTTCCCTTCAACCCTGAAGCAGAATCTGAATATGGGCGCAATGAAGAAGACCAAGGTTTGATGACAAGAGATTATCATAATTCATCGTCACTAGAAGAGAAGGAAGATGATGACTTTTTGGCTGACTAAGAAACCTGATGATGGTATGTTTTATAACTGATTGATTGTTCATTGCAAACTAATATTCATCTTGTGAAAATGCCAAAAGAGTACTCTAGTTTTCAAGAAAGAATTTAGAATGTAAATGCAAATGGAAACTATTATATGTGGTAACTTTGGTCAAAAGTAGCTTTTCTTGTACTCTCTCTGTTCCAAAATAAGTGTCCGTATTTCGTATTTCGGTTTGCCCCAAAATAAGTGGTTTTAGAAGTGCATACCTTCCAATTTTGCCCTTAATTATGAGATGAATGAGATTCATTCTCTCTCTATTATTAAAGGTAAAATTGTCATTAAGTTAAAAGTGTGTTAATTACATGTTTCTAAAATTGTGCCTTGTGGACATTTATTTCGGGAGGGAAGGAGTAAAACAGTATTTGACTGTGTAGTATTTCTGCAAGAATAATGATTTGTTTACAAAGAAAATCTAGTACAACTTGTTTGAAAAGTCAACTTTTAGTCTTGACTCTATTTCGTTGACCATCTTGGCCTAAGTTGGCTTTACGTTACATATCTGGTGTGTGCAGATTTTTTTTGTTATCAACGCAGAGTTTTACCCTGAGGTGGGCCGTGGGCGTTAGAGCTAAAGTGACACGACTCAAGAAACGGGCATTGTGTCTGCTATTACTATAAATGTTTGTTTGTATATCAAATGTAACTTCCTGGTGGGCTGCAACTGCAAATACAGTTGATTATATAGTTTTTGTAAGGTGGTGTAGCTTTGTCAAGTATTTCCTGTCTTTTACTACCCAAAATATATAAACATCTTTGGGGTTTCCTGTACTCTTTTATTCCCTCATTTGTAATCAAATTCCAAGTTCAAAGATAGAAATAGAGGCCCAAAACAATGGCCGTTTGGTCGATTGGATATTACGATGATGTCCCTGAAAATGATGCGCTCGTTTTCAAGGTTGTAGCAATTGCTTTTTTTAACAATTCAAGACGAGTTTGAAGCTCAAAAGACTTGTAACGTCAAGATTTCATTGCAACATACATATTGGGTGACAATAATCCAGCTCCTGAATAGATCAACTGAATGTACAGATTACTGCTAAACCATAGCCGCTACTAGAGATACCCAAATGGGTATGGCCCAGCCCGGGACCGGGCATAACTGGTGGTCCTTAATTCGTTACGATTTACATCAAAAAACAAGGCCCGGCCCGGGACCGGCCTGATTTTTTTAAATTTATATTTTAATGTATTTTTATTTAAATAAAAACGTATTTGTTAGTGTATTTGATTGACCTAATTATAATAAAACGTATCTTTTCAATGTATTTGATTGACCCAATTATAACAACGTATGTGTTAGTGTATTTGATTAACCAAAATTTTCAAAAAATATTTTTTACAATTTAAAAGTGGATTTAAAGAAATTAAAAATATTAAGTGGGACCGGTTCTCATAACCGGACCTTATAAAACTTAACCATGCCTTCGTATTTGAGTTTGGACTGATTACGAGATTACTATTTGGGACCGAGACCGATTTGGGCTCAGCCTGGGGATCGATTTTTGCCACCTCTACCCACTACAATGCATGTATGTGTAGATGGGCTTCTTATATAAGTAGTAAAACAACCCATTCAATAATTCACTCAACCAAGCCCTTTTAACTCGAGAATAACTGCATGACTACAACATACCGATGTTTATCCTACTGATTGACAACTTTACAGACATCAAGATTCACTGCAATGCATAGACATATAAGAAAATGAAAATGGTGGTAAATCAACCGAAAGCCTCCAGTCCTGAAGAAGAAATTGGTATAACAATTAACAAGTTTTCATGCAGTAACCATCCATATACAACAGAAAAGGCTAACAGGATGAACCATTAAGCTGATTAAATATTGCACTGAAGATAACAACCAAATATGAACATCTACAAAAGCTAAAAGATTCTTCTTCTACAGAAAGGATGAGATTAGCCTTTCCTTTCCTAGTTTTATCTTCTCTACTTCTTATACACATACACTACTACTCTTCCATGCTCATGCTCATGCTCATGCTCCATCAAACACCATGGTAAAAAGACTCCCTTTCAGCCATTGTTGGCGTTTCCTGTTGAAAACATCAGGTAAAGTTTATATGGTCATCAAAATAAAATATCAGCGCCCGAACAGAAATCCAAATGAAAACATAAAGTTAAGAGTACTCAGTTATCCTTTCAATTTACAGTACTTGTTATATAGTTTGATATTAACTTATAATGTTATAACAAACAAACAAATACCTTCTAGCATATCCATATCCTCTTACGCACCAACATCAATGCTATCAAACTTTGTAAGGATGACCAATGGACAAAGTGGTCGCTTTGGATCGAACATTTACTAAAAGAAAAAAGGTTGCCTTTATTTCAAGACACCTAAAAAGGAAACTATTGCAGTTATTTCAGGATTGGGGAAACATCTCATTTGGAAAGTAGGGACTTGAATCAAAATATTTTGTTATGAAGCTCAATATCAAACGACTAAATTCAAATAAGGTATTCTAGTAATTTTACCTAAAACTCAAACTCTTCAAACTAGAAGATCACGTTGAACAATATTCTAAATTCTTTTGTTATCTGCGTCTCAAGTAATTACCTTTTGGAGTAACCTTGCTGTGGCTTCTTTGAGTAGAATGTGAAGCAGCGGGTATCTTTGAGATGGTCATAGAACTTTGCAACCCTTCTAATAGCTGTAACCAATAAAACTCAAGAGTTATTTAAAGAGAAGGAAACTAATCTAAACTAAAAAAACAGAATTAGTGACTCACCCTTGACGTAGGCTGAATTTTACGATTTGATCTGCGAGGCTCAACAACTTCTGGAAATGATTTTTCAACTTTAGATGGCTTTCCACCAGCAGGTAAAAATTTACGTTTGTGCACGCGCTCAGATTTATTGCTTGATGTCGAAACTCCCTTTGGAGGTTCTGCTAATGAAGAAACCAAGTCAGCACTCCTTGGTGCATCCTCAATTTTGGAAGAAGAAGACCCAAACTCCATCTGGTATTGATGACCTGATTGGTTCTCATGATCACTGCTGGAATCCGGGCGGGTTTTGTTAATTGTACTAGTATCACGGATCGTTGACTTAAAAGAAGTCAATGTTCTGGCAGAAGGAATTGGTGGTTTTCTAGGCTTGTGCATTCTTGGTTTCGTTTCCGCAACTTGTCTTTCCTTGGTGTCACTTTTAGGATTATTTTTCCACCCACGGGATCCTGGTGGTTGAGGGATCAAATATCTGGTAAACTTGACTGAATCATGCGTCGCTTTGTTCTTATTGCTTACATCAGCAACATAATGTTTGCTCACGTCCATAAATTTCTGTTTCTTCCCGGGTTTAGGAACACCAAATATTACTCGTGGACCTTCTTTTTGCAACCCACTCCTCATTGTTCTATGAGCACCAAGCTTTTTCTTATCATCTCTAGTGCTACCCATACTAAATAAGCTTTCATGAGCTGATAAGAGCAGTGTTGTTCTTGATTCTTCCTGTTTCCTCGAGTCAACAAGGTCAATGTTTTCCGATGACCCATCATTCCTTTTACTCTCCACAATAGGACTTCCCATTTTCAGCCGCTTTTCCTGTGGTGTATCACCCTGTAAACAGATAAAAATCTAGCTTAGAATGAAAACACTTGCCATAAAAGTTATTCAAAGATTTGAAATTGACCTGGGACGAAAGGCGTTTTTCGGATGTATGGCACTCAATCCACTTGCCATCTTTCCAGATGAGAGTTGGCCGCACAAACCATGATCGAACAGTGGATACCTCTCCTTGAGCTACAAATATGCAAAAGAAGGAAGAAGACACAGGCCAGTTATATAATCATTAAAAAGCAAAAATTTCAGCACTTTAATAATCAAAACTTTCCAACAAACCTGGAAATTGAACAGTTATGGAAGTAAGATCAATCTTGTTTGTCTCCATGACAACTCCCTCACGCCAGCTGCAGAAAAAAGTACCATGTACAAAATATATCTTACGCTCAAAATTCAGTGAATACGTTGTAAAATAAATATAATCATTGTTTCAACAAACATACTGATCTTGTATCCACACATCAACTCGATCTCCAGTAGACCACACAAAATCTGTTGCAGCTATCCTGCCTCTCTTCCTAGTCCCTTCAAGACGCATGGTAGTCAGAGGATGGGCGACACGTATCTTGGGTACTTCAGTGCCTTCAATTTCAAGTGGTACCCATTCCTTTAATTGCCCTGAACCTAAATGAAATAAAATGTAAAGTAAGTATCGAGGTAGAATCACACACTACTTTTATGCATTGGAAACACAATTTATTACAAAAGTTCAACACAGAGGCACCAAGAAAGTTTACGTCACATCTTACCTTCATCTGATTGGATTTCCGTATAACATACAAGGGCTTTTCCGTCTTTCAAACTCAATACATTAGCTCCGAACCAGGCACCATTATATTTATCATCCTCCTTGTATACCTAAAACACAATTAACGTCATATCAAGAAATTGCCAGTAAAGAAACAATCTTGTTTGAAAACATAAGGTTGAGAATACGGCAGCACACTTACCTCAACAAGACAACCTTCCTTGATATTACTCTCTTTCAAAGTGCCTGAAATAACTTGAGGCTGAGTCAGACTAACAACAGAAGTATCAATTGATCCAATCTCCGACTCAGTTGCAACCCCAATGGTTTTACGAACCCTCGGCTTTCTCTTATCTTTTTCATGGCTTGTGAACGGAATCGAGACTTCATCAACCTCCATTATCTGATTCTCTGCCAAATCCCCAGAATTCTCTTTTCCTGATTTTATAGTCGAATTTCCTTTATCAGACACTTCAGGAGCAGTTTCGACATCCTTTCTATCAGCAGCACGCTTCAAATTTCCTGCAGTTAAGGCCTGCTGCTTGGATGCTAACTGGGGAGTCTTCCAGTAACCCTCAGGACCAGCTTCAACCAAATTCCTTAATGGCAACGGTTCACTCATTGCAACAATTTTTCCAGCTTGAGATACTGCTTCAGCTGCCAGTTCAGCAGCTTTTACAATCGCATTTAGGTTTTCAGCATGTTTTGAGGCTGATTCAGCTTCAACCCTCTGCCAAGCAGTATAAGGCATTAAATTAGGAGGGCTACTTCTGTCCCTGCTCTTCAATATGGCATCAGGGGTAGCTTTATATTTGTTGACAAGTGAAATCACACTGCCTTGATCAAAATTTCCACTTCTATTTGATAGAAAAATGTTGACCATTGACCTTGCTTGTTCTGCGACATCTGATGCAATCTTAGCAGCAGCTGCTGCCACCTTAGCAACAGAAGCAGCGGCTGCTATTGAAACAGCTGAAGATACCAGCTTTGCTTCATCATCACAATTCAAACCGGAATTATTTTGTCTTTCCAGCTGGCTCCATACGCCATTGCAATGGTTGACTGCAGCAGCAGCAAGCTCAGCAGCAAGCTCAGCTTGTACCTTAGACTCCTCAACTTTGCTCAAAGTCTCCTCTGATATTACAACTTCGTCCATCTTTTCATCACCACTCCTAGGATGATGATGATGATGATGAGGTGGCGATACAGCTGAATGGAACTTAGCAGAACTGCTTTTAGATGTGATGAAAGCAGGTGCTGAAACCATAACAGAAGTAGAAAAAGGACTACTAACAACAGCAGTAGTGACTGAATCTGTCTGATTTTGAGCAAGTAACGATATATTACCCTGACCAACAGTACGAGGTGCAGAGACTGATACTACCTGAGCTAGACTAGGATCACATACCCGTTTCGCATTAGCACTAGGAGTAGTACCTTTTTTTCTCTTTCTGCTTTTTGAATCATTGCAAGGCTCCGTTGCCTTCTTCACGCCAGATAGAGAAGAAGCCTCAGGGGCAGAATTGAGAACCACTGGAGTGGATGTATGCTTTATACCTAGACTGGCTGGTTCTTTGGCCGGGGTTAATTTCACTGCCTCGGTTAAAGGCAATGCAGGAAAACGAGGAATTGGAGAAGCAGCAACCCACTGACCAGCAAAGGGTCCTTGAGATAACCAAGAAGGGTTATACCCACTAAAATTCTGCACTGTTGGAGTTTGAAAAGAATGCAGAGGAGAAACTGGTTGGTGATAATCAAGACGAGTAGCTCTTGGCACGTAACTAGACTCCAAAGCCTCACAAGAAGGGGTAGCGATATTCCAAAGAGGCGATGAAAGGGGAATCATAGGAGTAACAATCGGTGGTGGAGTACCCTTGTTGCTTAATGAAGAGGTAATTTTGTTTTGAACAGAAGCGTGTTTAACTCCTTGATCAGCTCTGTTACCTGATCGTGATTGGATAGGGGTAGCAGAGTTGGGCTGGGTTTGGGCTTTCTGATCATGAAGCCTTTCTAAACAAGCTCGCCAAACACCCTCCCAAGTTCTTCGACCATCTGTATACAGAACACATGAAAGTCGTTAAAATAAGATTTCGTGATTCAATATGTTAGCATGATAAACATTTTACTGCACTGACCAGATTGCCCAAATGCAGCAATCATATGAGACTCTTCAGGTGTTGTCCCTGATCTGCAACCAAGACATCACCAAATATTAGTGCATATTAAAATCAAATAAGAATAGAAATAAGGACCGCCCTTTGCAAGTCTTTTGATGGAAATAAAAACTGCAGGTACATATATGAATAGATAGAGAGTACTCACATCAATGATCCATACACTAATATCTGCGCACGCAATTGCACTTGTTGATTATCAGTAAAAGGCTGCTGAAATACAGATGTTGAATTATTCAGATCTGGAAGCTTGGGCAAAGGAAGGACGCCACCGGGTTTTGTACCGCCACGTTCAACATCATTAAACTTAACCTCTTCAAATTGAATAACGTGACCAGTTGCAGGGGAGGCTAACGACACAGATGGTTTTTCTACTCTTACTGAATCTCTTGCAGGAGGCGTTTCCTTTAAGTGGTTAGCTTTCCTGGCATTTTCCTTCCCAACCGATTTTCGCCTAGTTTTACGCTCAGATTTGACTCCTATTTGAGGGGTCATACCACTAACATTCTGAGGAGTAAGAGAACTTTCATGCAACTTTGTAGCATCCACTTGGGTACTACTAGAACCTGCGGGTGATCCTTCCATAATCTATAAAAGTTTATAACAAATTAAATCCATGTCATATATGCGAAGGACGTGATAAAGGGTTAGATGAAAATTAAAAAATACATCATATAAAAGCATATGTGAAAATAGTTACCTTTGGCAAAGCAGAAACTTGAAATGTAGGATATGATAGAAAACCCTTGCCAGCTTGTCCAAGGCCAGCACTTTTATTGACCTCAAAAGTAAAGTTTGTTTCTTCTTGTGTAGCATTACTTGAAGGAATCGACTGATTGTTATCCTCCACATCATCAGTGACCTTAGAAGGCAGGGCACCACCATGGCTGATATCTTTCGTAGCCTCTTGCTTGTCTTTTGCACCCTCAGAAAGTTCCATGCTGCTAGGAGAAGCAAACTGAGGTTTATCCAAAGAGGAATAGCTGCCTCCATTCAGCTCTATCTGATTAGCATCACATTCAGATGGACGAGCTACGTCCACAAAAGTCTGGTTCTCATCTGACTTGTTGACTACAAAAACCAAAACAGGGGTAAAAATAGTGTTTAGATGATGATTTGCATCATAACATTTTAAAAGTGTACTGTATGCTTACCTTCTATCGTTGATTCCTTAGGTTCCCGTAGACCTCTTGCTTCAGAATTACTGCCCCCTTGTTCAGACGACTCAAAAGGACTTGTCTCCAAGATCTGGAAACCCTCTTGACCATCGGTGTTAGTCGGTTCTTGTTCAGTCTGGCTTGCATTGCAGCTTTCAACCGGTGTGACACGATGTACAACTTTTTTGGCAAGATCAGGAGATGCTTCTTTTTCATCTAAAGATGGTGGATTCATTGAAGCAGAAGCAACTACACTTTCAACCTGTGGAATCTCATTTTGAGAATTTCCTTCAAAGGGAGATCCTACTTGCGTTTTTTCCTTGTAATCCTGGTGCACTAAACTCACTCCAAGTATAGGTGATTTTGGTTGGTCATCGGTTTCAGAAGTAGCAAGACTCCCAGCAAGTAGGTGAGAACCATCAGATGTGTCAGGGGTTGAACTTTTCTCAGATTCTGTAGCAGCAACTGATAATGCAAAGTATAAGAGGAATAAGTTCCAAACATTGAAAAGTAATAAACATATAAGAAAGAAGCATAGATACTTTATGATCATAATTCTAATATACCTCGAACTGACACGTCAGGTTCAAAATCATGAGCTATCACAGTACTACCCTTTTTACTGCCTTCTGCAGATAAAGATTGATCAACATTCTTTTGGCTATCAGGAGCTTGAACAACCTCAACGTCCATATCACTACCTTCCAGGGGCAATCCTGCGTCTTCTTTCTCATTGAAAGATAGATCTTGATCCATAGATATAGCGACTGGCTCAGATGACCTAATTTCGCAGTCCACCTGCATTGAACCAGAACTCTTAGCAGGCAAGCTCCTATCCTCATCATCTGTGTGAACCACTGAAGTGTTGTTACCAACTATTACATCCTCATTTGAAACTTCTTTAGTAAGCACTTCACCTGGCAAGCTTGCTGCTGTCAATCTAGTACCACCTACCTGATCATTGCTACTCCCACCACCCGTTTCAGGTAAGTTGCCTGCAAACACCACAGATACGTTGGAAGTTATCTGCTGTGCATCCTTTCCTATACCATATTTGTTTTCAACAACAGAACTCGCATTTGACTCTGGAGAATCAACCACAGATACGTTGGAAGTTATCTGCTGCACATCCTTTCCTATACCATATTTGTTTTCAACAACAGAATTCACATTTGACTCTGGAGAATCAGGCTCTTCTGACTTTGTATTTCCATCCTGAACAGCTTGCATCTCAGTGGACAGGATGTTAGTTTCAGCTGATTGGTTCTCAACAGATTCAACATCTGGGACAACACAGGGAGACTTTTCCACGTTATATGTACAGCTTTCAACAATCATGGTGCCACTGTCCATTGGAACATCCATGCTATTTTCTTTACTTTCAATACTGTGCTCTGTTGCAACACTAGAGAAGTTTTTTGGCAAACCACTAGCATTAACAGAAACCTGCTGCAGGTTTTCCTCAACCTTTAACCCCTCAATACTTGCACCAACAGATGGATCCTCCGGCAATTCCTCATTCATGGACTCGTTTACCAAATTATCAGCGTCATTTTGTATTACATCATCAAATGTGCCATCCAAATTTTCCTCCAAAACAGGTATATTACACTTGTCACTTATAACTACTGAATCCAACTCTCCACCAGATGTTTGAGCCTCTTGCGATTGTGAAGTGAATCCAACATGAGGATGCTCATATCCAGAGCTCACACTAAACCCAGGAAAATTACCCAATAACTCATCATTTGGCACTGATGCATCTTGAGCATGAGTAACAACATCCTTTCCATCATCTTGATTCAAATTAGGATCCATAATTTTGGTTAAGCCACCAGACTCATCACTGATATTGTCCAATTGTTCAATTACGACTTTCTCTTCCTGCCCAACTGATTTTAGAAGCATTTCAACAGATTCTGAAGATGTTGCTTCAGACCAAACATTGTTACGTCTTGATTCCACAGCACTTGAACTGAACTCTATTCCACTACTTCCACCACGTGAATATTCCTCAATCCACTGGTTGTCTTCTTGACTTGTGATACCAAGAAAAACCTCGTTTTCAATCAAACTGTCAAATCTTAAGTGGCTATCATCAAACTCAAATTTGGGAAGAGCATATGGATGCAAAACAGGAGAAACCTTGGAGCAACTTTCCCCAGCTAAATGAAGATTTTGTCCTTGAAATTCATTGTCATCATAGGCCATTGGTATAACCCTACAGTTGATATAAAGTTGGAAGGGAAGAAAAATAAACAACAAATTTTGTACATTATATTAACATGAGTAAATTAGAATTTAAGTGAGACAGAAAGACAGACAAAACATTGAGGCAGAAGCCTATGTTTAAATGAGTTCTTTCATACTAAGAGTTTTATGGAAACCAGAAAGTGGTTTCAAGAATACAAATAATAACCCCAAAAGGCCCCAAATAACACAAATAATATTTTTCCACTAGTCACATAGCTATAGGCACACTTATCTTGAATCTAAAAATATATGGAAGATAAATTGAAAATGGTTCTTAATGAATTCAAACTCCAAAGTTCTTAAACCATGAAGCCATAACCATATCACTAAAAATGATTGTTGAACAATATAGAACCTTATGTCCCAAAGTCTACGTGACAGGCCTTCTAAATCCCTTGCACTCATTGGAAAAATTATGCAAGCATATGGACATGCAGAAAACCGAACCATCATATATAACTTTAAAGTAACCTCACTGCCTAGTGCCACATATACTTAACAAGTGATGCTTAACAACCCACCACAAATGTTAACACTCAGAAAGTTTCTTTACACTCAAAACCTATTCTAGCACAAAAAAATTTGATGTTGTCTCCCCACCCCCAACTTACACACACACACACACACATCTGACTCTCCCCTATATATTTCAATTAATGTTGCTAAATGAACCCTTTTTGGGCCAAATTGGGGTCATTCATGCTCTGGATACGGAAATGTAAAAAGAGAGAGAGAGAAGTTAATATCGATGCTTGCGAGTGTGGAAATGACATGGGGTTTTATTTAGAATCTCCCTATTTCAATTACAATTTCCTCACACTTATAATAAATCCAACCATAGACACTGTCCCTAAGACCCTAACCACGCCCAAAATGAGCCAATTTCGGACAAACTTCCACTATCCTCCACCCATAAAATTAACCCTTTTGGGACACTACAACGACCAATTCAATAAGTTTAGCAAGAGAAACCAACTTCTTGCAGAAAATTATTAAAAGCAGACACTAGCTCATAGCTAATTAATAAAGGAAACAAACAGTTATTACCAGAAGAAGTCTAAAAGAGAAGCTACCTCCCTCCATCCGGCGTAAAAATCCTGACTGTTGGATCAACTGAACACCAATCGTGGTTGGAACGTTGGCAGCTGTTCTTTCATAACAAAACCTCCAAAGCTCTAAAACTTTGAAAAGAAAACAACAAAACAAGCCCTAATTCTTTCACTCACGCGCACCTGCACAACAACTTCGAACTGACCTAGTGTTGAATCACTTGATTCAAAACAAGCTTACAGAAATTTTACATATGAACTGAAGAAGATAAGTAGACGGCGACTCAGAGAGAGAAACGGAGAATTTGAGAGAGAGAGAGAGAGAGACGCTTTTTTGCAACGGTGGAAGGTAAAAAGTCGTCCGTCAGCGAGAGATGGCGACAAAATGGAATTTGAAATGGAGTCGAGGGGTAAAAGAGTAATTCACGTGTGGGAGCGATTGCGCACGTGGAACCACGTGATTGGATTAAGAAAAAGTGGTGGCCAATAGCTTTTTTCACTTTATTATTTATCATTTCTTTTTTTTTTCTTTTGTATTTCAAGTGCAAGTCAAACCTAATCCAATGTAAATCATAGAAAAGGAATTATTTTAAATAATATATATATATATATCTTATTCCTTGAGCATAAATATTTGCATATGTTTTTGCTCTAAATTTGTAACAAATTATATATAAACTAATAAATTAATATTTTATCAATTCCTTGAGCCTCCTTCTTGGGTCTTTTTATAACTTTTTGAGAAATTAATTAAAATGGCCGAGTTTAAAATTCGGCTACAAAAGTACCATATTTCTCTCCTACTTTACAAAACTACCTTATTTTCTCGCGATTTAATCCGTAATCGAGGATGGAGAGTAAATGACAAAATATTATAAGTGGTCCCCGCGATTTCTCATTTATAAGTGGTCCGCGATTTTACTACACAAAATATTTATAAGTGGTCACCGCGATTTCTCATATATATCCCCACGATCGAGGATATATACTCCATAAATTTTTATAAGTGGTCCCCGCGATTTCTCATATATATCCCCATGATCGAGGATTTCTCAAAATATTTAATAGACATAACCTATTGGAAATGCTATTTAATTGTGTTAGTTCGCGATTTTCCAATTTTTGTCTACGGTCGAGGGTATATTTATCTGGGTCCGCGATCGAGGGTCATATCGCGGGAAAAGTGAGTATTTTTCTAAAGTAGGAGAGAGAGGGGGTATTTTTGTAACCGAATTTTGAACTTCGTCCAATTTAATTAATTTCCCTACCTTTTTCACCAATCTTATTATTTCTTTTTAAATTATTTAAAAACTAATAAATTAATATTTTATCAAAAAATCAAGGTAAAAAAATTAAGGTTCTTGTTTTTAGTAAATGTTCCTCTGAAACTATTGAATAGTGTGACCACCTCCACGATTAGAAAATCGTTATTTTAGCTCTTAATTTCAAATGTTTCTATTCTCATGTGGGTTGAAGATCTTCAGGTTGCGTTTGGTGCATGGGATAGGATGGGACAGGACAGGATTGAATAAAATTCATTGTCTTATGTTTGACATGACATGGGACAGGACAAAAATTCGATGTCCCACGTTTAACGCGACATGGGACTGAGACAATGTAACACCCGTAGTTTTCGGTAAGTAAAGTCACCATGTGTGTTTTTGTAGTCCCTAAGCTTTGGTTTCGGGTTAGGAACTTATCGCTTTTAACCCCTTTGAGAGTCGGAGGTGTTTCATGTCAAGGAGTGGAGTTTGGGGGCTCGGTACAAACTGGGTGAGAGTGTCCTGCGATTGTGACAGTGTCACTATCGCAGGGGCACAATCGCGGGATCCAAGTACCTCGCGGTACATTCTTAGCAAGAGTGACCCGCGATAGTGACATTGTCACTATCGCTGTCACAGTCGCCGTCGGGGACAGGGAGTTAAATGCTCTGTATTTGCTACCATTTTCTCATTCTCTCTTTACCCACTTCTACATTTCTCTCTCAAAAACCCTTCCCACGCCCTAAAACCATTTTGGAGCCTTTGGAACCATGAATATTGTGATTCAAAGCTTTTCCCTCATCTTTTAGCAAGAATTTATGGTTAAGGGTTGGAGTTCTTCATCTCCCATCCATTTTGTGAGATTACTACACTTTCTAGGGTTTCACCTAACCCTCTTCTAAAACCTTTCTATTCTCTTGTTGGTTTGAAGAATGAAGCTAATGTTGGTAACCCTAGTGGTATTTGGTTGGTGGATTTAAGTGATGGTTGAGGTAAGCTTCTCTTTTCTTCATCTAAGAAATCAGGGTTTTGGTATCATTGGGGATTTTGATGGTTTATGTTGGGAGGAACAATTCTAAGTGTTTGAGGGTGATTATTTGCGGTTGAAAACATGTGGATCTAGGTTTTGGAAGATTTGGCTTTAAGATCCAAGTTTATTCAAACGAGCTCAAGTTTAGAGAAAATCTAGATTTAACCTAAATCTAGAATTGTGAGTTGAAGTTGCTTTGTGAAAATGTTGTACATGCCAAAATGTCCATTTTCAAGTGATTGTGTGTTTTACATGAAAATTACCTGTGGTTGAGTCATTTATTGGGTTTTGACTATTTGAAGTGTTAAATCTTGAAAACATTAAAACACCCACATTGGGGATTTTTGGAGTAAGTGGATAAATGTATCTCAAGAAAAAGTGTTTAAAGGGTTTTTGGTACAAATGGGGGTCTTTGGTAAAAATGCACCTTAATGTCGTTGGAAACTTGCATGATTGTTATTACGGGTCATTGGGATGTATATATATATATATATATATATATATATGTGTGTGTGTGTGTGGTTGTGAACGATGTGGAAAATGATTTAATCAAATAAATGATGATATTTTGGATTTTATCATATCTTGGAGGTATGTGTTTGCATATATGACACTTAAATGCATTTTATTGTATTAGTGACCTTTATTGTTGGTCAATTGTACTGTTGAGCCTTTGGCTCATATTTGACTTTAAGTGAGTCTTGGGAGACTTTGGTCCATAATGAATTACTCTATGTCGAGTTTTGAGATTATATGCATTTGAGTCATATCTATTATTTAATTACATGTGTTAAAGATGTTGGACATTCTTTTGTGGGTCATGTAATTGTTTGACTATATTTGCATTGGATGATAACATATGAGTCGGTCTTGTTTATGAGGTTGCATGAGTATTGCGGGGTTGGACTCCGGGACCCATGTTTATGACCTAACACTTTTCAAGTAGGCACTAGGAGGGTTGACTCCGGAGGTGCTACCTTGGAGGTAGGCACTAGGACCTTCGCCGCTTTGAAGGTAATGCCTTGGAGATAGTCCTAAGTGTGCCAGACCTTGTGGTGGGAATTCGTGGAAATATAACCCCAATATGGTGTTTCTTCTACCACCACCTCTACAACCACCACCACTACCATCATTGACCACCTCCACCTCCAACTTCGTAACCACCGGCCATCGCCGCCACCACCGCCATTGTTAACCACCTCCACCTTCATCGATCGCCACCACCGGTAGCCACCGCCAACCACCGTTGGCCACTTCCACTTCTTCCTCCACTACGACAATCTCCACCTCCATCGATCACAACCACCCATCGTCGCCACCACCACCGATGGTCATCGGTAGCCACCTCCAACGACCGTCGACCACTTCTTCCTCCACTACAACAACCTACTTAACCACCGCCCACCACCACCATCGTCGACCACCTCCACCAATCACCACCACCCATCGTCGTGCACGTTTAAGTCAACTGCTATTTTCATGACTCGTCCCCCACGCTCACCACCACCTTGTATTCTTATTTAAATATATACCTTGTATTCTTGTTTAAATATATAATTTATTTGCGTCATCTATAACTATTATATGATATATAAAATCATCAAACAACTTTTAGGGGAAACTTTTTGTCCTATCCAGTCCTAGTCCTACCAAACACGAGATAATCACTTGTCATGTCTCGTCATGTTCTGTCCAGTCCTGTCCTACCCTCTTGTCTGTCCTGTCATGTCCAGTTCTGTTCTGTCTTGTCCTGTCCTGTCCAACCATGTTTGCGTACCAAACGCTACCTCATATTTATATTCGTTGAGATTTCATAAGCAGGAATGAATGGAGTGTGAAGTAATAGCTGTGTTTCAAAGGTGATGATATGGCTAAGTAGTTTAGTAGGGGAGAGAGAGAGTGAGTGAGAGAGGAGCAAAATAAGTGGTGAGAGATGTGACAATGTGATTGAAATTAGCATCAAGACCTTCAAGAAAATAAGTGGTAAATTCTTGATGTGTGAGGATGTTTCTAGTAAGCAGTTAGAGAGTCAGTTAGGTAATTTTGTTGTAATATTTTAAAATAGATTTTCCGCCTTTTAAGGGTTGTAAGTTGGGTATAGATCTAGATTAGTTAAGCTTGTGATTTAACAGTGAAAAGGTTTGTCAAAGTGTACTATATAGTTGAAAATGTAATAATGAAGGATATGCGCAACAAGTGACTCAGATAAAGAAGAGTTGAGAATAGATGATAACAACCGCTCTTTGTTGACCATATAATGAACTCGGGATTTATTGTTCCGTCTTGAAGATTTGACTAAGTTTAGGAATTGAGGCATCAATAAACCCAACAAGTTTATAGCCATGGATGTATGGGAACATTTTTATTCTCCCTTAGAAGGATGATAGAATGTTTCAGATATTGAATGAGATGATGGAATAAATTGTGGGAGGGGTTGTAGAAGAGGGTCTCCGCCATATTGTTGTATAGCTATAACTTTAATACCATAAGAGAGAAAAAGAAAGACAAGAGGGATGTTTTTTCTTTTTCTTTTTGTTCTATCTTTCCCAAGGTTGTACAAATGAATTTATAATAGAGAAGAAAACAGGAAACAACATCCTGATCTTATAGACAATATAAATCTCAAAATTTAATTTTGGCATAGTAATTGGTTATAACTGTTAAATAGAATCTTATAGGAAAGGTAATAAAAATTGTGCACTTTATAAATCATAGTCCATTTATTTTAACAAATAAGCAATAATGGATATAGAGTTTGGACTTAAACATTTACTTAGATTGGGCTTGCATAAATGAATATCCAATACGGTCATAGAGAAAAAACAAGATTTTATTTTTTCCAAAGAGTGAGTGCCATTCTCACGTGCAACTTTTTGGAATTTTCACATAAGCAATAATGGGTTTATAGTATTCAGGCTTAAACATTTACCTGGACTAGGCTTGCAAAAATGAATATTTAAATGGGTCCGACTCGATCTGGGACCGATTTGGGACTGGCGTGGGATATTTTGGGACCGATTTTGGCCCGTCGGTCCTTAATCGGTTACGACTTTCATCCAAAACAAGACCCCACCTGGTACCAGCCTAGTTTTTTATATAAAATTTATTTTTAAAAGTATTTTTAAGTATATTTCTAAATAAAAACGTATTCGTTACTGTATTTGATTGATCCAATTATAATAAAATGTATTTTTTAAAACGTAAGTGTAGATCCCAGTTTCAAGCAAACAATAGAAGAACATAAAGCTCCATATATAAGATGTAGAGATAAGATGAATATTAAGAATAATCATAAAAGAAATCTCATATCATATTCATTGATTCACAATATAGAGGAGATAATATGAAGAACACCACACTTTACAATAAGATGACTCTCATGAGAATAGTTAGTGTGTGTTTTTGTTTGTTTCTTCAAAATGAACTAAATCTTAGAAATGAAACCCTAGACACATTTATAAAGGGTCCATTTACATAGAAAAAGTCTTAAGCCCATAAAACTAGCTAAAAATCCCATAAGCTAATTATAAATCCTATACAATAATTCTTTATAAAACATTCAATCAAATTATGGGCTAATTTAATCTAACAATCTCCCCCTAATGTTTTATAAAGAAAGCATCATCTTATAGTCTTCCCCTTGCTTTCTTTAGAAACTTTGGTGTGCCGTTCTTCGAGTCTTCAAAGCATCACGAGTTCCCCCTCAAATGTAGGCTCATCTTCTTGAAAGACCGAGACAATTAACCCCATTTTGTCGAGCTTTCATAACTCAACTTCATCGCTGTTTTTGACCATCAAGGAGTCTGATTAAGAGAAAACATAAAACATGCACATTGAACTCCAGCCTCTTAGCTTTCCAACGAGCTTTGATTCATCCCTTTTGGATGAAACACGAGTGAGTTGTGCAAGTTTTCCCTCAGCTGCGCAGAACGGTCATCAAAACAAAAAATTCGACTCTTAAGATCCCGTTGAGTAAGCATTCAGCACCGAGTATTAAACATGAATAACAGAGGAGGGAGTGACAATTAATGTGTCACAATAGCATCATGAAACCATGAAGAATCGTCGAGTTGAAAGCGGAAGAAGCATGAGTGAAATGCAATGCTTTCGGTCCAGCACCTTTATGCAGACTTTGGAACTGTTTCTGACATACCAACTCAAGGAATTTGAGAAAACTTAAAGCTTCAAAGTCGTACATATGTGAGTTATCTTTCCAACGCAATAGGATCCATGTAATTTGGATCACCAAGTAGAAAGTTGTGCGCGTGTTTTTGAAACAGCGCAAATCTGTCAGAAAATCCAAAAAAAAAACGGGCTTCGAGCACTGAGTTTAGAGGCTCTGAGTATGAGTTCAGAGGCTCTGATGATGACTTCAGAGGCTTTGATGATGACTTCAGAGGCTCTCTGATGATGTTTTAGCTCCGTTATATCATAAGCTAATTATAAAGCCTAAACAATATTATTATTATTCAATATAATAAGAATTATTGTAGTAATTAGCCCCTGATTTAATTGAATGTTTTATAAAGACTATAATAAATTTTATAGTCTTGTTGGATGGAGAACTCAAATACGAGTCCAACGGTCCTTTCTGGAGCTAAAACGGAGCTAAAACGAAGAAGTTATGGCCAAAACAATTTTGGTACCTCCTGAGCTACTATGACCAGTGTCAAAGTCGTTGTCATTGTCGCATGCAGGTAGTTGGGTGCTGTCAAATACGAATTTTCAGGCTTTTCTCTCATTTCTCACCTCCCAATCAACCCCTTTCTCTCCCAAACTATCTCTCACCCTCTCATATGAACCCTAGGTGATTTTAGGGCATTTCCTTGGGGTTTCAAAGTGTTCTTTCATCATCAAACTAAGAAGTGGATGGTAGGATCAAGAGTTCATCTTCACCATTTCCATCTTCAAGCTTCATCTCCATTTTCTTGGGATTCTAGAGTTGTGAGGTTTTACTCAAGATCCATGGGGTAAGTTCATCATCTTCTTTTCTAAATCCTTATTTGAGTTATAAATACTCCATTTATGACTTCCTAGTATTTCATTTCTTCAATCTTCGGTTTGGATGATTTTGGAAAAGTTAGGTCAAAATTAG
>JAWVWS010001025.1:0-50000 GCA_033807775.1 Saussurea involucrata | reverse complement strand
CCAAGAGTGTACCAAAAGATGCCTGAGATCTTTCTTCAAAATATCCATCCAATTTGATTGAGCCAAGCCTGCCAATATCACTGTTGTAGCATCCCCTGCTGTAGCAACATAGAAATCAGCAAAAATTCACCAAAAAGATAGGATTTTTCCATAAACTACATCTTAGCTCCATTCTAAAGAAAAGGTGTAAAATAAGACTAAAAGACTCAATATCTAATTGGGAAAGATGTAAAATTAGGTAAAATAAAGTCCTAAATGGGTATAAAAGGGTATATAAATACACACTTATCACGGGTCAACTATCGGTTTCTCAACTTGCTTCTGTTCTCCCATGAGTTCCCGCACTTCGTCTTCATCTTGCAGGAACATCTTGTATAGCACGTGGAGAGGAACATTCTCCAGAATGTGGTTGTGTCGGATGTGCGAGGCAAATCTCTTCCATTCTGGCTGGAGATTATTCATAAAGTTGATGTTATTCTCCGTTTTGGTCTTTGTGTTGTTGTTCTTTTAAAGATCATTCAGAAGGGGACAGAACCTCTCGAAGGTTTCGGTTAACGTTTCTCCTTTCCTAGCCTTGACTCCGTCATATCGAGTAATGCAGCTGGTTATCTTCATTTGGTTTCCCACCTTGCTGCCCATCATCATTTTCTCGATCTGATACCATATTCCTTTAGCAGTCACCTTGTGGCTGTCTATACTTGTGTATATGTCATTCGACGGAGTGTGGAGTATGTAGGTCTTCGCCAACTTGTCCCCATCAAACCTTTTCTTTTCGTTCTCGGTCATTTGCACATATGTCTTTGGTACAATTCGTTATTGGTTCGCCGTTTTCTTGGGCTGGGACCTCGATCATCGGTGTAGCTTGTGGCCCGCGTTGTAAGGAAGTTAGGATCTCGAGATAAAGGTCCTTAGACTTGATGAAATTCATGAGTCGGTCTCTCCATTGTTGATATTCTTCTCTATACAGCACTGGTGGCTTAGTCTCAGGCCCTATTTCTAACGCATCACGGGTATTCATCTTAGGTGGCGTTTGGTTCACAGAATGGAATTTGTTGGAATTGGAATCTGTCAAAGGAATTGGAATCTGAAAGAATTGGAATGGAATTTAACTATGTTTGACCATGCGTTTGGTTGTAGGAATTGGAATGGAATCTGTCAAATTGATTTAAATTTTCCTGTTTGGTTCATCAATGTTATAGTAGTGGGGGTGCGGTAGAGGCGGTAGTGGTGCTGGCAGCGAGTGACGGTTGTACTTACGATGGTGGTGGTGGTGGTGGTGACGACAACGTTGGTGGTGAGGGGTGGGGTGAAGGTCATAGTGGTAACAATGGTGATGGCGGTGGCAACGACGAATTGTGGTGGTGGTGGTGGTGGTGGTGGCGGTGGCGATGACGGGTGGTGGCGACAATGGGTGGTGGTGGTGCCGACAACGACGACGACCGATGGTGGCATCGGTCATAACATCCACCGTGGTGGTGGTGGGGTGGGGATGAAGGAGACGGTGGTAACGACGATGATGGTGGCGGTGGCGGTTGCGACAACGGCGACGATCGATTGTGGCAGCGGTGATGACATCCACCGTGGTGGGGGTGGGGGTGAAGGCGGTAGGTAGTGACATACGGTACTTAACGGGATGAATTAGAAGTGTGACTTAGTGCGAGAATCTAAGAGTGACCGAGTGTCCTAACGCAAGATTCTATTAGCAAACAAACAGAAAGAAAGCTGATAAAAACAAAAGACATAAAGCAGAGAATCCTAATAAGATTTTGTCCGGATAAGATGAAATCCGGATAAAAGTGCCTGGATAGTGGTTGAATCTGGATAAGGAGATTGTCCGAATAATAGTTCCCGGGTAATGGAGAAACCGGATATAGATGCCCGGATAAGCTGAATCCAGGTAAGAATCCAGATAACCAAAATCCGATAAATGAACCGAAATTGTGAAACCCGGATAGAACCGAAATCCAGATAGTGAAGGAATCCGGAAGGAACTGATTCCGGGTAAGTATTGAATCTAGATGGAACTGAAATCCATGTAAGTGAAAAATCGGATAATAGCGAAACCCGGGTATGTGAAAACCGGGTAACTTGTCTGGATATTAGCAAAAAACCCGGGTGATTTATCCAAGTATTGAATGATCGGGAATTGAAACTTCCTGTGGAATTAAACTATAGGGAAACAATGTCTGGGAACTTCGAACTGCTCTATTTTCTCGGATTTAGAACTCAACTTAGATAATTGTTTGTGCTTCCTGAATATCAATATCAGTATAGAAACAACAAAGACAACAAACCCAATTCGTTTTATACCAAAATACGTTCAGTTTCTCGAAAATCACTAAGATTTCTTGAAGAACAATGAACTCAAACCAAGAACCGATTTTCAAAATTGATGCTCAAAACCTTTGATTTTGAATACAAAACTTCACCAAAAGCAATTAATGACTCAAATGAATAGATTGAAACAACTAGAGATCGATAATTTGAGCAAAACTCGAAAAAACAGAAAACTAACCAAAGTGCGCCATTTAGCCGGATTTTGAAGAATAGTGATGAAAAATGAATACTTTTGGATCGATAGCTTTGTACCTCTGCTCTGATACCAATTGTGAATCCTAATATCAAGTTGCAAGTATCAAAGATCAATCAATAACACAATAAATAACCATAAAGTCTGGTCATATGATTGAAGTATTATCAAAGAGTTTACAACGTGAATAGTAAAACACAATTAGGCTAATTAACTCTCTTAAGGCTAAACCCTAGGAAAATATATATACCTCATAGGGTATTTACAATTTTAAGCCACATCTTTAATACAATGAATATTTGCCCCAACAAAAAGCAAGACTATGTCTTACGCCTGACATGTGTTTAGCCGAATTCCACTAGTTCGAATACTTTTTCGGTTTTTTTGGTGATTTCGTAAGTTTTCTCAATCTAGATTTGATCATCGTTATAATTACTTTTTTGTAGGTTTCAAATTTGTTCTTTATCTTTCTTTTTCTAGGTTTCCAATTTTGTTTTCTTATACATCTAAGAGTTCTAGTATTATATATGATACTATACAATTTTAAATTAACTAACCAAATTAAAATAACATTAGGGTTTGAGAAAATAAAAATGACTACACAGATTTAGTGCAAATCAGATTTAGAACAAATATAGATATTAGGACAAATATATAATGAAATAAAATCAGTTCAGAGCAAACCTAGAATTTAGGGTAAAAAAGGAAAATCAATAATAAATAAACTGTAACATATAATGAAGAAAATACAAACTAGATTAAAGGATGGACGATTCCTCATGGGTGGTGATTGAAGAACAAAAGTGGAAACAAAAACGCATTGTTTATTTAAGATTTATTAAAATTTTCAGTTTAGACCCTTTATTTTCAAAATATTTCAGCATACTCTTCTATTTCTAAAAGTTCTGTCACCAGGAGAGTCTCAAAGCCAAGACCTCTTAGCGAGGAGGCACCTTAACCATCTCACCAGCTACCATTTTGTTGTTATAATTTTGGTTTTCAAATATTTAAGGGCACACTTAGAATTAAGCGGGTGCACCACTCTAATGACTCATTTTTTCTCTTGTGATAAGCGGGTGCACGGGATCCCTCTCAACTATTAATATGTTTGCCTTTGTTTGTATGGTTTTCAATTGGCAATTGATTCAAGGTTAAAGATTACCAATATGAGATTCCCATATACAGAGATTCATGAAGAAGAGTTGTATGATTTGAACTTCACTGTATTTTAGATCCTAGATATATGTATCAACTTGACAGAAACAAAGAAGTCAAGTTACTCAAATTTCCAGAGATACCAAAAATACTCCACTACAACTGTAGAATTCTTGTTAGAACAAATAAATATTGTCACACCAAAAGATAAGTTGAAAGTTGTGAAAGATGAGTTGATAATAGTGACCAATGAATGGTTATAGTTAAGATGTTTGGCCAGGAAGTGTATAAAAGGTTATCTACAAGAAGTTAGCTCAAAGAAGGTTTTTGAACAATATGTGATGTTTCCAAAGAAGTTCAAGATCTATACAAAAACCAATGTTCAGAAATATGCGGTTGAATCTTCAGGAGATGTTGAGATAGTTTATGCACCAATATACAAAGAAAATGAACCAATGTATGAATATGTGGATGTTAGTTAACGGTTCTTAGAGTTCAGATTTGGCTTCGTTCAGAAAAAGTGAGCATTACAAAGTTATTACTTATTTGGATACTCTATTTGAAAAGTTTGATAATTTTGTGAAAGTTTATCAATGTTTCATTAACAAAGTGGGAAAAATGAGAAGGCCGGTGTCTCGGTGTATTCAAATTTGAAGAATATAAAGATCAGAGATATTATCATTAAAAATGGAAAGAAGTTGGACTTTGTGTTACTTGAAGTGATCAGAGAGGATGGAAGTGTATATAGATGTTCATAAGATGATTTCAGAAATTTACACTTTTAAGTTTTCTTGGAATTATGTCAAATTTTGGCCCCTTTAGAAGATACGAGCATAACATATAGAAAATCCATAACTGCAGTCAAGGAAGGAATGTTCAGAGCAACTAAGTGGACAGTGATGACAGATTTTCAAGTTGCGTTGGAGTTGGGTAAAGAAAGTGTGAACTTACTTGCTCCTAACACTATTTTGGATGGTATTGATAAGATTTCCAATGGGCTTGTGATTGATAAATCTAAAGTTGGTTTTGTATTTTAGACATAAAAAGGAATGTCAAAGTTATTCTTTAGAGTTTCAGAGGTTGCTAAGTACTCATCTGGAACTCTTAGACAAATCAAAAGTACAGTTGAGGAGAAAAAGGTTGAAAAGAATGTTGAGATATGTGACAGAATACTACTATTAATCCAAGCTAAGCTCAGTTAAACTTGAGAATCTTGTTTTGAGAATAGTTGTAAGCATTTTGAAGGATAACAAGTTTGATATATACATACCACTTTGAACCAAAAGGGGAGATTGTAAAGACTTGCAGAGTTGGTTCAAAGTAAATTTGTCTAAGTGTTTATCTCTGGATAGAAGATCTAAATAAGAAGGTTCAGAGTTATGAAGTCTGGAGATGCTAAGTATAGAATTATGGATATGAATGTTCAGAGTTCGACCAAACTTCTAAGTCATGAAGACTTCAGGGATCTAAACATATGGAAGCAGAGTTCGGATAGGAAGTCCGAATAGACGTATTCAGACTTTGGTACTTAGTATGTTTTACAATGAATTTAATAATTCTCTTATTTTGAAAACATGAAGACTTGATGATACCTAAACACGTGCATTATGTAGTTTTTCTTTCATATATATGACATGTAACTTTAGTTTGTCTGTCTGTCTGTCATCTCTCGGCAATCCATTGACCAATCAATACATATGACATTTGGATTCCGATCTCTCTATAATTTTGTGATTGTATTCTTGCTATTATTGTTCTAAAGATCAGAACGGGAAACTAACAACATTGCTCCAATGGAGCAGTCAATGATTTAGGGCAACAAATCACAAAATCAACAATCAATTATATTGCTTAGAATAATCAAAGTGTGGAACAAAGCGATATATGAGAACAATCAGTTATATTTAGGGCAACAATCGAGAGCAAATTTTGAGATGATTAAGATCAATCGAGAAGAAAGCAACGACACTTGAGAGCATATCAATTTAATGATCCCAACTTGAGAGATAAGTCAATAACGGTAATATTTTCTCTAAGGCAAAAGAAAGCAACCTACTATACGTGAAAATAACATGGCCAACGATTCCCCTCTGGGCCATGGGTTTGAGCCGACCCGAATAAAACCAAACAATTTCTTTTATCTAAAATTGAAACAAGAGCATTTCCTTCCCATTACAAAAGCAAATACAAACATAGACAAAAGTGACAATAGGATAAATTATATGGGGATAAATAGACAACAAGCAATTGTTAAGTGCCCAATCGTATAATATTTTACTTGATCTTAAATCTGAATAGAATTAGAAAACTTTCAATCTCTGCACACTCCCCTGCGATGGTGGCTTCAGCCGTAAAAGAAACGCTCGGAGACCTAAACAAGGATTCTTTCGTCACCCTTCTCACCAAACTCATCGGAGAATCCAAGTTCGTGCAGAACAATCCGCCGGAACTCATCCCGGAGGAGGATAGAATTGTCCGCCATGTTCTTGATTCCCTCCTCCCACTTAGCACCACCACCGGCGGTGGCCCACTTATCGTCAACCACGTTACATATAAACCCAATAGAGGAAATCTTATAGTGGAGTACCCTGGAACTGAACCTGGAAAGATAATCTCTTTTGTTGGAATGCACATGGATGTTGTCACTGCTAATCCCTCTGAATGGGTTTGTTTATTATCTCCTTATAGAATCTCATATAAATGTTAAGTTTGAAGTAGAAGTAGCTGTGTTTAATTTGGTTGTGATCTAATGTGAATTTAGGGTCAAAATGTTCCATTTTTTGATTGTTTTAAGTTTTACTCAAACAAATTCTAGGTGTGTTCTTGTAACTCACATAGCTCAAGAATGATTTTGATTATTTGTGGAATATATGCAATTCCTTTTCAATGAAGAAAAATAGAGAAATCTTGTAAAGTTTTGGTGATCCAAATATTCTCTTTCTGGCTATATGGTGTACCTGTATAGTAATTGTTTTTAGCATAAATAATTATGGAATCTGCATATGTTCTTTATGTCTTAACATTAGCTTTTGTTGGGTTTTTATTAAATCTGTATAAACTAAGGGTTCATTAGGCAAAAAGGGGGAATCCTGCAACAATATTAATGATTTCAGAAGCAATACTTCTTTAGTCTTGGGAAAGTTGTAACCTTTTTTTTTTTAAGTTTCATGATAAGGTTATCTATTTGCATTTTATGATCATTGCAAATAGATCGATGTTATTGATTTTAATCTATTTGCCACAAGTTACTGACCTAATCTTCTCACATCTCGAATAGATTCATAACTTTTAGAGGACTATTAATCTTTATACAAACCCCCTTTAGTTATATCAAAGCTCAAAATATGAAGATCCATATAAGACTAAGGGGTTGTTTGTTTACCTCTTCATAGTTCCATTAAGAGGCAATATCTGAATCGCTAAGAGGTGAATCTTGTTTGGCAAAAAAAAGTCTGCCTCTTAATGGTTCTAAAACCCTCTGAATGATTTTGTATCTTGGGTCTCCCTTAACCATTCAGAGCCCTAATTTCATTCTTAACAATTACCAAACAACCATATTTCATTTTGCACTATATCATAATTAATCATTCTAACCACTTAATCATCCTACACCAAACCATTCAGCAACTGCCAAACAGCCCCTTAGGCCTCCTTAAGCATTTAGCGCCCTAATTTCGTTCTAAACAATTACCAAACAACCATATTTCATTTTATATCATAAAATCATTCTGACCACTTAATCATTTAGCACCAAATCATTCAGCAATCGACAAACAACCCCTAACTATTTTTGCATCCATATCACACACAGGATTTTGATCCATTCTCATTGAGCATTGATGGAGACAAGCTTCGAGGGCGTGGAACAACCGATTGTTTGGGACATGTTGCTCTTGTAACCGAACTCATGAAGAAGCTAGGCCAAACAAAGCCAAAACTTAAGTCCACTATTGTGGCCGTGTTTATAGCTAGTGAAGAGAATTCTTCCATTCCAGGAGTTGGTGTCGATGCACTTGTTAAAGATGGACTTCTCGATAAGCTAAAGCATGGACCTCTGTAAGTTTTTTTTTAATATTTCTTTCCAAATCATTTAAAGAACAAAAGCATAGTTGCCATGGCATTGTGTGGCTTATGGCAAGTTAATCACCATGCAATGATAATTCCCTACGACATTAGCACTAGAAATATAGAGTAAAACCCTATAAACTATTAGACTTACCATTGAATATTCAAAAGTTTTCTTTTCTAACAAATAGAATGTGATTTTGAGCGAGAATATGCATCCTCACATGTATTTTCTACAAAAAGAGTTCATGGTGATTTTGGTGGTTATATATTTGTCTGGCCGAATAATATTCTATCATTACACTAGTCGCTTTTGTCTATAGTTAAATTATAATACTAGTTTATCACATTAGTACCCTAGAAGTTACTGTGTTGTTCTTTATTTATATGTGTTGATTAAAGGGAAAAATGCATATAATGACAATGAACTTTCTTTAGATTTTTGTTTTAGATAACCAACTTTAAATATGAGAAAAAAAATCTTTCTATTCTCTTTTTTTGTTTATAAATACATATCCTATTTAAATATATTACCTTAACAACTTTCCTCACTATCAAGAAAGAGAGAGAAGAAGAAAAACTAAATAAAGAAAATGCAAGACCTACGTGTAAATGAAATCTTTTAACTTCTTTCTACACTTCTCCTTAAGATGGGTTGTATATGGTAACAACCCCAACTTGGAATTAAACTCATCAAAGTTCGATCTAGGAAATGTCAATGTCTGCAATCTGTATCTAGGTAAGGGATATAACTCAATTGTATGATTCCGATATTCACTTTTTCAAGATGATGGGTTTATCGATCTTCACATGTTTTATTCTGTCACGATGAACAATATTCTTAGCAATACTCAAAGTTGCTCGACTATCATTATCTTTTTGGCCCTATACTTGGAGTTCTTTTAATAGTTTTTAGATTCACATTCCTTCACATTTTCCCAGTGAAAAGGCACGGTATTATGATTTTGCACTACTTCTGGAGATAAGTGCATGTTTCTTGCTTCGCTAAGTAACTAGATTTTCCTGCCCCTAAAGCTGTCTATAGAATTTTGACGTGTGAATTCTCCACCCCAAATAGAATTGTTTTACCTTGGGTAGTGTTTGTAATGTATAGTAGGCTAGTTACAAGTGACTAATGCACTAGTACAAGTAGGTGATGCAGGGCTGCAGGGTAGTAAGCCGGTGAGTATTAGTATGGGGATTGAAGGTGAGAGCCTTGTTCCAACTGATTTTCCAATCCTGATTAAATATTAGACTTGTTCCAACTATATTTTATACCAAATGTTTTATGTCCGATGGTTAAATCGTGGTAAGTTGTTATGTTTGATTTTTAAATTATTGGTTAAGAACTTTTGAATTAAAATTAGGTCCAATGTAAGTTGTCCCCGACAATCCTATTTATACATAATTTGAATGGCAAAATGGTAAATAATTTTGGTGAATAAAAAGCAGTCAAAAGGGTGCAAAAAGACAAAAATGGCCATAAAACGGTAACTCCATTGACTACTCGGAGGTCGCCATGTGGCACTAAAATTTCAAAATGAATATTCCTAGCAGGCCATCAATTGGTCCGCTTTTAAAAATCCCTTGATTGGTCGGTTTCAATGTAAAATGCACGATATAAAAGAGAACAAGAGGGGGAAAAGGAAAAATAAAACACATTGTGCTTTAGAAATAATTCTTGAATAAGTTTTGTACCATTTATTTCTGGAGAGCTTATGTTGACGGTCTTTGTTCTTGAAACAGGTTTTGGATCGACACAGCCGATAAACAACCTTGCATTGGTACGGGTGGTATGATACCATGGAAGCTTCATGTTATGGGGAAGCTTTTTCATAGTGGTCTAGCACACAAGGTATCTCAAATTAAAAAAAACGACATTTGGTCATGGTTATGTTATCAATTTGTTTAGTTAAACCAACAATAAAAAATAATCCACCTTAATTCTTATCAAACCAAATAAATCCAGTAAATCTCACACACAGATAGGGTCTAAGGTTAAATATACACAAACATTTTTGCTAGGCCAAGACGTAGAGAGGGAAAATAATATTTATTTTAATAATTAAATTACAAATAAAGATATTAAAGAATAATGTGGTAATAAACATCATATGGATTTTTCCATCAAAGCTTGATATGTATGAAATTTGATTACAAAATAGCCGAACAAGCTAATTAAGCCTAAAAAGCCACCAAATAGCCGTTTTTAATCATTATCACGAAATAGCCAATAAATCCGCCAATTGCTTGTCATATCTCACAACTCTCCATAAAATATAGCAGCTTTTCGGCTGGTATATGGCCCACCATCTAACAGAAAATGTTTGAAAAATTAAATCCGCAAATTTGCCAAGTCAATTTGGGATGTACTTGCTATTTCATTATAATTTGTATAAATAAAAAACGGGTATATGAATAAAAAATGGCAAGTTTGGTGATTTTCTCAAAAAAATTGGTCAACCAAATAAATGAAAGAAGTTGAATTGCTTAATGTTTTGCTACACTAACATTGGTGAACAATTATGTTGCTATTTTTGGAAAGTAATCTTGAACTTTAACTATTTTCTTACCGTGATTTAAGGGTATTCATCGTTGATATTTTTTTATTCCCTTGGTAGGCTATTAATCCTTTTGAGCTAGCAATGGAAGCACTCAAAGAGATCCAAACAAGATTTTATAGAGATTTCCCTCCCCATTCTAAAGAACAAGTTTATGGATTTGCAACACCTTCAACTATGAAACCAACTCAGTGGACCTGTAAGTTCTATAAATAATCAAAAATCAAATTCATGTGTTTTTTTTTTTTTTTTTACTTCAATTCATCTTTTGTTTACGATCAATTTCAGACCCAGGAGGCGGGATCAATCAAATTCCCGCCGATTGCACGATCTCAGGAGATGTTAGGTTGACCCCATTTTACAAGTAAGTTCAATTTCTTTTTTGTTGATTTAGTTTGTAGTATGAAGTTTATATTTTGTCTTAATTTAGCATTCTGGTGCTGTTTTAGTGTGCCAGATGTAATCAAGAAGCTAAACAAGTATGTAGAAGATTTAAATACGAATATTGAGAAGCTTGATACAAGAGGGCCCGTGTCAAAATACGTCCTGCCAGATGAAAACCTTAAAGGGAGGTATGTCGTCTTATTTAATTCCAATGGTAGTCAATAAATAACTTTAACCACTAACTATTGATGACATGGATGCCAAGTTGATTACATGGAAAAATGTCACCTCAAAATCAACCGTGTTACCAAAGGGTCATTGGTCCAACTGTACCCGAATTACTGAGTATTTTCCGTGTATAAATACTGTAAGTTAAAGAAATCAGGGGATGTTAAATAGGCTGAAAACCCATTTATCATGTAAAACGGGTAGAAGAAATACGGAAAATTGAACTTTTGTTACACTAATTGAGAAATAATGTCATCGTTACACTAAATAGGAACTAAGGCAAACTTTGTTACATTTTTCTGCATTTTTCTCTTACTAAAATAATGGAAAAAATGCACAATTTTTCTTGTCCTTTATGATTTAACGATAAAGTTTTATTGATACCAGAATTGAGATTTCGTTTGATGAAGCGTCATCTGGAGTTGCATGTAACCTCGAGTCTCGTGGCTTCCATGTGTTGTGCCAAGCTACTAAAGATGCCGTTGGCCATGTAAAACCATACTCCATAACTGGAACTTTGCCATTAATACGAGAACTACAGGTGAGACACGAGTTAAAAGTTTTTATTGTTCAAATTGCGTTTATTTTCTTGATTTCTAACTCGATGAATTCACCTCATCATCGTAAACAGGATGAAGGTTTTGATGTTCAAACTGCAGGCTATGGTATGTTTTTATTTCTGTTAGAAAGGGTGTTTGGGATTGCTTATTTAAAGGGCTTATTAACTTATTCCGTTTTGTCACCGCTGATATGTTTGGATGGGAGAAATAAAAAATTGCTTATACCGTTTTGTCACCGCAGGAGTTTTTAATAAGTCATTTCAATCTAACTTTATAACTTATTTGAAACAACTTATGAGCTTTTTGGGTATTTTACATGTATAAGCAATCCCAAACACCCCATAAATAACAACTTATTAGCTTATTACATTCTGGTACCACATAAGCTGATCCAAACATTTTTTATAAAACTCCGGTTTGACACCACATAAGTTAATAAGCACTTTTACATAAAAGCATAAGTTGTTTTAATTAAGCAATCCCAAACACCTCCTAAGAAACCAATATAGGATGCAATAATGCTAGATTCAAAACTTGTTTTTTTATTTCTCACAAAATTTCGTGAAAGGACTTGGCGTCTTGAATCTTAAAGCATTCGTTTTATGGGGAATTATCGGATGCTAAATCTATTGAATATTTATGATCGATGATTGCAATTTTTTGTGGCAATCATGATCTTTCTAACACGTTTTGTATGGATTTGTTTGAGCAGGGTTGATGGCTACTTACCATGCGAAAAACGAGTATTGCCTTCTTGCCGACATGTGTCAAGGGTACCAGGTGTTCACCGGTATCATTGCTCAGCTTGAAGAATAGTCGACTTTTTTAAACACCTTTGTAGTTTGCGTTATATCGTAAAGAATGAAAGGAATGCATCTAACAAATAATCATGTAGATTTTCTTTTTAATCGAGCATGTTGGATGCTGTATCATAAGTCTTTTCTTGTGACGATGGGTGCTAAGACAGGCCGTCCTGAGGGTGTACCAATGTGAAATATAACGTGAGGAGCGTGAGAAATGGATCTGAACCGTTAGATTACTTTTAATCAAATGTCATCTCATGAATTGCCGCTTAAAAGGGAATTTATCTGGTGCATTTTATCTCGGTGCATCTCATCCTAATGTGCACCCATTTCTTATCCAGCGGTTGATAACCACTTCTTATACTTCACACGTTAACCTCAACTTCTTACAGGAACCTAACCAAATATATATATATTCAATTTGTGAAAAGACAAAAAGTGTTAAAGATCACAGGTAATTACATATGATATGAGCACTTAATTAAATGTGATACAACATATGTTGCTACTTAATTAAATATGATACAACATATGTTGCTTTCACCGATATATCACAGACGATCTTTAGTTACATTCACCATGTCGTTTGCATCCCTTTTGGATACGATCATTTATAAGTATATGTTCATATCACATGTAATCATGTGTGATCTTGAAATTTTCTGTCTTCTCACCAATTGATTAACTTATCGCATGACCCTCCCTATATACATATTGCGGCTTAATCAAACGAGAACTTCAAAAGTTATGAGAACCGTAAGGTCTAATGTTAACCAGCCATTTTATGTAATTAATGTTTTTTTTTAATTAATAACTAGGCAGCAATACCACACGTCGTGCAACGAATTTAAATACTTTTTAGTTTAATTTTGTTTTTATTTACCTTGCATTTTTTGCAATATGTATAAAAGAAAACAGTGTATATATATATATATATATATATATATATATATATAGAGAGAGAGAGAGAGAGAGAGAGATTCAAACAAGAACAATATCTATTCAAAAGGGCACGAAAAGTTTAGTTTTGTAAATAAACCATGAATAGATCATCTTACGATCTATATCTTTAAAATCCGATAGAAGTTTCTCTCTTCTGTCAGATTCTCAAAGCACATCTGAAATATTTCAAGTCTTTCATATCCGATAGACTATACTTCATAATTGTTTATAACTGAAAAACTATCGTATAGCTTATAATTCAGAATAGACAAAATGAGATTTTTACTTGTAAAAGTCTTTTAATCTATATCGATTAAAAGTGTAAAAACCTTCAACGAAATCGAAGACTACTTGAAAAGAGGTCAAGATAGTCACCAAAGGAGGTTGGTTTATCATTTAGTTGGAAAAAGATCAACACAAGATATAGTCAACTAGTAGCCTACAAATACTACTACTAGCAAGCCGGATTTTGAAGTGCAAACCTGTCTAGCAATCTCTCCCAATCTCTCATTCTAGTATACATGGGAACATGCAAAAGTATGACAACCAAAGTAAGTTCTAAAACATAATTTAATTAGCGACATGCTTCCTTTCCTGTTCTCTTTGCACACAAAGGACGGGATTGGTTAACAAGTATCCACATCAACTACAAAGGCTTAAGTGAAAAGTACAAGCATGCATGGATAAGCAAATCAAATGAAGATACATGTTAAAGTTGAATGAGAGCTTTTGATGCAACGGAGACTATTAAAGCTCTTCATTGTCATTGTTTGCAAATCACCTGTTTGAAAAAAACTTCTCTGTGAAAGCTTCAAAGTAAATTTGACATCACAATTGGAAGACTATCTCAATTTTTCAGATCTGAAAGAGAACCTTCTTTCTTCTCTCTTTCAGTGTTGGTAAATTTGTCACCAGTCAGATAGTTTAGGATCGCATGTCTTACATTCCTAGATTCCGCAACATATCTGTAATTTTATATTTGAATAAAAATATAAAACAAAAAAGTAAAAATTTACTATGTTTGTATTCAACCCCCTTCTACAAACACCTTCTGTGCGAGTCATTGTGGTCTAGGACCAACATAAACAGTCTGTTCAGTGTGAGTCATTGTGGTCTAGGACCAACATACACAGTCTGTTCAGTGTGCGTCTTTTGGCACTCCATAATCTTGAATTCTTGACAAGCTATATGAAACAATAGTACGATACATGAAACAATAATTTAATCAAGAAAAGAATTATATGAAACAACTTCATCAAATTAAACAATTTCATGAACCAATTTCATTAACTTAACCGATGAAAACAAAACCCAATTGCAATCGCCGCCTTAACAAACGCAACTATTTTTAAAAACTAATAATGTGTGAGTTTGAGCTATCCCAAAGGTTCTATTGATCGAGTGTTATTGATGCTCATACAGGAAATCATCTTTTCAAAATGAGTTAACTAACTAACTAAGTGGTTTGGTTGTATCCTGACAAAAATCAACTGCTGATTTGTTCCAGTGCCACAAGTTGTGCTTTTTAATTGGATTCAAATTATCATCACTTACTGAGATTTGTATCTAAACCCAACAAATGTTTTGTGGAATACTGAACTCTTTTAAGCATGCTAGCTAAAAGAGACGAAAATATTTTAGATGTTTCATCTTATAGATGATGTTGTTTGGAATATACACACTCGGATAGGATTAACTTCTCTAATCGGCCAAGATCTTCCGTTAACTTCTCAAAAAGCCATCAAGGATTAAATTCAAGATATTTCAAATATGTTTCCACATACAAATGCTATTCGGCATAGTGTAAACTTTTTAGACAACAAATGTAGCTCCTCTACACATTCTAACGGTCAACGTCTTTGGGAATACTACCTTCGAGTGTAAGCTTGATTAAACTTTGTAAACATGTTCATCATACAAATATGTAAATCGGAACTTTGACATATTATTGTCGGAGTGCAATGGGCGTGTATCTAGTGACTCCAAGATCAAATGTAACTCGAATAGTTTTTTAACGATCAAGAGGTTAAACGTCAAACAATTAGTCAAGCTTTTTTAGACACCCACTAGGTGCATGAATGATAACATTTTGAAGACTTAATGTCTTCATTTTATCTATGATAGCCACTAATCTCAATTAACTCATTCCACATCCTGCATATGTATTTGAGCATCTTTATTTCTAACTTAATTATTCTCTGCCCCATATGACATCTCATAGCTACCCTATAAAATAAAGTTTTTACAACATTTATTTTAGATAAGAACTAAAAGGGTATTTGGTAGCAACTTTAATGATATAGAAAGTGACTTATTCAGTAAGCTTCTAGGGGGGATCTTTATGCAGAAAGTCAAAAATTTTTCCAGACTTGCCCCTCCCAATTAAAACTACGCTCCTATCGATGAAAAATCCCAAACAAAACCTTTTCAATCTATACAGACACATTAATCCACACATACACTTTTATTCATTCAGGAGTTAATGGAAAACCAACCAAACAACCCTCAAGACTTAAATTAACAAGACTTCTTCTCTAAGGATCAAATGTCGGAACTTGGTCCCAAGGAATTCCAGTTTTTGCCTGAAACGCAACCCTCTTGATGAACCCTCGATAAGGATCCTCCTCTCGCTTCTTAATCAGGTATGCAATATTCTTCTCAACCTCCGATTTTATTCGCAAGTACAATGCCTGTGAATTCTCTTTGTCGTTCAACGCCTTTTCCAATCCCTTTGTTTTTATAGGCTTCCCAAACAAATAGTAAAATCGACCAGGTATCTTGGGCATAACCAATGGAAAATGAAGTTGTTGGTTAGCAACCTCCCCTTCCTTGTCTTCTCTGTTACCAAAACACACACACACACACACACACAAAAGGATGATATCAGTTTAACTATACCATTTGTTTTCCCTTTCATTTATAAAAAAAGGACGGGACCTACAAAATACTGCAAATAAAAGCAAACAAAACAAGTACAGTATATCCCACTTGAAAGTATGCACAATAACCACTTGGGTTGTGGCACACTGGTTATCAAAAAAATAAAAACTTTTGTTTGGTCACTACATTATGAACTTTGTCGATATGGCCACTGCATTTTAATTCTTAAAATGGTCAAATTATTTTCTTTTTTGTTTATTCTAAGTAGGACCAATGGGCAAAATTGGAAGTCTTCACTCTTCAAAATATTTTAAGCTAAGGTTACCAATAAGTTAACAATCAATGGATCCACAAGATTCTCTTAATTTGCTTTTACTTGACGGTATTTTAGATATTTAACAAATAGTCAAACGTTTCACGTAAACTAGTTGACAAATCCAATGATTCGGTTTTCATTAGACGGATGCACAGCATATAGAGAAAAGTTTGGGTTTACCTCAGTTGAACGGATTTTTTATTAAGCTCCTGTAGACTATAATTAAGTGCAGGAATTTCCATCATATCATTGTAATCCATGATCACCTGTAAATTTGTTAGGATATCAAATAATATTTACATGCATTGAGATACATATTATGTAGTAACACAACAAACCAACGATGTTATTTACAAGATACAAACAAGTCTTTTTCCAGCCAGCGGGCCTTATGTGGTCCGAAAATAGCCCGGTTTGGCCCGAGCCGGGTCGTTAGAGGTAATTTGCAACTTTCCAAGCAGCAAATTACCTATTTATCCCTATTATTGAGGGTTTTATTCATAATCCACAAGGTTTCTTTACTTTGTTCATTAGAAAGTGTTCTTTAACATCTAATCAAGAGTCAAAACACTTTTTCAATTACATGTTAATTCAAAATTTGTTCTTGTAATTCCATGAAAGGCAAACTCCAATTTTTTTTATAATCGTGAGTGTTCGAGCCAGCTTACGCACACCTCAACTAATTCCATGGGGCCTTAAATTTAACAACCGGTAAACCTCCCATGACCATTGGAGAGCAAACCCAACCATTTATCGACACCCTCTATTGGCTTCTTATTTCTATACTTTGAGTATAGGCGAAGAATCATGTAAGAAGAAGAGTTAAGGTGAGAAGCATAAGAAGGGATCCGGACCCTTGATCACTTTTAATCTCAAAGCCACCCATGAATATCGTTACATAAGGGAATTGACTTGGTGCATCACATCCTAATGTGCATCCAAGGGTCCAGATGCCTTCTTACGCTTCTCACCATAACTTCCCTTCTCACCGGAACCCAACCCTTGAGTATAAATGACTAAACTTAACATTTTAGAAAATAATAAGATTATATAAAAAGACCAAGTTAATTCTTACTTCCAACACATCATCTTCCCCTACACATCCAAAAGGTATAATAGTGGCCCCGAATTTTGCCGCCATCCTTACAAATTCTTGTTCTTCAGGCCAAAATAACTTGTGAACTTCACCCTGAGAAACACAACAACATAAACACCATCATCATGTAACTGCAGGGGGTGGGATATGAGTTTATTGACAAACATAAGCAAATGAAGCGGCAGATACCTTACGGTGGAGGGCTTCACGTGCACCACCAGGGTAAAGCAGCACGTATGATTTAGCAGAGAACAATTTGAAAAGGTTGATTGCAGTTACAGGCAACATACCAAATACTCTCAATAAAATGGAAATATTAGGAATCACAGACTGATGATCAGGTTTAAGGTTTTCGGGGTGACCTAATGCACGAAGCGTTATACGTTTTTTATTCAAAAAACGTAGAAAAAGTATAAAAATATCAAGCCCCAAGAGCATGTGATTACTAACGAACAATACAGGGCCATCGTCTGGAATTCCGGCCAATCCCGTCACTATCGTTCCATCCTCCAAAGTTGAAAGCATTACCGGATTGGTAGCAAGATGGTACAACCTGCATTTCATCGTTTCAAGAATGTAAAAGCCACCAAAAAATAAAAATAAAAATAAAACTTATAGAGATATTTATGCACTCATGTGTCACAACTATTGGCCTCAAACCATAAGCATTCTTAATTAAAGTAGCTTAATTAAGGTACAAATCAATTTTCTTCATTAGAAAGGGGAAAATGATGATGATAAGAAAATGATAATGGAATAAAAGTATAAAACAATATATGCACATGTTGAATTACCAATTTTGGGAGGATTTGGTCCTCTTTCCCCTTCTCTTAAGTGTTGGTTTATAAAAATTTACGGAGGCTTTTTTTTGTATTTACAGTCCATTTATTATTAAGACATTTTTAATTTTACATCAAAGGCAAAAAGCCTGCCTTTAAAAAATATTACCAATGTCCTTCGGATTCCCTTCGGTATTCTGACATACTGGGTGGGAGATAGTCTTTGACTGAATCATGGTATGAGGTGCGGCGGTACTTCGAAGCACCTTTAATTATCGTCAACAAATTATTATCACTTTCCTGCACTAACAATACAAAAATAAAATCAATTAATAGATGCTTCAAGAAACAATGAATAGGCCATTGCATCCAAGTCTGATTTCATTCATCTATACAAACACAGCATAGGGGTGTCTTACTTTTAGTGCCAATTATAATGGATCAAAAAAAGAGCCACAAATCAAATGTAGTTCACCTACCAACAGGAATCTGTGTTTGTTGCCGTTTAAGAAGCATATCTCGCATTTCGTTAGAGATCTTGCAAGCCTTAGTGCCTCATCTTTACTAGGGAGTAGCTTATCGTTATAACTGAAATGTTATGTCAACAATTCACAAAACGATAAATAAAAGTACTTCAAGATTTGATAACTTCACCATGGTTTCAGTTACGAGTATTTTATTTTAGTTTTGATTTTAGAGGGAAAATGTGTAAATACTTCACCTGCATGAAAATTGACGCATTTCTGTAAGTTCCAGGTTAAAATTACCTATTGGATCTCCTTTGTTTTGTCTTTATTGATGGCCATTTAAATAAAGTCGAAATTTGCATTTTTTTACAAGACCTGGTTTAATTTTTCAATTTATCTCGAGTGTAAATAAACTATGTCATTTATTAACAAGACTGCTATTTAAGAAAATAAAACTTTTCTTTCTAAGATGTCCCATGAAAAGTACAAAATTTTAATTTATAGGTAAGTTCTTACACTAAAAAATACTTACTCTTCAAAATTTGTCACCATTACAAATTACCACGATATTGATTTGGATCCACAAGATTATCATATTTTGTCATTATTGAAGCGTACTTGAAATTTGGTTAATAGTCAAACATATTTCGGAATCTATTTGTCTAGTCAAACGTTACAATTATTATGCGACAGAGAGAGTATTTTCTAACTTATTTAAAAGCTCACTTAAAATGAAAGGCCAAATGGCAAAAGGAATATGACTGAGTGAAACAGAACCTGGCCAACACCAATACTTCAGCTGTAATGAGCTGAAGATGAGAATTAGCATAAGCAGCAGCTGATTGAAGTAGTTTCAATCGCCAAATAAGAGCGTCTTTTGGCAATATATCACCTAAACCCTGCAAATAAATAAATAGATAAATAATTTAGCAGATGAGAAAATTGGCAGCAAGCATAAGTTACGAATAAGCTTATAGAAAGTGGTCACAAACCCGTATTGCCGATAAATAAATTAAATTCAAGGCACCATAGAGTAGATTAGGCAGAGCCTCAAGAAGAAAAAGCAAAGTTGGCAGGTGTGACCTCTCAAAAGAAGTTGCTGAAATAAATAGAAGAGCACTTAAAAAATTAAGAAAGATGGGTGATTGAGTGAATGTAAGTAAAGTAGACTCGAGATTAAAAAAGTGACCTGGATTTACTAGTATAATTACTAAGTCAATTGTCGGATTACGAGCAGCAACAGCAAGAGCTAAACAGCCTCCAAAGGAATCTCCAACCAGATAGATTGGCTTCTTCGGGGTTGATGAATGCTCAACCCTCACTGTTTCTTCAACAAACTGAACCAAATCTTCATACAACAAATTTTCATGAATTAAAGCAGTATCCACTAAAAGGCGAAGGATCATGTGAGAAGTTGATGTTAACGTGAGAAGTGGATCTGAACCGTTGATCGCTTTTAATCAAATGTCCTCCCATGAATTGTGGCTTAAAAGGGAATTGATCCGGTGCATCTCATCCTAATGTGCACCCATTTCTCATCCAACGGATGATAACCACTTCTCACGCTAACCTCAACTTCTCACCGGAACCCAACCCTCCACTAAAAATTGGTAATTTAGTATTATTAACTTTTTCGCATGTGCATACATCAGAAATTATAAACTATCAACCTGGTGCAAAAGGAGTTCGTTTTACTTACTCGAGGAGAAATAGGGGAAGAAAAGATGAAGGGTAGTTGAGTCTTTGTATGTGTTGTGTAATTGTAATAACAAGTGGGAACAGTTTTTGAGGGAGTTAGTGGACAGGTGTGTTAATAAAAGGGTGTCAATAGGGTGGTAGTGGGTATCGAATCTGTGAATGTAACTGTGGGAGAGTTTCCACCTCTCGAAAGTGGAAGAAACCAATAAACATTCAACCGAAACCCTATCTTCTTGAAAATTCTTTAACCATTTGCATCAATTGGTATCAGAGCGGTGTTCCTAGGAACATGATAAGATCTAATGCATCTAGGGCAGAAGAAACGAAAGCTAGAGTTTCGACGATCGAAGAACACCTTAATGCAATGTCCCAACAGTTGACTACCTTGCTTCGATTGCAAGAAGAAGCGGTGAGGAGAAGTATTAATGGCGACGAGACTTCGCGCAACGGAGAATGACGGGTTCGAAGTGAGGATCAATTGCCAGAAACTGGGTTATTTTTTGCCATAAAAGGGCGGTGACCGGAGATGCAGTTTTTAACGGAACTCAGTTTTTAACGGAACTGATCCAGAGGCATGAACATGGATCGTACGGGGGTATTTTTCTTTGAACCGATTGACTAATGACGAAAAATGAAAGTGGCGGTAATATCTCTAGAATGTGATGCCCTCAAGTGGTTTCAGTGGGAGAACAAAAGACGACTAATCTTAAGTTGGGAAAAAAATTAAAATCTTTTGTTATTACAATTTCACACCATGGGAGAGAGCGAACAATTCTCCTGGCAGTCAAACAGAAGACAACAGTGGTTAGATATAAAAGAAAGTTTGTGTCGATGGCAGCACCATTAGAGAGAATTTCGGAGAAGGTCTATGTGGGTCAATTCATCAATTGGACTCGTCCCAGAAATCAGGGTTGAAGTTCGTCTATTGGCTCCGGCTGGATTGAACAAAGCCATGGAGATTGCTTGGATGGTTGAAGAACAAAACAGGACGATGAACAAAGGTAAGTGGTACAAACCAAGTTTACCGTTCAAAAATATGGTTTCATTTGTTATTAATAACAAATGAAACCATATTTTTGTAATAACAAATGAAACCATATTTTTGAACGGTAAACTTGGTTTGTACCACTTACCTTTGTTCATCGTCCTGTTTCGTTCTTCAACCATCCAAACAATCTCCATGGCCTTGTTCAATCTAGCCGGAGCCAATAGACGAACTTCAACCCTGATTTCTGGGACGAGTCCAATTGATGAATTGACCCACATAGACCTCCGAAATTCTCTCTAATGGTGCTGCCATCAACACAAACTTTCTTTTATACTGAACTACTGTTGTTTGACTGCCACTGCCACGAATTGTTCACACAGACTGCCATCTCCCATGGTGCGAAATTGTAATAACAAAAGATTTTTAAAATTCTTCCCAACTTAAGATTGGTCGTCTTTTGTTCTCCCATTGAAACCACTTGAGGGCATCGCCTTCTAGAGATATTACAGCCACTTCCATTTTTTCGTCATTAGTCAATCGGTTCAAAGAAAAGTATGTCAGCCCGTACGATCCATGTGTCTGGATCAGTTCCGTTAAAAACTAGCATCTCCGGTCGCCGCCCTTTTATGGCAAAAAACGACCCAGTTTCTGGCAATCGATCCTCACTTCGAACTCATCGTTCTCCGTCTCGCGGAGTCTCCTAGCCGTTAATACTCCTCCTCTCCGCTTCTTCTTGCAATCGAAACATGGTAGTCAATTGTTGGGACATCGCATTCAGGTTTTCTTCAATCATCGAAACTCTAGCTTCCATTTCCTCTGCCCTATATGCATTAGATCTCGTCATGTTCCTAGGAATACCGCTCCGATACCAATTGACGCAATTGGTTAAAGAATTTTCAATCAGATAGGGTTTCGGTCGAATATTTATTGGTTTCGTCCACTTTCGAGAGATGGAAACTCTCCCACGGTTACATTCACATACTCGATACCCACTACCACCCTATTGACACCCTTTTATCAACCTCCTGACACCTGCCCACTAACTGCCTCAAAAACTGTTCCACTTGTTATTACAATTACACTACACAACACATACAAAGACTCAACTACCCTTCATGTTTTCTTCCCCTATTTCTCTTGGAGTAAGTAAAACGAACTCCTTTGCATCAGGTTGATAGCGGATGGTCAATTAGTCAATTGTGGAAGGATGGTCAATTAGTCAAAAAGTAAGGTAAGTGGGTTATTAGGAGAAATATAAATAGGACAGTGAGATCGGTGAGATATCTGTTTTGTAATCAATTGGGTGTAACCCTTAGGAGAGTTCTTTGCCTCTCGAAAGCCAGAGTGTCTGTCTCATAACCATTGGTTATGAGTGAATAATCAAATCTTGCCCTAGTTTTCTTGATAATCATTAGCAATTTATAACAGAATTCGAAGTTACATGATATTGCTCTTAGAACGCAGGTCAGAGTAATAAACTAAAAGTATAGTAAAATATTAACTAGTGTTGAGTATAGTTCAATTGTTCTCTAATTCATTGCTAGAGGATTATAATAGTATTCTAGCAGAGTACATAGATGCGACTAAAACTTTGAAAGTAAATTAAGTAGTTTCTATAAAACACTTGAAAATTTAAAATTGATTTTTAGAAGCTTGTTTATAATTTGTAGAAAGTTATGAACTCGTTACGCCCTAAGCTTACGTGTATGGGCAACTTCTACACGAGTCCGATGAACAAATTAACAATTTTAGCTACAAAAACAGATCAAGCAGTTGAAAAGTCGCCCAAAGAATACTCAAGTGTTTACAACCTCCTAACTTAGAGCAGTATTTTCATGATAATCTTTGTAATCATACTTTAAACATATGTCACTTAAAAGAATATAAAAACATAGAAAAAAGTGTTAGGCAGGTCAAATGATCCACCTCGGCCCATTTCAACATGCTCTAAAATATTTGACCATTTGACCCGGACCCATTTTTACTCATTTCGCTACATATATTCACGTGTATAGCATATGTTTCAGGTGTCATTCAAGAAGGTACAAGTAGTAAAAAAGAAAGCTTAAGCATCATGAACTAGTTTGGTTGTGTGCTATCTTTTGTTACATTTATGTACAAGATAAAAGTAATGATAGTTGTAATGTGGTAGTTACTTATGATGATATTAAGGGTTGTAATTCAGATAACAATGATGTAAATGTAAACATGTAATTTGGGCTATGATTTAAAGCTTAATCAAGATGTTTGTGTAAAGTTGAAACTTGGGATATCACCAAAAAGATAGCACTTTTCCCCAGCAGAGAAATATTTCCTCCCTAAGCAACAATTTCATTTTTTGGGGATGTCTTGGAATAAGCGTAATCACGTAATGCTTCCCTTTTTGACAAAACTGCACTTCATAATCACAGAATACTGATAGCATTGATTCTGTTGCACAAGTTTCCCCTATTTTGTCATCATTAGAGGGGGGTTTTAGATATTTGACCAATGATCAAATCATCAAATATTCAATGAAATGTGTCATGTCAACCATTGTATTTATTTCAAGACGAATGGAGTATTAGATAGAAATTTAGAAGGTAACATTTTCCTTTATGTCTTCCTTTCTTTTATTGTTAGGGTTAATTACCAAAAATACATATATGTTGTAGGTCATTGACCAAGTAAAAACGTATTACAACTTTAGCCAATAAAACAAATATTATATATATATATATCAGTGGAAATCTGATGTATAGAACAACATTCATAAGCACTCTGGCACGACAAACAAACAATCCAACACAAAAAAGGTTTTTCCAAGTCAGTTTTGAAATAAATAATTGTTATATTGGTTGATGTCATCTTTGTTTGTCAAAGTGGGCAACTGATTGATATGTCAATCCTTTTAATAATTAAACCTGATAATAGTACGTTGTAATGTGCTACACGACTCATTCATTATTTTTTAAATTGATAAAAAAAACTAAGTTCATGATCTCAATGATAAAGAGGTTTACACAGTTAAAGTATAACATGATTAGCCCCTAACAAAAAAGAAAGTCATGATCACTCTATCTGCATTTTCTTTTTCTGTGTTAATCATATTCTAAATAAATGTACAAGAATACAATGCAACTAGTTAATTCTCTAAGGGCCAGGGAGACTCCAAAGCAGGCATATAAACTGATGGAAGACCTTTGGATTAATTGCCACCGATATATAATTAGAAGCTGGTGGGGAATTGCTCCAAAAAATGTCGAAGAAAATAAAGGGAACATGAGCATGAAAACGTATGTGAAGATAAATACCTTCAAGTGGTGTTCTATCTTGGACTGGAATATGCAAAGATCGAACTTCAAAAACTCTGCAATAATGCAAACCGTATGTTATAAGCATTGCAAAAGGTTTGAAATTAATGAAGATGATGGAAGTGCAAAGCCGTTTAAGAACGAAGATCTATGGTCACAAGGATGAGACTGATTTCATTTTCAGGCTTGATGAACATGGAGAGTTTGCAATAAATAATAAATAAATAATTACATGTGACTCACTTCCCAAGAGCTTTCTCATGCAAAATGAGGCCCAATCCAAGACCATCCAATCCTGAATACATAAAACATCTTAGTTTAAAGCTCAAATTTCATATATCGAAAAGGGTTATTTAAAACTTCACAAACCAAATCAAAGAATCTTCATGAACATGAAAAAGATTTTACTATAGCATCATTGGTGCCATCAACATCATACAAAATTACCACTCACATTAGAAATTTGAAATTTGAAATTTGAAATTTGGAGTTAGAAATTAGAAATGATCAATTACCTGGTAAATACAAAAGAAGAGGTGAATCCTTCAATGGTCTACCACATGAGATAGGGCAAAACCACCGTGGCGGCCCACCATCGGGTTTCATAATATCCTTGGCTAACTTAGAGAAATTGTTACCACTTTGAGTCCCATACCCATCATCCCACAAAGCTTCCAATTTTTCCGAAACATCTTCCCTTCTCTTCTTTCCTCCAACTTCATGACTTAGCTGACCATTCTCAACATCCTTGAGATATCTAACCCTACTCCTCTCACCAACAGATGGTAATCCATCAACTCTATATGATTCCGAACCAGATGAACTCCTAACAGGAACTTGTGACCTAGATTTACAACCTGCATTTAGAGCTAAATAAGGTGAAATTGAAAAACTGTTTGCAGTCAATTTCATTGCTTCCACAACCAATGTCTCAAAATCAGAGTTCAAAACCCTAGTTACAGTTAATAGATTAGCTAATACAAGATAATATAGACATTGTTTCAGTACATATTAATAAACCCATACGGAAAGAAACAAAATTCAAGATTAAAAACATTATCTATACGATGAGTTCTATGATGTAATTTGCCAGACTTTGAAATGAACCAATGGACGGCAAAACATAGTTTGATACAAGAAAAACAGGGCTCGAATATGCTTGATTGAATTAATTTACCTGAATGAAAGAATGCAGTTGCAGAAGATGATGGTGGAGGCTTCCATTACTGTTTTGGGGCGTCTCCATTTGTGAGCTACTCCAATTGCTAAGGTCACGAGAAAATGGTTGTGCTGAAGTTCAAACCTGATCACGCCAATACTATTTTATTTTTTAGAGTAAATTGCGGATTTGGTCCCTATGGTTTGAAAATCGTTACGAAAATGGTCCCCTAAAATTTGTTTATTACAGATTAGGACTCGTCGCTTGAATTTTTGTAACCAATTGGTCCCTCTCTCTAACGGCCATCCAGTTCCTCCGTTATCTGTGAAGGAATTTTCGTCCTTTTTCTTTTTTGTCTTTACCTGATAGACTAATTTCATAATAACCACATAAATCAGAGGTACCAAATCCATAATTATATTTAAAAAGTAAAAATTGTGAATTTTTTATACTCCAAGCTTATTAAATTAATTAATTATTATACTTTATTGATATTTAATATATCCTCTTTCCAGAAAATATATATTACCTATATAGACACACATATTATTGGGTCACATAGGGGTGGCAAAAAGTGACCCAATCCGAACCCAACCCAATAGTAGCAGGTTGGGTTGAGATTTTCAACCCATTTAAGTTAAATGAGTTAACCCGTCTAACCCAATTAATAAATAGGTTGGGTTGGGTTGAAATTTTCGACCTGATTTTAATCCATTTACACCCTGATTTCAACCCTTTTACAACCCATTTATACTACTACTTATTTAAATTAATTTAATTTAGTATATTTTTATTTTTAATTAAAAAAATAATAGTTAATGTCTAAAGAAACTATAGTCAGACTCAAATCCTCAAAAATCAAATTGTTCCTTTTGAAAACCCTAGTCGTCCTCCTTCTTCCTTGGTGGCGGCCGATCTTCAACGTTTGCGTGACCTCACGCAGGAGAGTCCGAGCCCACACTCCATAATTCACGGTTGCGTCCTTCCTGCGTGACCTGCGTCCTTCCTTTCCACGGTAAGCCTCTATTTCTTATATGTTTTAGTTTCTAATCTGTTTTGAATGATTGATGTATCTTGTCTTCTCATTCTGATGATAATGGAAACAACTTATTTTATTTGGGTTGTTTTTTGTATTCGCGATTCATTTACAACAATGGTGAATCGTGAAAATATGTATTTGGTTTCACATATTGTATCTAATATTGTATTTGGTTTCACATGGATAAGAAATAAATCAAGTCATCAACTGCGATTCATTTACAACAGTAATACGAAAGATCAAGAGGAAAGTAATACGGAGAGTGAAGTTGGAGTCGGTGAAAGTGGAAGTCGAGTTACTTAAGAGTTTAGAAACTTATTTGTTTGACTTTATGGCTGTGTTAATTAAACTTTGAACAATTTATTTCACTTTATGTTTGTGTTTTATTGAAACTTTGAACAACTTATTTGGTTTTGTGATTGTCCCTTGTGTATTTGTCATGGAATTAGGTTTTAGTTCTTTTTTAATTTGTTTAAAGTAATTAAATGGGTCCACCCATGTTCAACCCATTTATTAAACAGGTTGGGTTGAAAAAATCATAAACAGGTCAACCCGCTACCAACCCATTTAAGTACCAGGTTGGGTTGGGTTGAAAATCTCAACCCATTTACTTAAACAGGTTGGGTTGGGTTGAGGTTTTAAACCCAATTAATAAATGGGTTGAACCCAACCCAACCTGACCTATTTACACCCCTACCGGTCACCTAAGACTTGAAGATGACCTCCCAATATTTCATTTCTACAACATCTTATACTTAGAATAGTTTAGGTTCTTATAACAGCTTAGTCATATATTCAAAGTTCGGTGAAGCCAAAGATTAGCCGAAAACCCAAGAAAAAGTGTATCTACCAATGCGGATTGAAGATGAACTTCTCAACTATCACCTAAGCTGCTTCTGCCAATCCTACACTCAACGGCATCGGTCGAGATGGTCTTGCCGAACCTGTAACATCGGCCAGATGGGTGTGCCGATCATACTCCAAATCGGCGGAGTGTTGCTTCCACTGATTTTGTCTATGACACATCAGTGGGAACCCCATCGGCCATCATACACTTGTCCTTTTGCTGAAAAGAATATTTTTGATGTCTTGCATTGATAGGGACATTCTCTGGAGTTCAGAAAAAGGTAGTTTGGTTTTTACATCCTTCTCAGGATAGGTCTACACCAAAGTTTGTTGGTCAACTTTATTTCCCTACAAGACAAAAAAGGACATCTTGTCCTATTCAAGGACAACATGCCTTCCTACCCTTGCTTGACAAGTGTTCCATGCATTTAATGCATATAGGACTATATATAGAGGAAGACCCTATCCATGCAAGGTTACAAGTTTCTGAAGATTTCTAAGTGAAAGTGTGAACCATCGGCAGACACCTTCTTCTCTCTTCAAAAGGAATTGTTGTTATTCTCTTAGTGTTATTTCAATAGTTCTTTTCTTCTCTTTGTGTAAGATTGTTTGAACATATTTCAATCTTTTTTGTTCCGCAACAATCAAAAGTTTTCTATGTGTAATTCTTGATTTTATATCAATAAAGAATTAAATTAAAGTGAAAAAAAAATTAGTATTGTATTCAACCCCCCCCCCCCTTCTACAATATTTGTTACTGTTGCTATTTCATAGCTAGGACCAACAAGTGGTATCAGAGCAGGCCAGTTTAATCCAATAAACCTTGATCTGTAATGGCATCATCTTCATCTTTAAACAATGTTTCTTAAAACTCTATTGTTGGATCATACGACAATGGCTCCATAGCCAAACCATCAAAGTTCAACCCCAATAACTTCTCTTTGTGGAAACGTCGTATGATGCTCTTCTTAGAAGGAGTTGACAGCAGATATCCCACTATACTTAGTGAATGACCCTTTATTCCTAAAGTTTGAGATTGTTATAATGCCCAAAAGACAGATAAAGGAGAGGGGGCTGATGATTCTTCTGAGGAAGAAAGAACATCAGCTACTGGGAGATATATCATCAAAGATCCCAGTAAGTACAACGATGATGACAAGCGTCTTGTAGCTTTTGACACTAAAGTCAGAGCCATCATTGCTATCTCTCTCTTTGCCTGATGAGGTTTATCATTCTCTTGTCAACTTTCCTACTGCTAAGGAAATGTGGTACATTCTATGTGTTCTTTACGAAGGTACATCTTAAGTGAAAAAGAGAAGAAAGATTGCTCTTGTCAGAAAATATGAACTCTTCTCTTATGAGAAAGGAAAATCACTTTCAGAGTACTATAATCGTTTTAACAGTCTTCTTAGTGATTTTAAACTGTTGGGTCACATTTATGATAATGAGGAAGTCCTATGCAAGTTTATGGACTGTCTTCCTGAGTTTTGGGAAAACATCTGTACGCATATAAAGACAACCAAGGATCTTGACTGTATGCCTCTCACTGCTCTTTATGGAACTCTCTTTAGTTATGAACAAACCAAGTTGCAACAGAAGTCTATCATTAAAGATATAAAGAGCTCTTAGTGATTCTTCCAAAAGAATTGAATGTATCCCCAGAATCACCTATCCTTCTGACTCTGACCACAACAATCAGGAAGAGCCCAATGATCATTCAGAGGCATATCTTAGTGATGTTGATGATGAAGGTGAGGAAACTTTTGTTGATCAACTGTTAGATGGTATAGCCATGATGACAGGTTATTCCAAGTCTAAATCTCGTTTTTCCTTAGGTACATCCTTCTCAAAAAAATTCCAAGATCTCCTCCAATGATAAATCAAATGAGGAATGCTTTAAATGTGGGAAGAAAGGTCATTTTGCCTCTGAGTGTAGAAGCAAATTTTCTGAAAAACCCAAGACCTCTTCTTCTGGCCGATTTTCTTCAAAATCTAGCAGACCCAAGCCAGAAACAAATTTTTCTTCCACACAAAAGTTCGCCAACCCATTTCTTATGTAAATTCTGAACGTGCTGAAAAGTACAAAGCTAAATATAAGAGAGAAAAAGAAAGAAATGAATATCTCTCCAAAAAGGGAAAAGGTCTGTTGGCCGAATCACATGACTGGGTAGATGAACCCACATCTAACAGTGATAAGGATATTGCTAACATATGCTTCATGGCAAAAATCAATGATATGAATGACTGCGAGGAACCTCCATCCTCAATGGTTTTGGTTTCAACAAATGCTCTTCCTCATCCACTCACGTACATCCCTTTCTCTCTCTTTCTGACTCTGAAAAGATTGAAGCATTTGACTCTTTGACTATGATGCCAAAGATGATAAGAAAAGGGCAAATGCTCAAATAAAATCTCTTTCTTCTCAACTTCAAATATGTTTATCTCAACTCAAGCATTTTGATAAAATCAAGGCAGAACTTGAAGATATGAAAACCATTAATTTCACTCTTGCCAAAGAGAAAAATAAACTGCTAAAACGTCTTAAAAGGAACATGAGACTATAAAAATATGGACAAGTTCTTCTAAAAATCTAGAAAAAAAAAATTCAAGACCAAATGCCTTGTGATGACAAATTTGGACTCGGTTTGGAAAAATAGACTTAGATATTTCATCAGATGTCCATGCTCCTGCTTCTTTTGCTCTTCCCTCTTTCTATGAGTCATGTGACAATGATTCAAATAATTCTCAATCTATGGACACTTCTGACCTTTCTGAAGCTTTGAAGTTTGGAATGTTCATTAAAGCCAAAGGCAATACTTCACATCTTGAAGATGAGGAAACCCAAGGCTCAAATGACCCTTCCAAACCCATTCCTGAGTTGATGAAATCCCTAACCATAGATGAAGCTTCTTCCAAACTCATGTGATGATGATGAATTGAACAGATGGATTTCCTGCTGTATTGGTGATGGTCCCCACTCTACATCACTAGACCCAATTCCCATTGTACATTCTCTTGAGAATTCTCTCTCCTAAAATAATGATCCCTTACATCTTCAAACCTTTCTCCTGACCAAGAAGACAATTCTCCACCAAACCAAACTACCCAAAACCAAAATCCTCATGAAGACACTCATCCAAGCACCTCAACTTCACAACCACCAAATATTCCATCTTCATCCTGTCCAGCCGATCTACCATTTCCCACTCCTGAAGATTTCCCTTCTACCTCTCAATCACAACCTTCTTTTCCTCCAGCGTTACCTCTAGCCACCAAATGGACCAAAGATCATCCAATTGATCAAATAGTTGGTGATCAACAAGCCGGTGTCCAAACCAGAAGAGGAATAGGCAACATCTGTCTCTATGTGAATTTTCTGTCAATTATAAAACCAAAGAAAATTGAAGAAGCTCTGGCCGATCCATGTTGGATCACTGCAATGCAGGAAGAACTCTCTCAATTTGAAAGAAATAAAGTATGGAGACTGGTTCCTCGTCCTCCCAGGAAAACTATTATAGGAACCAAGCGGGTCTTCAAAAACAAAATGGATGAAGAAGGCACTGTGATAAAAAATAAAGCTCGGCTGGTAGCTCAAGGTTATAGGCAGGAAGAAGGAATTGATTATGATGAAACTTTTGCTCCAGTCGCCAGACTTGAAGTTATAAGAATATTCCTTGCCGATGCTGCCTACAAGAATTTCAGAGTCTTTCAGGCGGATGTCAAGAGTGCATTCCTCAATGGAGAATTAGCTGAAGAAGTTTATGTGAAACAACCTTCTGGATTTGAAGATCCCTCTCACCCTGACTATGTGCACAAGATAGATGAGGCTCTATATGGCCTTAAACAAGCTTCTCATGCCTGGTATGATACCCTGGCCGATGTTCTCCTGAAAAACAAATATTCTCGGGGTAAGATAGATAACACTCTTTTCATCAAGCAAACTGCAGGTAATCTCATTTTTGTTCAAATATATGTGGATGACATCATTTTTGGTGCTACTTATGAATCACTATGTGATGAGTTTGCCTCTATTATGAAAAGTCAATATGAGATGAGTATGATGGGAGAGCTGACATTTTTCTTGGGTCTCCAAGTAAAACAAACTTCTGAAGGAATTTTTATAAATCAAAGTAAATATATTCGTGATCTCCTCAAAAAGTTTAAATTTGAAAATTTCTCCCCCATGAAAACTCCTATGGCACCACCTCTGAAAATTGATGCTGATCCAGATGGTGTATATGTGGATGTTACAAGTTTTCGAGGTATGATTGGGTCCCTTCTTTATCTTACTGCCAGTAGACCTGATATAATGTTTTCTACTTGTCTTTGTGCACGTTACCAAGCCAATCCTAAAGAATCTCATTTGGCTATTGTTAAACGCATTTTTCGGTATCTAAAAGGTACCATGCATATGGGTCTTTGGTATCCCAAAGACTCACGTTTTTTATCTAATCGGCTATTCTGATTCTGATTTTGCAGGATCAAAAGTTGATAGAAAAAACACTACTGGGAGTTGCCAACTCCTTGGTGGTAAACTTGTTAGTTGGTCTAGCAAGAAGCAAAATTCAGTTTTCACCTCTACCGCTGAAGCGAAATATGTAATTGTTGGTAATTGTTGTGCTCAAATCCTCTGTATGAAAAATTAACTAAGAGATTATAATCAGATATATTCTCGTGTACCAATACTATGTGACAACTCAAGTGCAATTGCCATTGCAAACAATCATGTGCTTCACTCCAGATCCAAGCACATTGACATAAGATATCACTTCATCAGAAAGCACATCTCCAAAGGTGATATAGAGCTGCACTTTATCCCCATCGACCTTCAATTGGCCGATCTCTTCACAAAGCCCTTAGATGAAGCTCGGTTCAAGTTTCTCATAAGAGAACTTGGAATGTTAAACTTTACTTGTTAGCTCCAACTTCTATGATTAAAAGAAGTATTGAAAAATAGGCTAAGTGTAAAGACATCGACAGAGCCTCTGCCAAGACACCGGGTGAAGACTCTACAGAAGATGTTCTCAGAGGACAAGGCCACAGAGCCTCTGTCACCATCGAAAGAGCCTCTGTGATATTGAAGACTTTGAAGAATGAAGATCAAGACAAAGACAATCGTGCCTCTCACGTGCCTCTGCTGTACGAAGATCCTGAAGATCATTCGTACAAGGCGTGCCCTGCCAACTCCACGTGTCAACCTCTGAAGGGTTGCAGCCTTTGCAGAAAATGGCGCACTACATTAACGTTGTACCTGATGCAGTCCCACGATCGTATCTTTGTACCCTTAGTACTTCTTGTCTAAAGCTTGTTCCCTGTAGAATAGTATAAATAGAAGGCTCATGTTGAGTTCTTCTATTAATTTTGCATAACACACACACCAGATTAGAACAGAATTCATATTATACTTTTGGTGTTCTTAAATGTTCTTATTTAATCAATACAGAGTGAATCTTTGAGTTAATCTCGTGTTTATTTATACTTTGTTTATTTGATTTCGTGTGTTTTTTCTACCTAAGAATATCTCTTTAGTTCGTTAAAACACTTCCGCACTCTTATCTGTTTGAACTAATAGATATTAGTATCATTGTTGAGTAAAATTGGGATCAACAATTGGTATCAGAGCCTTCCTTGATTTTCTATATCAAGAGATCCTCTCTGACAATGATTTTTGGTAGAAACTTGGTTTGATTTTAACCTGTTCTTCGTTTATTTCAAACAGACTCTGTTTTTCTGGCATTCTCTACCAGTTCGACTTTGGTAAACTTACAAAACCTGTTTCTATGGTTAAAATTCTCCATTTTAGTGCATTGTTCAAAGTTTTTAAGCTCTTAAGCTCTTTTCGAAAAATCTGTCCCATTATCTGAAAGTTTTCAGTTCATACTCTGTTTTCTGGTATTTCCAAAACCTTTTAAAATGGCGAACACCAACAACTTCTTCACTGCTGGTTCCTTAACAAAACCACCCACTCTGCTCAGAGATGAGTACCCTTAGTGGAAGATACGAATGATTCACTTCTTCGAGGGCTCTGACAGAGAACTTCTGACTTATATTCGCAATCCTCCCTTCGTTCCCATGATCACAGTACCACGTGTACCTGCCACAGATGATACTCCAGAGGTTCTTGAGCACGAGAAACCAAAGACAAAAGATAAATGGTCTCCAGCTGACTGGGAGAAATACGAAATCGCTCAGAAGGCCAAGCGGCTTCTGATAATGGCCATCCCCAATGACCTCTTCCAATCCCTAGATGCGTGTGAATCTGCATACGATCTATGGAAGGAACTGGAGAAACAATTGGAAGGAGGGGCTAAGACTCAGAAAAATCGCAAAGCCCAATGCATCAATGAATACTACGCATTCAAAGCTCTGCCGACAGAGTCTCTGCAGTCAACCTATGACAGGTTTAACTCTCTGATAAACAAATGCAAGAAGTTTGGAATCCACAGAACTTCTGAAGAGAACAACGTCATGTTCCTAAAGAGCCTCAACGAAGAATGGCTCCAGCTGTCTATGTCTCTGCAAACTAATCAGGACTTAGACACCTGGACCTTGTCAGATCTTTATGGAACATTGGCAGCCCAAGAACCACAAATCGCCCAGGCAAAAGCTCAAACTGCTGGGCCCCTTGCACTTGTTGGCAAGACTACAGAGGCAAAAGAAAAGCCGAAGAAGGAGAAAGCTGTGGAGGAGAAGAAGGAGAAGAAAAAGAAAGTGGTGGTTGTTGATAGTGATGAGGAGGAGCTGGTAGAGGAGGAGGAGGCAACGATGGCCTCGATAGCTAAATCTTTAGCTCTGTTGACGAAAGAGTTTGGTAGAGGAGGATACAAGAAGAAGACGGGTTATGAACGTGATGGGAGGGATGATAGAGGAGAGAAGTACGAGTCAAGAAACCAGGGAAGAGATGGTTCGAACGACCAACAGAGGTCGAATGACAGAGGTGACAGAGGTGGTGACCAACAGAGGTCAGGCGACAGAGCTGGCAATGCTTCCCAGAACCAAGGATGCTTCAATTGTGGCAAGCCAGGCCACTATGCCGCTGACTGTAGGAGCAAACCGAACCGCCCTCAGAGGGATTCTGCTTTCTACAAAAAGAAGGCAGAATATTATGCTCAGAAGTCGCTCATGGTGGAGCAAGAGAACTGGTTATCAGACGAATCCTCTGATGAAGGCGATAAGAAGAACGCGTTGTTCTGTGGAATGGCAGAGGTCAGCTCCTCAGAATCTGATAGTGAGGTATCCACTTCTGACTCTATCTCAAATAAAAGCGAAGCAAATTTTCTTAAACTAACAGAAGATTACTCTGAACTAAAAAGGACTTGTGAGAGTATTCAGAAAAAACTTGCATTCTTTGAGAGAGAAGCCAGACTTGTCACTCAAGAAAAGGCAAAAATATTTCAAGAAAAGGAAGAGATTGAAACAAATTGGCACAAACATCTAAACCCTTTAAAAGAAAATATTTCAGAACTCAACTCTGCCTTAAAAGCTAAATCAAAAGAACTTATGGATGTTGAGAGCGACGGAATGAATATCCTTGCTCTTAAACACTATTTTCAAAAGGAAAGAGAAGTCCTTCATCAAGACATACTCAGCAGAGACCTCTTAATCAGAAAATATCAAGATGCACAGAAGGTGTATGAAAAAATCAATACACAAATAGGCAGAAGGGGAATTGGCTTCTGTGATATAGATCCATATACTGGAACCAAAAGAGACAAGTCCCTTTCTTCTCTATTTTGTATTGGAAGTACTAGAAAACCCGGTTTTCCAAATTTACTCTCTGTCAGCAAAAGGCAAAAAGTCTCTGGGGAACCTCACAAAAGGAAACCTCTGAAAATGATAAATGTGTGGTTTGAAAACACAGATTTACCACAATCGGCCTTTGTCAAAAGAGAATCCAAACCTAAGAGATATCTGAAAACTCAAGATCAGATAGGAATCTTCAAGTTTGGTGACCCCGAGACTCAATCCCAGATTTCTTTTGTTTGCTCTATAGATTCTGAGACGAAACTATCAGCAGAGGCACCTGAGTTCTTGCCTGCGTCTTCAGAAGAAAATCTGACTCATATTTCTGAAAAGGAATTATTGGAAATCGGTAAAAACAACTTTTATGAAAACCCCAGTACTCCCTATGATATTCAAAATCTCTCTGAGGAAACCGCGATGAATACTTATGTCGACTTAGAAGATATTCCCGAAAGAAAGGAAGAAAGCGAGTATGGCACTTGCTCAGAAAATCTAGCCTCTGTCAACAGAGATCTCAGTAACTCAACCTCTGTATATGAGGACGACTCATCCTCTGACGACTCTGAGACCGATTCAATTGAATCAGAAATAGTTCCTTGTGAATCAGAGGGATTTAAACTTCCCCCTGGAATTCTTAACAGAACCATACCTCCTAAGGAGAAAATCACAAGTGTTCCTATTTGCCCGGATTTTTTGGACATGTGCATACAAGCCAAAACCTCTCTTGAGCTTGAGAAAATCAAACTTGAAAAAGAACAAACCTCTAAATGTTCAAAAGAACCTAAACCTTTTAGGCCTTTTCAAGAAAAATTAACTTGGCAACAAAAGGGAAAGTGGGTTAAAAATAACAAGTCTTTTACTTCTGTGACAGTGAAACCTGCAGAAGTTTACCACAGAAGAAGGGGTCCACAGAAGGCTACTCCCAACAGAGAATTTTCAAAACATCAATCTAGTCTGCATAGGTCTTCTTGTAATAGGAAGTCAAATGCTAGGGTAGATTGTAATAATAAAGCCTTTGTACCTTGTTTCAGTGTTTTTAATGAAAAGTTCAAGCAAATTTCGTCGCACATCCATTATTGTCATTGTTTTGAACTTATGCATAAATTGAACCAACACTTCTCTAGCCCACACTGTTTTCTCTCTTTACCCAAAAGAAATGCAAAATCTAAGGGAAAGAAGAAACAAGCTGGTTCTTCAACAGAAGTTAAAACCAAACCCAAGGATGTCAAGGCAACCTTGAAGACCTTTGACAAAGCTGGACCCACTTGGATATGGGTACCTAAAAATATCTGATTGTTTACAGAAGCAGTATGTGCCGATCTGGTATCTAGACTCCAGGTGCTCGCGACACATGACTGGCGACAGAGGTTTACTATCCTCTTACAAAGATAAACTTGATGGGGGATCAGTAACCTTTGGCGACAACAAGAAGGGATATATTAAAGGCTATGGAGTCATCAAAAAGGAAAACATAACAGTTTGCAAAGTTGCATATGTGGATGGCCTTAAGCACAATCTTCTCAATGTTAGCCAACTTTGTGATACTGGGTTCGACGTTATGTTCAAAAGAACTTTCTGCTCTTTGCAAGGAGAAGACACAAGAGTCGAACTTCTACAGGCTGAACGAAAAGGTGATCTGTACCTTATGAACTTTAGTGTCAAGAACAAGAAAGACAAGCTCTGCCTTGTTGCCTGTAAAAATGAAGAAGCCTGGTTATGGCATAACAGGTTCTGCCATCTGAACTTTCATACTCTTGATAAGCTTGTCAAACTTGATCTTGTAAAAGGTCTGCCAAATGTTAAGTTCAATAAAGATCATTTGTGCTCTGCTTGCGAAATGGGTAAGCTTAAAAGAGCTTCCCACAAAGGCAAGACTGATGTGTCTTGTCCTAGGCCTTTGTATATGCTTCATGTTGACCTCTGCGGTCCAATCGCTACACAGAGCCTAGGAGGCAAGAAATACATACTAGTGTTGATTGATGAATACTCGAGATATACGTGGGTAGAATTTGTCAGAAAGAAATCAGATGTTCCTTACATTCTGATAAACCTAATGAAAAGAATCCAAGTTCTATATGAGTGCAGGATTCTAAAGTTAAGAAGCGACAATGGCACAAAATTTAAAAACTCCGCCATTGAAGCTTATCTTACAGAAGAAGGCATATCTCAAAACTTCTCTGATGCACGCACCCCACAACAGAATGGAGTGGTTGAACGATAGAACCGCACACTCGTAGAGGCTGCAAGAACTATGCTGACAGCATCTGGATTACTAATCTCTTTCTGGGCAGAAGCTATATCAACCGTGTGTTATACCCAAAATCGATCAACAATAGTTAAAAGGCACATCAAGACACCTTATCACTTGATCAATCAAAGGCGACCAAACATCAAGTTCTTCCATGTATTTGGATGCAAGTGCTTTGTCCTGAATGACAAAGAAGCTAGAGGTAAGTTTGATGTGAAAGCAGATGAAGGCAAGTTCATTGGGTACTCTGCCACCTCAAAGGCCTACATAGTTTATCTTCTGCGATCACGAACCATTGTGGAAAGCATCAATGTCTCTTTTGACGATTCTTTTCAGAAGACTTCTGAACAAATCAGTTCAGAACTCGGTCTGAAAAAGGAATCCTCTGGCATCCCAAAGACAAGAGAAGCAGACCTAAATCTGCTATTTGAAGAGATGTTCCATGACGATATTGATCCCTCTGCTGGAGCCGTCAGAGCCTCTGGAGAAACATCTTCTGCCAACCAGAATGAGTCAGGTATATCTCTAACTGGTCCATTAAATACTTCATCCTCTTCTGTGAATAATGCATATGCTAATGCCGAGGGGGAGCGAACAGAAGATGATACAAGCAAAGATACAACAACAGAGGCACTGGAAATACCAACTCCAGCTACAACAGAGGAAGCAATACCAGAGGAAAATGAGGATTCAGTCTCTACATCCTTAGAGGAACCTATTCCAACTCTAATCCCAATACCTCCACAAGCTGGAGAACCAAGTTCAAGCACAGAAGTACCTTCGACCACAGAGGTTGTACAAGAACAACCATGTGCAACCTCAGAAGCTCAACTTGATGCCACAAATGACCATCTTCCAAGGACGACAAAGTGGATGAAAAGCCATCCTTAGAGTCAAATAATCGGCGATCCTTCTGAGAAAATCAAGACAAGATCGGTCACTGCTAACTTTTGTTTCTTTACAAATTCTATCAGTATGATCGAACCAAAATGTGTCTCTGAAGCCCTAGATGATCCAAACTGGGTAGATGATATGCAAGAAGAGCTTCTACAGTTTGAGAGAAACAAAATCTGGACCCTAGTTCATCTGCCAAAAGGAAAACAAGCAATAGGGACTAAATGGGTCTTTAGAAACAAGAAGGATGAGGATGAGGTGGTTATTCGAAATAAGGCGAGATTGGTGGCCAAGGGATATTGCCAAGCAGAAGGCATTGATTACGATGAGACTTTTGCCCCTGTCGCACGGCTAGAAGCAATACGAATCTTCTTAGCCTTCGCAGCCCACAGAGGTTTCAAAGTTTTTCAAATGGATGTAAAATATGCCTTTCTGAATGGTCAAATTCAAGAAGAAGTATACGTCCAACAGACACCAGGGTTTTTAAAGTGCCAAGTATCCAAACCATGTTTACTTCCTTGATAAAGCTCTATATGGTCTGAAACAGGCTCCAAGAGCATGGTACGAACGCCTTTCAACCTTTCTTCTCGTTAATAATTTCGAAAGAGGTACGACTGATACTACTTTGTTTTATAAAAGAAAAGGTGAGGAGATTCTGGTTGTACAATTTTATGTGGACGATATTATTTTTGGTTCTACAAATGCAAAACACTGCATAGATTTTGAAAAGCTCATGCAGAGTGAGTTTGAAATGAGTATGATGAGAGAATTAAACTTCTTCCTAGGACTCCAAGTCAAACAATCATCAGAATTAATCTTTATAAATCAAGCTAAATATGTCTCTGACATTCTTTCAAAATCCAATCTCTCTGATGCCTCTGTCATGAAGACCCCCATGTCCACTGGAAATAAGTTACACTCAGATCCAGGTGGAAAATCTGTAGAGTGCAAGCTCTACAGAGGCATGATTGGGTCCCTTTTATACTTAACAACAAGTAGACCTGATATAATGTATGCCACATGCCTCTATGCAAGATATCAAGCTAACCCAAAGGAATCCCACATTCTTGCTATAAAGAGGGTCTTCAGATACCTAAAGGGAACCAAAAATCTTGGCCTCTGGTATCCGAAGAACTCTGGTTTTGATCTTATGGCCTACACAGATTCAGATTATGGAGGATGCAAGCTTGACCGAAAAAGTACCTCTGGGAGCTGTCAATTCCTGGGTGGTAAACTAGTCAGTTGAACTTCAAAGAAGCAGAATTGTGTGTCGACATCTACAGCAGAAGCTGAATATGTTGTTGCTGCTAGCTGTTGCTCCCAGGTTCTATGGATGCGAACTCAGCTAAAGGACTACGGTCACAACAAATACAAGATACCCATCCTATGTGATTCAAAAAGTGCCATTGCTATCTCTGCCAATCCTGTACAACACTCCAAAACAAAGCATATCGATGTCCGTTACCACTTTCTGAAGCATCATGTTGAACAAGGCACAATCGAGATGTACTTTGTGTCAACGGAATTTCAGCTTGCAGACTTATTCACCAAGGCACTCGATGAGAAAATATTCCTTTCTTGGTGGGTAAGTTGGGTATGCTAAACATGAGTTAATTCCTCTGTAAGTAAGACTTGATCTTCTTGTGAAAATGTATATATTTAAACTCCTTTGCATGTAAATTCCTTATCACCAAAAGTTCTGTACCCAGCAGAGCTTCTGTGAAATTGCTCAGAACTTCTGACGATTCCCACAGAACCTCTGGTGAGTTTGACCTATGTTCTATGCATTGCTTATCTCATTTGGTCCAAGCATAGGTCAAGGGGGAGCAGAAGGAGACCTTGAATCAATGCACAGAAGTTGTTGATTCAAGGGGGAGCCAAAGAAGAGTTGTGATCAACCAAATCCACAGAAGTCAGGATTCTTGCCGAACAAAGGAGAATCGAAGAGTGAGTATCTCGAACAAAACAGTTTTCTAGGACACCAATTTCCAAATATGTCCTAAAAATAGTGTTTAAAGCAGTTAAAACCTTGGATGATCAAAAAGTTTTATGAATTTTAAGTTATTAGAAATTTTCACTCATAGAGCCTCTGTAAGTCAGAGCCTATGTGAATGCAAATTTTGTACGAAAATTCCATCGATCACTTTCAATGTATTTTTCAAATGTTTTTTTGGTAAAGGTGCAAGCTCAGAGGTTATAGAAGAAAAATGCAAATCACAGAGCTCATTCCACCACAGAGCCTCTGTTGATTTGACACTTGTACACAGAAACGGGATTCTGTAAGTGCGAGTTATTTTCTACAGTGACAGTCATTTGTGAATAGAGACGCCCATGCGCTCAACATTAATGGGCCGCGCACGACGTCTAATCGTGTTCTGCCACCTCTGACGTGGCACACCTCTATTGGTTGTGTATGTCAGACGACGATTCAGAGCGTGGTAATAGCTGTAGAAAACTCAAGTGAGGACCCCAAAATACATTAAATTCACTTTTACTGTGGAATCCTATCCGTTTCTACCCCTCACTATATAACCCTGTTTCATTTTCTTCTTCATCTTTTACGATTTCCTCTCAAGACTAACTCCGGCGAACAGTGCAATACCTGCAACTTTCTTCTTTCTACTCAATCTCTTTAAGCTTTTAGTAATGGCTTCCACCGAAAACTCACCGGCGTCATCCCCTGCTCATTCTAAACACTCACAACATCAAACCAGGACCACGAATCCAGAACAAGAACAAGGCGAATCCGTTGATTTCACTCCAACTACTCACCTACAGTTCTTTTACGAAAATGACCATTTCGAGAACTCCCTACCCCTAAAACCAAACAATCACTACCTTGTGCCATCAAGAACAGGATTTGGGGAAGAACACGCCATTCTATTAAACATCCTAGAGAACCACCCTCTTAACACTCTGCTCACAAAGAACATTACTTGCATCCCTTCCAGATACCTGAACCAGTTCTGGCAGAGCTGCTATTACGACTCAGAAGATAGGGAGATCAGAGGCTATATCTCAAAACCTGACAAGTCTGAAAACATAGAGCTTAAGTTTAACCGAACCATGTTATCTCTGGAGTTCAATCTGCCTACAAGAGGGCTTTTAGGGATTAAGGAATATGCAGAAATCCCCTCTGATAGAGAGCTTTGCGACTTTGCAGAGATGTTGGGATACAATACCCACCTGAACAAAAGGAATGACTTCAGAAGAAACCGATTCCCACCTCTGTGGAATACCTTATTCTCGATCCTCAACAGATGCCTCACAGGCAAAGTAGGGAACCTAGATCAAACCTCACACCAAGTCCTTGCCATCATGTATGGGGTATATTATGATCTGCCCCTCGACTTTGCAGCTCTGATGATGCAAGAGCTCGTAAACACCATCGATCGTCGCATATCCACACAAAAGGCCAAGGGCCCAAACGTCAAAGACCTTCCAGCCTTACAGTTCTAGAGGACTATCGGAGTCATTCTGGAACCTCTGCTAATTCTCAACAAATGGCCAATGGAAGGGCCTATAGTCAAGACTTACCCAATGGCTAGAATGGTCGCCAACAAACACGCAGAGGAGTATGCGATCTGCAGACCTTTGATAGCCAAACTCTTGACCTACGCCACAGACGAACAACTTAGGTTAGCATACATACACGATCACGGGACTCCAGAACCGAGCCCTGTGACACCCCTGCGTTTAGGAGCCCCCATAGGATTCATAGTAGCTGAAAGGATGAGCACAGAAGAATACGCAGAAGCCGTGGCAAAACATGAACAGAAGTTAGCCAGGATCCGTCTACAGAGGAAAAAGATGATCTCCTCTGTATCCTCGACAAAGACAGCCACCCCCTCCAAGGCACAAAAGGCTCCCAGAGCAAAGAAACCTACAGAGGGAACCTCTTCGAGTGCTGCACAGATCCCCCAACCCCCACCAGAAACGGTTGTTGCATCCTCTGCACCTCCTCCTTCAAAAGAGAAGAAGAAATGCAAAACAAAATCTTCAAAGGAGGGAGCCCCCAAGCCCAAACGGAAAAAGGCTAAGAAACCCAAGACTCCTCTGGAACCTATCGCAGAGGAAGTCATTGCAGAAGAAGAAGCAACAACTGACCAACCTCTGCCATCCCCCACTCCAATCAATTATGCAGAGGAGACTGTCTTCTCTGCTTTCATTCAAAGACCTGACATTGCCGAATCTTTGGACATCTCTATGTGGAATGCAGAAGTTCAACTCTGAACAAGCCCAAATGGACACCACTGTGCCAGAGGTTGACTCTAACCCAGAGGAACATGGTGACCAGTTTCTCTCTCCTCCAAGCTATGATCAAGAACTACAAAATACAGAGGAGATGATTGAAACTGACGATACTTAGGTAGAAGTCCAGTCTAGACTCAAAACCCCCATTCTAGGCTGCATGACAGAGGAGGAAGCTTCAAAAGACACCACCACAAAACCCTCAGTCATCGTCTCAGAGGTGGATTTTGCTTTGGAGGTTGACAGAACCTCTGAGGGTATCCGGGCACAAACACCAGGTCTTCTGCATCCCCATGTACAGACCCTACTTGGCTCTCATCCATGCTACGACTCCTTAGTATTTAGGACAGAATCTCCTAGGATAGGATGTCTGACAGAGGGTGAAGCCCAGAAAGATGCCGAAGTTGGAAGAGGCACACAACCAAAAACCCCTCCCAGTGCAACCCACATCTCTGACACCGCCAGTCTAGTGGCAGAAGGTGTCATTGAAAAAGAGCAGCACAGCTCGAGCCCAACCCAAACAAACCGGGCAGAGGTACCTTTTTCCACCTCTGTGCCACTGATAACCGGGGAAACCATTCCAAGGGAGTCCTCTCCAATTGACTCACCTTTAGTTCGTGATCATTCGCCCCGGATCACTTCTGAAATCCTAACAGAGGAATTCGTTTCCTCTGACACGCACACACTTATAGGTCCCAACAGCTCTTCAGAGGAGCTTAGAAAGCACAACGATGAAGGGACTCTAGACAAGTCCCCAAGTCAACTTAAGGATACTACTGTACCCACCTCTGGAGTGGATCAGGACAATGTGATTAACAGAACTTCTGTAGAGTCTGAGGCCTCAAAAACCTCTGCTCAAGGATCAGAAGGAAATCCTTCCACCCTCAACATCAAAACAGGGGTGAAAGAAGGTGTCCAAGGAACACGAACAAACTCTGGGGACGAATGTGTTCCCCCAGAGGTTACACTTAGTTCACATGTCACAAGGGATGAGTTCCAAACCCTTGTCACCTCTATGGACAACTCGTTGAAAGAGTTGAAAAGCTCTTTTGATACTTTTGCAGAATCCTCTTCAAGGGCAATCACAAATCTGACCACCAAAGTGGACAACCTGTCCACAGAGGTGAAATCTGCCATGGCCAAAGTGACACCTGCCGCAATAACCTTTGCAACCACTGAACCGGCCTCCACTTCTGCTCTGGAAACCGCGATTGCAAATCTTTCAAAACAGCTGAAGAATGCCCGAAAAGCATCAAAGAACATCCCCCAAACCTCTGCCCTGGTCATCACCACCGAAGATCTTCAGAAGGCCCTGGATAAAGTCCAAGAGCACACCCTCGATCAAACCAAAGCACTGAAACCTCTGGACTATATCACCAGAGCTCAACTCACAGAACTGGGTCAAGGTGTGTTGACTGAAATGACCGAATTCATCAAAGCATTCACCATTGCCAACGCCAATTACGTAAAGGATTTCCAAAATAGCGTAGGCAGGTTGCGCTTCAACTCAGAGGCAGAGGTCGCTTACCTTCTTGGCATCTGCGATGACTTGTGTGCCAAAATGCTAGCCGCAGGTGCCTCTCAACCCAAGAAGCCAGAAACATCGTGCAGAGCAGAGGGTACAAGAGATAAGGGTCAGGATGACTCTGATGATGATTCTGATGGATCACCAGGTCATCCTGAGGGGGAGAAGAGGAGAAAAGACAGAGCTACCAACAGAGGATTACCAGCTCCACCACCACTCAGAGCAGAACCTCTATCACAAGTACCACCATCATCCGGAACCCAAACCCAACAGAAAACCATAGAGGAAACACCCACCTCTGTGGAAACAACCCTTGTAACCGAAGAAATCCAAACCTAAATACCTCCAACCCTTGAAGCTCAACAACAGACGCAAACCACAGAGGACATACCCACCTCTGTGGAAACTACTCAACAGGAGAACCTCCCAAGGACTGCAGCTGAGCATGTCCAAATACTCACCTCTTCAGAAGAAGACCAACCATCCCAAACACCTAAACCAACAGAAGACAAACCCCCTACACCAACACCAAAAACACCAGAGGAACCCAAACTACCATCTCCTACACACGAAACCACAGAACAACCTAAGACCAAAACCAGAACCAAGACCTTAGCTCATAAACGAAAATATCTGAGCAAATCCGCAGAAGCCTCACCAACCAAACCTCAAACCAAACCCACATCTCCAACCAAGCCATCTGTCAAACCAACAGAGGCAACCCCACCAAAGACCTCAGAGGCTCAACCACTCAAACAAAAAGAGGCAACCCAAACTCAAAAGACAGAAGCACAAAAGCCTAAGGCCAAGGAAAAAGGAAAGTCCATCGTGACAGAGGAAACGAAAAAGAAAAAGCCTAAGCATCAACCCACAGAGAAACTGATGAAAAGTGCCTTTGATGCCTTTGTCACACCCAAACCTGAAGAAGATTGGGCGTTCGGTCTCACCCCTCTGTCAACCAATCACACAACAGATCCAAAGGCAAAACCTTCAGAAGATAGAGTGGCCAAACTAATCAGTGACTTGGATGCTCTGCGAAAACCCATGCCTCCACCTCCTGTTCAACAAAGAAAAATGTAAGAGGTGGTGCACAAATACTTATACAGCAGAGCAGTCAACGATCCTCTGCCACCGTCTATTCTGCAACCTGACTTTCTTAAAGAGCTACGAGATGACTTTTATAGAAAGAAAGCCAAACCTGTCAACCAAGTCTTCTCAAACTCCAAGATCGACAAGGTCATCTACTGCAAGTTGTCCCATACCAAAGGAAAAGAGATTTACTACAACCTTTACCACGTCAAGAGGATAGACAGATCCGAGACCAAATTCTCAGATGCAGATCTGAGAAACCTAAACCTCTATGATCTACCTGATCTTCTGAGTTGGGCAAGGCATAACTACAACCACAGACTAGAAATCCAAGGTGCTTACCGTGAAATCAGGAAGACTATGTGCGAAAGACTTCTGCTATACAGCCTGATGGATTTCCAATTGGGACTAGATCTTGGAGTACAGAGACTAAACCTTCCACCAACAGAAGATGACTGCCCACCTTCTGCCAGACCAAACTCAATCCTCACATTTCCAAAGGTTGGGTATGTCTACAGAAATCCCCAAGGAAAACTGAAGCTGTTCCTAGAGGTTGACTGTCATGGAGCACAGAGGAACATAGTTCATGGATCAAGCACTTGCCGACAGATTAATAGAGGTCATCAACTCCGTCATCAACTTCAGAAACCTCTGCATCAATATATACCGTGAACTCAAAGGTGGAGGAATCGGAGGACACATAATCGACGACTTCCCACATGCCAGAATCTGACATCCTCAACCATCCTCTGCAATTTTTTCTTTCATTATGTAATCAAGTGTAAGTGCCTCTGGCATAACTTTATATGAAAGAAACGCTTCTCCAGAGATCAAATACCTCTTGTCGTGTTCTTAGCTTAGAAAACCATGCATTTTTCAATTTTTTATTTTTCAATACTTAGGGGGAGATTGTTAGCTCCAACTTCTATGATTAAAAGAAATATTGAAAAATAGGCTAAGTGTAAAGACATCAACCGAGCCTCTGCCAAGACACCGGGTGAAGACTCTATAGAAGACGTTCTCAGAGGACAAGGCCACAGAGCCTCTGTCACCATCGACAGAGCCTCTGTGATATTGAAGACTTAGAAGACTTTGAAGAATGAAGATCAAGACAAAGACAATCGTGCCTCTCATGTGCCTCTGCTGTACGAAGATCCTGAAGATCATTCGTACAAGGCGTGCCCTGCCAACTCCACGTGTCAACCTCTGAAGGGTTGCATCCTTTGCAGAAAATGGCGCACTACATTAACGTTGTACCTGATGCAGTCCCACGATCGTGTCTTTATACCCTTAGTACTTCTTGTCTAAAGCTTGTTCCATGTAGAATAGTATAAATAGAAGGCTCATGTTGAGTTCTTCTATTAACTTTGCATAACACACACACACACACACCAGATTAGAGCAGAATTCATATTATACTTTCGGTGTTCTTAGGTGTTCTTATTTAATCAATACAGAGTGAATCTTTGAGTTAATCTCGTGTTTATTTATACTTTGTTTATTTGATTTCGTGTGTTTTTTCTACCTAAGAATATCTCTTTAGTTCGTTAAAACGCTTCCGCACTCTTATCTGTTTGAACTAATAGATATTAATATCATTGTTGAGTAAAATTGGGATCAACATTACTGCTTAAAAAAATTAAGTTTAAATGAGTTGTTTATCAGCAACATCAATTCGGCAATGTCAAATTGGCCGATCTATTTTGTTTATCGGCAGAAACATTTGCCGACACTTCCCTCCGATTCCCATTTCTAATCGGCACACTCCTTGCCGATCTCTTCTCTAATCGGCAGAAAAACTCGGCCGAAGACCTTGTCAAAGATCTCCACCGATTCATAATCTCCATTGACCAAAGCTCTGCCGAAGTTCTCTGTCGACATATGCTTCGCCGATTGTCTCTGTCGACATCAGCTCCGCCGACCATCGACACACTTATCCCTGCCGAAATACCCTCTGCCGATCATCCAGTGCCGAACCTTCATCTCTGCCGACCCTCGTCTCTACCAAACTCCAACGATATGAAATCTCAGCCGATCACTTTCTCATTTGTTCTTATCCTCTTCACTATTCGAGGATGACATCACCCTCTCACCCATGTCACATGTCAGTTAAGATGTGACTTTTCCACTACTCCATAACCCTATGTTCTCTCTAACCCCAAATTTTAAATTTCCCTCATTATTACCCCTAAAAACCCTAATCTCTCACATTTTCATCTTCCTCGCCACTCTCTCATATAAATACCCTCACTCGGGTATTTTCTTTCACTTTTACAACCATCATCTTCCTCATGAATTCTCTCTCTCTCTTAGAAACCTACTACTTCATCTTTCCTACTTCTCATCATCAATGACGTCCTCCACCACGCCTGTCAAAGCTTCTAAAGCCCACAAACTCATCGGGGTTCCTCCTCCTACAACCCACGGTGATCTCATCTTCAACCAATGCAACCATGTTGCACACTTTGAGGTTGATCCAAACCATTCAGACTTCACCCCATCTCTTTTTTCTTGTAGAAATCACCTCTTCAATATGCTTTACCAAGTCACTTAAGATGAGCAAAATGCTCATTGGCAACTTCTGGTTATCTTGTGTCTATGATGATACCAATCACCAAATCTCGGCTTCCATTCTCTCGGATTCGAACGAGCACGATCTCAATTTTGGGGTCGAGGATGTTCGTTCCGCTCTCCATCTCCCTACTTACCCATCCTATGAACAGTTTTCTCTCGGAACTGAACATGAGGATGTTATTCAAGCTCTCAACTACAAGCATGGCCCAAATGATCGCAATCCCGTAACTCTTCTACGTAAAAACATGGGTGGGATTTGGAAATTTTTCTTCTCCCATGTTATTCTATGTTTAAGCCGCAAAACGGGTGGTCACGACTAATCCCCGTCATATATCACCCAACTCGCTCATGCTTTGATTTTTCAAAGGAAGATCGACTTTGCTCACTATTTCTTTGAGGAGTTGGTCAATGTGGTCACTCCCCCCAAAAGACCTCAAGTGGCCCACCCGTGGTTCATTTCCATGATAATACACAAGAAGATGGCAGAGGCTCTTTCTTCCGATCAGAAATTATCCCAGCTGAAATTTACCTACCATTTTGTTTCGCCGATGGTGAGCAAGCCGATTCTCAACCGCGTCCCTAATGCAACGATCGACCACTTCTCACATGTATGGTTTTCTTCGTTAACTCTCCTAATCTGCAATGGGGTGATGCCAGAGACACTCCTGGTCCCCGACCAGCTGTGTCTGCGGCTCCCTCCACTGCAGTGGCCCCTCCTCCTGAGACCCGAGTGAAATTGGTAAGCAAAAAAAATCAAAAGCTTCTGGTACCTTCGCACTTGCTTCTATGACCATACCATCGAAAGAACCTTCGGTGGTTCCCCCGATCACTAAACCCTCTCAAAAGCGGAGGCACTCTATATCCCCACCTAAGTCTTCTCCAAAAAGACTTAGGAAACACTTGGGGGCCAAACCATCTTATCCAGCCACCGATTCTCAAAAATTGGGGGCTGTTGAAATTGTCCCTACTGGACTTGGGGAATCTGCTCAGCCTAAGCTTGTCTCCTCCGTTGCCTCTCGAAAGGCTTCTGTTGTAAAATCGGGGACCCGCAACATTCTCTTACCCACTTACTCCTTAGTGGATGAGGTTGACTTAGAAATCTCCCCGATCCAAGGTGCCGCAGTCTTACTGCACGACCTTACACCCGATCGATCATTGGCTGATGGTACTGCACAACCCCATGAAGGGTCGGCTACTCAAGAAGCCGGTCCGAAGGGTTTTACCTCATTTATTGATTGTCTCTTTTAGGTCACTCAACCTGAGTCATCTCCCATGTTTGAAGAACGGGATCCCTCCCCGTCTAAACACAAAGAGGTTCAGGAGCAACCTTCTCCCCACCGATCCCCTCAGAAATCGGCTGGAACTCCTCAGAAATCGGCAGGATCAGCCCACCGATCCCCACAAAGTTCTCCCCGCCGATCTCTAGTTCAGACTCCCCGCTGATCCCCTCATCGATCGGCCGAGACCTCCACGCGAAGATCTCCTTCACCTCAAATCCCCCCTGCTCCCAAAGATTACCCCCCCACGAGTCCCAACTCCACCACACTTTTCACCACACTCTTCCTCAACAAGTGGAATCTCCCCAAGTCCACCACCAAGCCCCGCCAACCCAATTATTGGCCGGATGCCAACCTCCCCTGCTCAAACTTCACGAACCTTACCTCATCACCCACCTACTCCAACTCCCCCTAACTCACCAACCAACGTGACCCACCTGCTTCATCCACTACTGCTAGATTTACAACCAATCTTCTTGACGACATCAGGGATGCTAATCAGCAGTATCGCATGGTTGGAGGTCTGTTTGAGTCCTTCAAACAAGCTCTGGTCAGCTTTATCTCTCAGGCAAATCAACGGGTACGCTCTTTGGAGGATCAGCCTTCAAGG